>CM034146.1:885620606-886000848 GCA_019776745.2 Taxus chinensis | reverse complement strand
TTGCTGTTTTTCTATGGCAGAGTTCATTTCAGTGGCATTTTGGTGAGACAACTCTAAGTTTAGTGGAATTCAAGTGGCTCAGGGGGAAGTTTTCAAAGTTCAGATCAGTTTTCAGGCTTGCTTATGACTCCATGCCCAATGGATTGCTAAAAGGCCACTGATCTTCTACCTAACAGGCAGGTGATCCAGTTGAGTCGCCAAATTGTTGTATATATCTTTCCCCCCGGGTAGATATAGACAAATGGAAGAGTCTAGCAATCAAAGAACAACAGAGTGTCGACATAGAAAAAGTTGCACCTTGGCGCACATAAAGGGCACTGATAACTTGGTGTCGACATGCTGAAGGTGTGCCAAGGGCGCTGATAAGTTCCTGTCAACATGCTGAAAGGTGCGCCAAGAGTGCTGATAAGTTCCTGTTGACATGATGAAAGGTGCGCCAAGGGTGCTGATAAGTTCCTGTCGACATGCTGAAAGGTGCGCCAAGGGTGCTGATAACTTACTATCGACATGCTGAAAGGTGTGCCAAGGGTGCTGATAACTTGCTGTTGACATGCTGAACTGTGCACCAAGGGCGTTGATAACTTGCTATCGACATGCCGAACGGTGCGCCACTTTTTGGGTTTGCTAGTGTTCTCACCTACCACCATAATGAGATGAATTAAATGCAGTCTGGAGGTGGTTGGGGTAGATTTAAAATTCCTCTCTTCTCCTTCTCTCATTCTTCCTATAAATTGTAAAGAGGGGCTTCTTTCCAAGTGGTGGTTCATCTTTTCAGCTTTGCCCTCCCTTCTTTTCTTCTCCAGAGTTTAAAATGGAGTTCGAACCTCCTCCCCTGCTCTATAATGGAATTTTTACCTTTTACCATTAAAATGATGTTCTGTGCCAACTTCTGGAGCAAAAAAAACGTGTTTCATGATGCATCTGTCCATCCCTGCTCATTCTTTTGCTTGTTCTCTTCTTGCCTCTCTTCATTGCAGGTATTTGTGCATGTTCTAATGTTCATTACAGGTCTGGAGCTGTGTTCATGGAGTTTTTGGGACGTTTTCTGTGTGAAATATATCCTTGGGTTTGTGATGCGTCTGTCCATCCTTCCCATTGCTACCTCTTCTTGTTCCATGGCAGTTTTGATATACGTTCAACACTCTCCTCTCTAGTGTATCACCGTTTAAGTGTAGGCTTTTTGTTCTTTTTCTCTTCTCTCTCTCTCCCTGTCTCCTTGGTGGTTAGATTAGGATTAGATTAGCTTTCCTGCACTGGAATAGCTTGTGGCAGGTAGTTTAGGAGGAGGAACCAGCCTCTAATCTGGAGATTCCTCTCTCATTTTACAAGTCCCACACTTGTAGAGAGGTTTCAATGTTGTGCAATCACACTGGATGCCTGAAACATCAGCTTAGAACCCTGATTCGCATCTAGGGGTGCTACTGATTTGCACCAACAGGGAACACAATACCTATGACTTCAGTGTCTACCAATAACTGTATGGTGCATTAATCTTGGCATGAAGGTTTGGGAACAGATGAACAAAAACTTAGGTATCTCAGATTAATTTGGCTTAATACAATATACATCAGATTTCTCGTTTATTTTTCTAAAGCTTAGAAAAATTTAACCCCCTTTATGAGAGAGTATTCTCATCACATTTATATAATTTATTTCACTCACTCATCTTCCTTTTCCCCCCAAAAGCATGAATCTTTGAAGAATATTCTTCCTTTATAGCATTTAGTCCAATCCATCTTTATTATCTTGAATTTTTTTTTTATGTTGCAAGCTGGAAGAATCACAAGTCATTCACATTTTTCACTCTCCTAGAATGACTAGGATGCCATGTCACTTCTTTGATGTTTGTTTTAATCATTTATCTCTTCAAGAAATCAAAGAAACCCCTTTTTGATGATTTCTTAGCATCTCTAGGTGATTTGATTTGATGTGTAGTCCATTTTACCTTTTGAGAATCCATCCTGGGAAACACACATTCATTTTCATGTCTTTCTAAGTTATTTTTCCCACATGGATCATGTCATATGAAACCAATGGTTATCTTCTGCATAATACCAACTTACTACATAGTTATTTTTCCCATGCGAATATCAGGTTCAGATCTTTAGAAGCTATCTTACCATTATTATACTCATCTCGACTTTCCCACCTAGGATTTCTTATAAATGCACACTCTTTCCTTTATAAAATCACATTTTATTTTTAAAGTGTAAAAAATTTGGGGAAATTTATCTGTAGTATGGTGGGAAAACTAGTAGTAGCCAACTTGAAAGACATATCCAGTAAGTATTTGCACTCATTTTTTTTTCAGGCCTTGATGAGGCATTCGTAAGAATGCTATTTGAGATTTTTGATCTTGAATTTAATACAAAACCTTTGACATCTCAATTTTTTTGGGTTGCATTGGTTAGAATGATTATCAGGATAAGTTCCATATTTTCTACCTTCTTGATGATGTATTTTCATCTCTTCAAACTGGAACATCAAAATACTCTCGATGCATTGAATAAATTTTAGCTAGTGAGTAGGCCTAATGTGCAAGGTTTGACAAAGTACAAATGTCCCTTCATTTGTAATGATAAATTTTCTGTGAAGGTAATCCCCTTAGGGTCTTATGTACTTGATGGAGATATTTCACTAGGTATTTTGCCTACTCTTTTTTACAAAATGAATGAACTGGAGAAACTTGTCTCAATCTTGGAGAAGAAACCATCAAGGAATCCACCTTCTCATCCTCTTGAAGAATCACCCGTCATTTTGAAGAAATATAGGGGTGAGTCTAGTTCCATGCCTCTTACTCCATATTCTCTAGGATCAGTTGTTATTTCACGTCCATATCAAGTTTTTAATCCATCATTAACTTTCAAAGTAATAGGGAAAAATTCTTTTCCTAGAGGAGGTTTGGACATGACTGAATGGGTTTCCTCCTATGAGAGGAGATCGTAATTGCTTAGTTTTTTGGATGGTCCTATGACAACTACTAATGAAATCATGTCTTTGGGTATGTCTCGCACCTTAGATGGAGACATTATGTTTCTTCAAATGGAATTGGGAATAGAGGAATTTATTCCTATAAAGAATAGGATAGTAAAGAAACTTCCTCTTTGCAGAGAGGATTTTGTAGTGGAAGATGATTAGGCTTCTCTTTTCTTGTTTTTTTCTAATATAGTTTCCAAAAAAATTATGAAACTTTTATCTTGGGTAGGGGCCCCTATAGAATACCAATTTTTCTTTTTTCCACAATACAAAATATGTCAAACAATTACATTAATTTACATGATTCATAATAGATTTGGAATACTGTGAAAGCAATATAAATATCTAATGTATTGCATCAAATTACATTCATCTTTGAAAAAAAAATTCAAAATAGTATTTATTTTTCATGAAACAAGAGTAATAATTAAAATAAGGTGAAATAAAAAAACAAAGAAAAACAATCCTAAACTCGCTCATCAGTCTTCGCAATTGCATCTTCATCTTCATCATCTTCTTCTTTAACTGGTTGTATCTATATATAAGTATCATATCTTTGAAACATTTGAATTATATCTTCATCATCCCTTCCTAGATGATTTTTTCAGATTAAGTGATGCTTGTTCAATATGTCACAACATGTGGACATTCTTGGCCTATATCCTCTCACCTTCTTGTTTAGCTAATCAATTTTAATCTCTATTGAGATAAGTTTTTTGATGACCTAATAAGAATAAGGTTCCTCTCTGATATTCTTGTCAAATGATTGATTTAAAGTATCAATTTCCCAATTCCCATAAACCATATTGTGTTTTTCAAACACCATTTGTTCCAATATGCAATCTATATTATCAATAACTTTGTCATCCCAATATTTTTCAATCTCCAAGTTTTCTTTAACTTGGTTTACGATGTCTACCCTGATTCTGGATAAGTCTTCCATTGCATATTTAATTCCCTTCTCCTTTGGTGACGCTATTGCGTCTTTCTCCAGTACATTATCATCCAGATGATTTATTTCTTCAAGTTTAGGAAAAATTCCATCCCAAGAAAACACTTCATTTTCACATAGCTCAATAAATTCATTAATTTCATTGAGGACTTTAGTAAGTTGTATATACCCATCTCTTTCCTTTTCAATAACTTGCCTACCCCTTTGGGAAAAATCCTCTACCCACTTATCTACTGCTTCAACCTTTTTAATAGATTTTTCAACTGTATCTAGCATCACAGGGGTGATGGTGGTGATAACTTTTGATAGATCTTACCAATTTATGCAAGCATGAGGTCAATGTTTTTACCTATTCTTTTAGCTACTTTTTGGACATCTTATCCTCATCAAAATTATGTAACAAACCTTCAACTTCCTCATTCATCCCTTTCTTCAATGATTCTCTAGTATGTCTTGCCAATTGGATATGTTGAATATCATACTCACTCTCTATAATATAATACTTTGTCTTGCATCGATGAGGAATTGTAACCCCTAAATTTCTAAACCCATGTTAATCTATTCATGTCTTGGTAAGAACCCTTGATTTCTTAACAGATTCTTTAGAATTTACATGCTTTTGATGTTTAAGGTTTCCTTTTTAGTGATCTCTTTCACCTTGTTGAATAATTCCCCCTAACCATCCATTCATAGGGGTGTTCCCCTTGTTTTCTTTTTGTAGGTTTTCATAAAACACTACTTATTCCTTTGATGTTTCTCCAACTTTTACTATCTATTTTTCACAATCCAATATAAAAACATATTATTTTCATGCATCCTACCCTTGAATATGTGGCTAAGTAGCATCCTCTTATTTCTTGCCTCCTATTACTTCTTCACTTTGACCTTTATTTCCTATAGAAACCTCAATATAAATCATTGTTTCACTTGACACTTCTTTTGGATCCTTAATAGGGATATTCATTGCACTTGTATCTATATTTTTCACTAAGATATTTGTCACATTTGTAATTTCCTTTGGGTTACTTCCATCCAGACTTAAATTTTTAGATGGCACTTTATCCTTTGGAGTATATTCATCTATTGTTGTTGATTTTTTTGTGGATGGATTCACTTGGGGCTTCTTTTTAACTACTCCACGCTCTGTTGGTTGAGATCCTAGTTTTGATTTCTAACTTTTGCTTGTATCTTCTTTGAGAGGAATCCTTCATAACATCATTCTTTTGGAAGACTTGACCTTCCCCTACTCATTTTTAATATTTTGGTATTTGAGTTTTAGTATGAACCATACTCTCTACAAGTACCTTATCTAAATTTTCTTGACCTCTTTTCTCATCATTTATGAAAAAATATATATTTTTACATTAAGTATCTTGTGGTTGATCCCCCATACTTGTAGTTAATACCCGATGAATATCTTATACATGCACCTCCTATTCAGGGATAGTTATATTCTCAGTTGTATAAGTTTCAATATCTACATCAATCATTTCCTATATTATATGAAAATGCATCCATATTCTTGAATTGTTTCCCTAACAGTAGAAAATAGTCGATATTATTCCCATTATGGCTTAAAAATACATGTCACAGGGACAATAATTGTATCATTCACCAACCTTACATTTCCTTTCCAATTATCCAACCTCAATTGTGGGTATACATTATATACCATATGATCATCAAAACTTAATTTTAATGGGATTCCTTGAAATTATTTGAAGCAAGAAACATTATAGATAAAGTAGGACACTATATAGAAAGTAATATCAACTGGATTATCCATTCTACTTTTTACAGTCATTGTTAAAAATTGAGCTTGAATAGATGATAATATGAAAGTTGGCCAACAAAATTTTTCTTTCTCTTCCAAAATAACCATTATAAATGGGCACATCCATTCTTTAAAGTATGTTATTCCTACTGACCCTTCCATTTTATTTAATAACACAATCAAGTCTTCTACCACCTCACAAACATATCCTTGGTTAATAATTTGGGAATCCTTTTGATAGATATTTTTTTTATCTTTCAGCCATTTAGAATTCAACATTATAGCATACTCAACATGGCTTGCCTCATATTCCTTTTGTGTAGATTCAACTATAGCAATTATTGATTGATCTTAATGCAGGCACCCTAGAATTAATTTAAAGGATTTTTTTGTTAAGTTTATCATGATTTCTCTACCTGCATCTTATACCTTGTTCGATTCTGGGTTGTAATTCTCCACACACAACCATACAAGATTAGGAGCATGTATGGAAGGTGGCAAAACAACTATTAAGGTAATGTCACTAGCATCAATAGTTTTCATCCATTTACTTTTATTTGGCTCACTTAATCTTCTCTGAAAATCCTCCAAGTCAACATTTAACAACTTCATGTCCATGATCTTATCTAGATCACTAGTAATATTGGAATTTATGTGAAAAACTGATGTTAGATACTTCATCTGATACACTTTATCTTCCCTTCTATCCAAATTTGAAATTAATTATGGCGAAGAAACACTTACCCATTAATCCAAAAGCTCTATGAATTTCTCTTTTTCTCCCGTTCCTCCGAGTCACTTCCCAGTTGAATTTTCCTCTATAACTTTAACAAATTCTCATTTAGGGCACCCAGATCCTTGCTATGTAATTGAAATGATTAAAAATTCTTACAAACCTCTAGAATTTTTCTTTGATTCATGAAAACAAACCTTAATGGAGGTAACCATAAATGTGTTACATCCCACCCACCCAATTTTCATTCTTGATTTGAATGTGGACCATCCATGCGTACAAATTTATCTCTTTGTGGGGTTAGGGAGTTCTTTTGCACATTTGCATTTCCGTTCGAATGAGTGTAAGTTTGAAATATTGGCCCAAACCTCCAAATTTTTTATCTTTAACGAGAGTTGTCACATGTTTAAATCTGAAAGGGGGCTGAGCTATGGAGCTCATTTTCATTGTAACCACTCTTTTGCATAAATGCAAGATTACATCATTGACCCGCATGCCTGGATGTTGACTTGGAAATAGAAAATCAACACGTGTTGTCCATTGGGCCTTGGAGGCATATTCACATTTTTCACTATAAGCCACCACTATTGAAAAATTACACTGATGGTATATTCCTCCACTTTAACTGTATTTTTACACTTAGCTCCTTCAAGAAGTGAAACTTTTGTCGTATATTACAGTTGTAGCCTCAATATTTCCTAGAATATTCCATTAAGTTTCAGAGTTATGTATGTATTTTATAAATATTTAGACATATTATGTATCTTCCAAACTTAACCCATCACCGTGCCATCAATTACATTATGCCACGTAACCTTGGGCATCAGATAACTAAGTGCAATTTGCACTCGATATCATAAGAACTATTCAGGATGAATGTTTTAGGATAATTACAATATGAAATCAATTATTTCATAGGGACAATAAGGTTATTCACCTTCCTCAATGAAAAAAGAGGATTCACATCCTAAACGCAAATTTTTCATTTGGACTCAACATGGTTCACCTTTCAAGCATACATTTTTAATATAGGCAAATTAGTCAAATGTAAGTTTTCAAAGGCACACATTTGGGTATAAGGGCAAGGTCATATTGATCACTAACATGTGTTATAGGTATGAAATATACATTTTAGAGATGAGATATTGTATGAAAGGTGTAAGAATTTTAGAGAGTGTATGTGTAATTATTTAAAGCCAAGAGAAGTGAAGAAAGTGAGAGATACATTGAGTTAGAGAAGTTAGGGTTTGAACAAGGATTTGAAGGTTTGTGAACTAAATATGTGATCTCAATCAGTTGTTACAACAAAAAATACATTAAATATATTATTCAAAGGTGTCTGAGTGGGCGCTTAATCATCTTAGGGGGGTTTAGCCTCTTTTTGGAGTTGGTGTTTCACTAAACTAGGGGTTAGTGCTTCTTGTAGGGTTTGTGCTCTACAAAACTAGGAGTTGGTGCTCCTTATGAAGTTGGTACTTCACTAAAAAAATTTGATTCATGTAATATAATCATAAGTTTTAGTGGGTTTTCTTCCCATTGAGGTTTTACAACTTATATGTTGTGTTATTATTTTGTCTCTCTTGTTAATGGTTAATTGAATGCATGCTATATAATTTTGTGCACACATTAATGGATGGTTAAATGTTTTATGGTTTAATTAAGTAATCCAAAATTGAATTAAGTTTATAAGTATTGATTCACCCTCTATTCCATTTTTCTTCCAATAATTAGTATTAGATCAAGTCCTTTTGGAGAAGTTTGATAACTTCAAAGGAGATCCTTTAAAGCACAAAAATGGTGAGTCAATAGAGTGGTTTCTCTACCAAAGAGGAAAATTTGTTTAATGGCGTGAATTATGATTTTCAGAGTCAGAGAATGAGGAATAATATTATGTTCTTAGGGTTTGATATTTGTAAAGCTATGGAAGATGGTTATATATTTTCTGCTACACCTCCAATTACCAATGTAGATACGAAGGAATGTAGTGACAATTAAAAGGTCTTGTGTGTTATCTTGTGTGGTCTAGGAGAATTTGAGATGGTAAAGTTAATGCATTGCAAGCCATAAAAATAAGCATGGGAGAAACTTTAGGTCCTTTACGAAGGAAACATATACATAAAGATAACTAAGCTTCAGAATTTTAGAAATCAGTTTGATGGTATTAAGATGAGTGATCATGATTCCATTTAAGAATAATTACTTAGGGTTGACAAGGTTTTCAACACCAAAAAAGGGGTAGGTGAATATTTAAAAGAAGAAGTTATTGTTCAAAAGATAGTTATATCTCTAACGTCTATGTTTGATTCTAAAGTGTCTGCTATAGAATAAGCAAAGGATTTGACTACTTTGAAGTTAGATGAATTACATGGGACTTTTAATACCTATGAAATGAGGTTTTTTGACTCTAAACCAACTAAGAAAGGGATTTATTTCAAGTCTAACATGAATACCAAGGGAAATAAGTCTAAGGAGGTTGAAAATGTTTTTGAATTCGAAGATGAAGAACTCTTTGCAATGCTTTTTAGGAGATTAAATGTTGGATTAGGTAATTAAAAATGTAAACTTACTTTTAAATTCTCTAATTATGGAAAAGTAGTTCACTTTTTTGTCAAGTGTCCTCATGGGCATGAAAATAAAGGTGATGATGATCATGAAGATGGTCATGAGAAGAAAAATTAAAAATATAATAAAGACAAGAAGGATTTCAAGAAGTTTGATCACAAGAAGAAGGGCAAGAAGAATTTTTACACAAAGGAAGAGGATTATTCCTCTGAAGAAAGTAGTGAGAGAGATGTTTTATATTCTAAGTCTGAATTAGATCATGAAAATATAGGATGTGATATTTTGTTCATGATAAAATAATCTATGAGATCCACTAGTGGGGGATCTACATTGTTAGGTGACCTCTTATCAGGATTTTATAGATATTTTGAAGAAGAAGGGGATGTGGAAATTGAATTAGCTTTTGTTCAATTTTAATTGATGTATCATGAGAAGAAGAATAAGAAATTTAAATCACAAGTCAAATAATATGAGGCAAAGATTCAGGGCCTAGAAGAGAAGCATTGAGCTATTATAGAGAAGCTTGATTAAAAAGTAAGAAAGCTAGAGATGAAAATGAGTACTATGAATTTTAAAATACAAAATATGAAAAAAGAAGTATCTCTCCTCAAGAGAGAGTTATCAGATGTGGCTAGTAAGGAAAAATCATATCAAATATTTGAGAAGAGTTATAAAGATCTTAATGATCTTCTTAGCAGTTAGAAGTCAGCAGGTGATAGAGTTGGTTTGGGTTTCAAAGAGGACTCCAAAGGAAAGGAAATGAAGAAAGAGTACCTTGTTTCAAGAAAGGAAGTAGGTGAAACAATAATCAAAAAAGGAAAGAAGGATACTCTCATCAAATAAAGTGTGAAGACAAAGTCAATTAGGCAGCCTAATACCTCAAGGTATGAAATTTATTTCAATGGTTATTGTTTTACTTGTAATGGATTTGGTCACAGGGAAAAGGAATGTAGAAGGTCCACTAAAAATAATCATCCATGGAGAGAGAGTAGGAGTGAGCATGCTAAAAGCATGGTATGCTAAAATTTCAATGAGAGAGGACATGTTGCTAGATTTTATTTGTATGATCCACCTAGTCAAATTAAGGGTTAAAGAGGGGAGAGTTATGTGGTGTGTTTTAGTTGTAATGAAATTGGTCACATTTCTAGAGAGTTTCAATATGGTTACTCAAGGAAAAACATGGGTTTTTAAGGTCCTATAGAGCAAGAATTAAGTTTCTAGAAGCCTAGATTGCATGTATACAATCAAGGCAAGATTTGGGAGCCTAAAAGGAACGAAATTGGTCCACAAAGAGCTGATGTGAATGCTATATAGAGTGTCTCTCAGGGTAAAGATCAGAAGCAAGGAGAAGGATTTTTTAAGGTTTCTAAGAGGGATGGGGACCTCTTTAAGACCTTCCTTTATTATCTCATGATGTTCTATACCTCTTGTAGGCTTCTTATAGGTATATTGAGTCAAATGAAGCATTAAAGAAAGGGGGAGTTGTCTAGGTCTATGTATGTCTCCTCAAATTTCTCAAGGCAAGTTGTCCTAAGTCTTTACACAAGTTTTTATGGTCTATTTGACTGTTAAAGATGTAAATATTATTAGGTCATTGTCTTATTGTCTCTAAGTGTGTATGACTATGTTATCAAGTCTATTTATTTTATGTTATGAGGTGTTTTTATTTTTTCAGAGATCATTTTTTGTAAGGATATTTTTGTTTCCTTAAAGGATATCTAGTAAGCAATAACAACTGACAGTAGATTCATTTCTTGGTCAAAGAGAGTTATTAAAGTTTATGGTAGGTATAAAGGTTTGTTTTACCTTGTGAATTCAATACTGAGTTAAACATGATATGTCATAGGTTATTCATAAGATATAAATACCTATATCAAGCATGTGTTATAGTGTATGATGTGTGTGTATCTATCTAATAGTCTCAAAAGGTTGGGTAAAGTGTCAAAAATCTCTTAGAGCATACATGATCATCAATAGGTCTATACTTTCATTTAGAGTTGTCTAAAACTTAGTATTATGAGTCACATGTCTTTGTGGTGTGCTCATTATGGTTTCAAGTTCACTAATGTTTCATGAAGAAGAAATGTAGATAAAATGAGTCATCAAGTATGATGAATTGATCATACCATCATCTCAAAGAGGTTTGAAGAAGGGTTTGCGATGATTGTTAGAAGTCAAGACAAGATGAATACACATGTGTATTAGTTATTCCATTTATTCATACTAAAATATGGTTTCTCAGGACTTTAGAAGATGTTGATACACTTTTGGTGAAAACATTTGAGACCTTGTAACAAAAATTTATACATTTTGAGTTGTATCTATCTTATTTGGGTTTTATAAGATTTTAAAATGTGATATGAAGGAAAATATTTTCTTGAAGGTGTAAATGGTGGAATCGAAAGCTAAAACTTGGAAAAAATCATCTTAATAGTGAGTTCTTTGAGATTCAAGAGTATTTGTACCTAGAAAAATTCAAAATTCTTTAGAAATTCTGGTAGCTCCTAGTTTTGACAGTAAAGATTATTAGAAGACCTAATTATCAGAGCTAAAACTGCAAGCTAGGAAAATATCCTACAGTAACATGCTTCAAGGTTCATAGAAGTGCTAAAGTGGTAAAATGGGCACTTATAATTGGTAAATTTTCTTCATAAAAGTGTAAGAATCAAAATTTATCTATGAATACCTTGTGTAGTAGGGATAGTAATTTGTGTGTACAGTTTGAAGAGGTGAAAATGGTTTGGAATATGTCAAGGCACTTTAGCAAGATTTTCAATGCATGAATAAGGTTGTGAAATCTTTTTATGAATCCTAGAAGTTGAGAAAGGTAAGGATGTGTGGTGTTTTCTCTCTTGGAGTAACAAGTATAGTGTTTGAAGTTGAATGGATCACCATAGGCCTTTAGGTGGTCTTTTTATTTTTCAATAAACTATGTCAATTCTTTAGGTTTGAGAATTTTGTATCTCAGACATGAAAGGTAAGTTGGTTTTTGGATGATTTATTGAGGTAGGGAGCAATCAAAGATATTTATGATTGTGAAGTTATGTGCAATAAATTATCCAATGTATGATTTTATTGGTTGAAAGTTGTTTTTGTTATCAAAGTCTCAACAATCTCTCTCAGTAAGTGAATGAAGGACTAGTGATTATATATTTTCACCCATGATGAGAAGAAATTTGAGTGGCCTCCATCTAAAGGAGACATTTCCATATGAGTAACGAAGCACATTATGTGATTGCTAAGGGAGGTTAATTAGACTGTGGTATGATTGAAGATGGTTATCCCGCTCCAAATTGCATACTATAGGTCTATAGGTGGTGTTCAATTTAAGGAGAGTCACTCTTGGGGATTACCAAATGTTATTGTTGCTATGAATGGTGTATGAGCAAGTGTGAGAGTAAAGAGGTAATTTGATAGGAATATCAATCCATTTTTGGGTCCAAATAGTTTAACAGAGCTTTAGTAGATTCGTAGATGAAAATTTTGAAGCTATAGATTTATGAAGTGTCTGTGTATGAAAGAAAATCAACACATGACCTTCTTCGCACCTGACTTCCCAAGGTCATGCTGAGATAGCCGGAGTAGAATAGAAATGGGTGTATGTGTTGTGATGAACAAGCTAATGAGGCAACCTTATAGCTTCAACACGCAATATCAGGATCTGCGAGTCTAAGGAAAAGAATTGTGTCCTTAGCTGAAATGGTGTGATGGATTAATCTGATAGAATAACTACTTAGAGGCTCTAATCAATATTGAGCTCTATAATAATGGTTATGTAACACGTGGAAAGTGACCTACAGGTGCCTCATATAGATTTCCAGACAACGTCATGGAAGTGAGAATGAGAGGCGCAATGAAACCACAGGGACTATGGATGATTTTCTAGTCTAGTCCAGAAATTCCTAGCCTGATCAGCTATAATGTTCAATACTGAAAGTTGTTAAATGATATCAGGTGGAACTAGTGATGATTTAAATACTGATGCACACAAACCAATGTCAATATTTAATTAGTTAGTAGGTCCATTGGGTTGTGGGACCAGGGGATCACAACCAAAAACTCATGGATGTCGTGGTCGTTATATGGTCATGTGCATAATTAAACCTTCCTGTCGGGAGAAGTTCAATAATCCTAGGCCTGATTACCTGTAATTTTTAGCATGTTTAAATTTTCTACTTTCTCATAATACCTAGTAGGTGTGCGTAAAACTAACAAGCATAAACCCATATCAATATCAGTCAATAATTTTGGCCCATTGGGGTGTGGGACCAATGGATCACAACTGAACGTATTTTCTTGTTGTGGACCTTTGATGGTCATGCAGAATGAATTGAGTTGATTCTAATAAAACAAACAAACTATCAAAGGAAATTTAATTTATGTTTTGGGTGTTTTCATACTTTATCTAAACAAAACAATGGAAGAAAACTAATCTAATAAAAGTAAATATTTTTTTTATCTTTTATGGTTTCTAAGAAGTGCTTCTAATCTAATTAAACAAAATCAATACAAATAATCATCTAGTTGTAGCTAATTATTTGAGCAATTATGTGAATCTAGATCTAAAACAACTAATCCAATTTAATCAAAACCCATCAAACCCTACCTCAGAGGTGGAGAATAAATCATAACCCTAGAAGAGTTATTATTCCCCACTACTTCCCTCATAATGTCTTAATCAGTTTAAATGAAAAATTTCACTACTCTATTTGATATGTATTTGAAATTAATGATTTAGAATTGATAGATTGAAAAATGAAGCAAACAAACAAATAATTCCAACCTGGATATACAAGAGCTTTGTAAAATCTTGTTGTATCTTTATCTGTCTCCTCAATTTTCTCCTTTCTTTCTCTATGTGTCGATATGTGTCCAAGGAATTGGGAATCCTAGAACAGAAATAAGAGAAAACACTTGAGCAATGGTAGCTTGAAGGCATTCTAGTTACAATGCAAGTGGAAAAGAGATAGCCCAAGTGAACAGAGCTTGGCCATGTAATTTCCAGCAAGATTATGACATTAATACTATGTGTTTCACCAAAAAGTTGCATACGTATGAGAAAAATAGGTAAGGTAAAGGTGAGGAGGAATACTTGTGAAATGAAGGTGGAAGGTAGAATGTGTGAGTTCTGATTTCTCAATCTAGCACTGATTGTGAGAACTTCCTTTTTGAAAGTAGGAACTACCTGTGAATGCAAAACAAGACCATAAGAAGAATATTAAACATTATATGTTAGTGGACTGAATAGCTTGTGCTAGATCTATGAAGTGTGACACTCCTTATATTGTTTTCAAACCACTATTTAATACAATTTAATACAAGAAGTAATGTAAACAAATAACATCGTAATGTAGTGTATATGATTTAGGTATCTCATTCAAATACAATAAGAAAATCTAATCTAACAGATAAGGTTATGATCATATCTAGAGGTTGGGAAAGTACCCAATGTGACTAGAATAGGTCAGGATTAGGTTTTGGATGGTTTAGGGTTATTTGAGTGAAGGTTATGAGGTTTTTGTTATAGGTAGGATTACTAGATCTGAAGACCGACATCGGTCAGGTATGACCGATGATGGTTGAGAGGGAAACTATCAATGGTTTAGGTTAACCATTTTTGGTAGAGGTGGAATGGTAAAAAATCAATAAAATTTGGTTTTGGGATATTCTTTGTGATTATACAGGGAATAAACAGAGAAGGATGAGGTTGGTAACAATGCTAGGAATACTCAAAGATATATGGAGTCAAGTATGGAGAGCTGGGAGGTTGTAGGTAGTTAGGTGGATGGATTGACCGGAATGTGGGAAATGATGGGATGAAAAGGAGACTAGGATTTAAAAGAGAAAGCTAAAGAAATGATGATCTAAGTATGGAATGATGCAAATCAAAATGCACTTACTTGTATTTGCATATCTGATGGATGGATGAAGGTGATGGTTGGTCTATGAAATTGGTGGTTAGTATTGTGGCAATGCTTCCTGGAATGCTACCATGAATGCCAATGTCTTCAAATCGGTCTTGGTGTCAGCTAGGGTGTGTCTAGATGTGCGAGAAGGTTCTAGTTTTCTCTTACATGTAGATATCTCTCTCTCCAAAATCGAATAATTCTTCCAACCTCTGGAACAAGGTTACTCAAGTGAATATATGGTAACCGATGATGGTTAAGATGACTAGCATTAGTTTAGGGTTAACTAGCATCGGTTAAGATGGGAAATCCTTGGTTTCCAAAATGGCAGATCTTGGCTATTGTTTTGGCTAGTTCTATCCATTGTTTCGGGGCTAAAACAGTATTTTCTGGGTAATTAAGTGGGCATTGTATTAGATAAAGAATATGCATCTAGTCTTGGGGTTAGACTAAGTCTCATTTAGTTACGGTAAGTAGAGAAGGAGTCCTAGTTAGAATGAACATGCTAAGAATAGGTCTATGATGAGGTGTGTAGGTGATGTCGTCAAGTGAGGGAATTAATTAAATAAATTAAAGTAATTAATTCATTTAATCATGTGTACAATGGGATATGAATATATAAGGTATGGTTTATTTAATTAACTAGGTTATAAGGGTGGTATGACCTAATTTTGGTGTCTACATTTTACCCCTTTTTATCACGTAGCTTCTGAGGATTATACGTATGGGTGAAGGTGGTCCCCCTCAAACTAGGAATGGATGACATGTTATATGGAATCAATGAGTGGTTTGATAAATGTGTAGTTGGTGTGAGTTAAGGTATGTGGGGAAGAGTATGGGTGCTTTGGGAAAGGGTAATGGTCTATTTGGGTAATCGGTAATAGGCCAGGGTCAAATCAGGTAATAGGTAATGGAAATCAAACACATGCATATATATAGAATGGAACATGGTACCAGGTTGAAGATCTTGCAAACCTTACATCATCCAAGGTCGATAGGTTTATCCCAAGAAGGGTGAAGTGATTTAGTTATCCAAGGCATATGATATGGTCTAGAAACACAATGTAGGTTAAGTGCAAGAACGTTTAGGTATGTTCCAGTACACCTAACATTGGGTTGGGATAAATGGCACAACAATAGGCAGGGTAAGGTCATTAGGCCGAAAAAAATGGGTAATGACATTGCAAGTTATAGCGAGTATGGAAGGTCAATGGTCACACCAAGTAGGTTAGGTCTAGGTAAATAGGTCATGGCATGGGTAAGGCCGAGGTATAGGTGAAATAACAAAGCTTGAGACGTAACTAAGGAAATATAGGGGTAGTTTGGGCATGTAGGTAAGTTGTAATAAGTGTGGGTGAGGTCCAAGGGTATCCTTCAATGGTGACTGGAGGTTAAAATGGGGAAAATGGCGTAAAATTTGTAATAGCAAGCGATCGATGCTAGTTAAAAAGTAATCGATGTCATTTTGATATGACCGACATAGGTCACGTTAGATTAGGGTTAATAAAAATAAAACTTCATATTTTATGGATTCATTTTAACATGTAGCTATTTGGTAAAACGATAGAGAGGTGGAGCAAGAGGAGAAAGTGATGGTATTGGTGTTTGAGATGAGTTGGCGAGTGACTAGCGCATGATTAGCGCTTAGTAGGTGGGTCCACGAGATTTATTGGAGTAGTTTGATTTTTTACACAGTGAGGAGTTGATTTGGTGATGGTGGAGGTGAGAGAGGGGTCATGTGGACCACCAGCGAATCAGTGAGACATGCCACCACGGAGATGACACTGAGATGAGGTAGGATTCAATCCACTTCTGTCTTTGGATTGAAAATAATGCTTTAAATTGCTTTGGGTAAAAGAGGGTTTGGGTGGAAATTTATTTTTCATTTGTAGGTAAAATGAAGGAAATGAGGGAGGGGGGTCCAATATAGTGTAAATAGGGGTGGGAATTAAGTTAGGGTAGGTTTGGGTATGGTAGAGTAGGTTTTTAGGGTGTTTCTGAGAAACGTTTTGTAGACAGGGTGTTCCATTTTGATGTCGCGACAGAGACCAACCTCAGTCAGGGGGTGGCTGATGTTGATTGGCCTTGGCTGGCATCAGTCAAGATGTAGGTGACTCACATCAGTGAAATTAAACTGTTGTCAGTAAAAAAAAACTAGTGATGGTTAAGGCAATCAGTGCCGGTTAGGGATGATAAGAAATAGGGGCAAGGGATGGGTAGGGGAATGGAATATAGTCAAGGAAGGGATAAAGAAAGGTGTTTGTAGGGAAAATATTGTAAAAATGGGTATTTTGGCGATGGTGGGGAGGTGGAAAGTAGATAAAAATGAACTAATATGGGTAAGCATGATAAGGTAGAATAGGTGTAATAGTACACTAGGAAAAAGCGGTACTCAGTAGGGTGGTGGTTTGGGTAGGGTGTGGTGGGAAATAGTTGTATCATGTAATAAGTGTGTTGGGTAAAAGGTATGTTGGGTATGTAATAGATATTACCAGCATTAGCTAATGGCTAAAGGCATTGACATCCCTTCTTATGTTGAGTATAGGGCACAATGGGTAGCGAGTGAGAGGATGATCTCTTACACTCATAGCGCAGAGAGAACATGGGCCAGTGAGCCCCAAGACAAGTTTAGGGTGAGGCCATAAGTTCATAGAGGTCAGACCCAACTGCAAGCCAAGAAGAGACAAGACCGAGGTGAGGTGGAGATATGTTGGGAGGGCACCAGGCTAGAGGAGAGGAGGAGACAAATGAGACCAACATGGAAATCAGATGGGCTAATGATTGATGTCTTTATATATGATTATTATATTGATTTTTTTATATATATACCGCCTTGTGTGTCGATGATAGTGAGGTTGTACATGAGATTTTTTGTGAGTTGATTATCATATCAGTCTGTGTGTTGAAGATTTTGATGTTGTACTTGAGAGATACTTGTATTATTTTTTATCAGTGTATATTTGATGGATACACATAATTTCATTTACACATGGTGAGATTAATGGTATAGATGATGTACTTTTGTTTTGAATTTTCTATTGTTATTTATGTATGGATGGAAACTAGGTGGATTAGGCATGGTGGAGTGAGGCTAGTTTAGGAATGGTGGAGTTAGGTCAGTTAGGTATGGTTGAGTTAGGTCAATTAGGCATGGTTGAGTTATGTCATTTTAGGCATGATTGAGTTAGGTCGACTAGGCATGGTTGAGTTAGATTATTTTAGGCATGGTTGAGTTAGGTCAACTAGGAATGGTTACATTAGGTATGGGCATGGTTCAATCATGGTTTTGGTTTTGATTTAATTTCTACGTTATCGGTAACATGGGAAATAAATGATGAGTTATGTGTATGTTATGGTGTAAATTTCCAAAAATTGTGATATTATAGAAATGTGGAATGATTGATTGGATGTTTTAATGATGTGATAAAATGGTAGGTATGTATGTGTGGTAAATTTCCTAGTGTTATGAAAAAAGGAAACTAATTATGGTAGAATGTTAAGAGAAAATATGTGGGGAAAATGGGTTAGGGTAAAGAGTGGCTGAGCTAACCACCAAGGGCCCCATGCCCTAGAAGTGCTGCCTACATAGCCCTGAAAAAAGGGGGCCTTAGGCCGATGTAGTTCTCTGATAAGCTAGGGAAGAATATGGTTAAGCAGGTGACTGGGTTGATAGGTTATAGGTATGATTGGGTCTAGGTCATAGGCATGGTTGAGTCTTAGGTGAAAGTGGAAATATTTAAAATGTAGTTGTCAATGGTCTAGTCCTATATAGGAGAATCAATAGGTGATGAAGAAGGTAGAATGGTAAGAGGTGACAAAAAGAGCTACATAATTGATAACCATTACGAGGCTACCATACCAAATATTTTCTTATGAACATAAGACCATAAAGACGTTGCATGTTTGACTATGTTAAGGGTGAAGAAATTCACATGATCACGAAATGTCATTTTTACAAAAAGTCCCTTGAGAAGATACGATATTAGGGTGAAAATGCAATGAGATGAAAATGGGTGGTTTTAGCTTAACTTAGTGTTAAGATGGCATGTTTACCTAGAAAGAAACTCGTGATCAAAATAGGAAAGTCCATGACGAAAAATTTATCATTTTTGGTTTTTTCTTTTATGTTTGGTAGACTGGTCGATGTGGGAAGTCTAGGTGGTATGAGTGTATTATCCCCTGGAGGTCTTTGTGAATATGATCAATGCAGGAAGCTTTTGAATATTTTTTTATGCAAGGATAGTCCCTTTCTATGATAGACAATGTGAAGTGCAGAAAGATTTGTATAGCTATCCTTCGAGGGAGCAGTCTATTTATAGCGGCGAGATAGAGAGAAGAGATGTCCCTTTTGAGGGATTCATCACTTTGCTAGAAGTTTGACTCAAGGATTTTAATCCAATTTTTCTCTTGAAATTATTTTTCTTTTTATATGTTTTAAGTTGTGGAAAAGACTATAGTGGAAGATTAGACTCATGTGTAGAAGAAAAAAACCATAGCACACAAAGATTAACTATGAAAGAGATGGTTTCAAATGATGAATGACCATGGGATTCCATCTTGAAAAAGATGAAAAGTATCCATAAAAATCATGCCATGAGTAAATCTGGGGTATTCATATTGAGGATAAGGCTAAAAGATGATGGGTAATCACATAATTTTAGTTTAGTCGTTGACCGCAATAATAGGTGACATGAAAGGTGAAGGGTGCTCAAGGGATGAGCTTAAGATAGACAGAAAGTGATATAGGATTTTATTCAACAATAGAATGGTCAAAGATACAAGGTGTTCAGGGGTTCAGGTTTGGGTTTACCTTTGATTAGAGACAATCTATAGGCACCTTATTCATATGTAGGAGCAATGATATAGGGTCTAAGCCAATTAGGAGAAAAAATTTCCCATTTACTTTTCTCTTCTTTGGTTACATGTTGATTTTCTTTTAGGATGAGGTTGCGGACCTGGAAGTTTTTCTCATGGACACATTTTTCATAGGCACGTTTGATAAGTTTTTGATAGATTTAATGATGATCAAGAGCATTTAGATGAAACTCATCTAACAACTCAAGTTATGCTAAACTATCCTGGTGAAAGTCATCATCATTGATCATGTCATGGAGTGAGATGCAAAGAGATAGACTCTAGACTTTGAGATGCAAGAAAACCTCACTACCATAGACCAGAGAGAAAGGTGTGACAGTAGTTAAAGTGTGAATACTAGTGTGGTAAGCCAACAAGGTGAAAGGAATGTGCGTATACCAATCCTTCCCAATATCATCAACTACTGTCATAAGAATTTGGTTAAGAGTTTTATTGGTTTATTTTGCTTAGCCATTTGTTTCTGGGTAGTAAGGGGAAGAGAAATGTAGTTTAATGCCAAAGGCATCACAAAGTTTTCATAAGGTTTTTTTAGTTGTTTTCCGTTATCAGTGATGAGACGGTGAGGAACACCAAAGTGAAAAATAATGTGGTGGTTGATGAATTCACAAATTTCTCATCTTTTGTAGAAATGAGGGGAATATCTTCTACCCATTTAGTGTATTATTCAGTAATGGTTATAATCCATTGAAGGAATTGTGAAGAATGAGGATTGATCTCTCTGACAAGATCAAAACCCCATTGAGAGAAAATTCAAAGGTCTCGTGCGACCTATAAGGCATGACTAGGTGTGTGATGAAGATTAGTATGTTGCTTTCATTTCACACAAAATTTGACATAATAAAAAAAGTCATTGTTTAGGGTTGCCCAATAATATCCTATGTGAAGAATGCATTTAGTGATAGCTAAGACACTAAAGTGACCTCCACAAATTCTATCATGAAATTCCTTGATGGTGTAGGGAATTTCAAAAATTGTAACACATTATAAGAGAATACCATTGAAGCCATGTTTATAAATAAGACCACCCATGATGACATAGTGCGAGACACCTTTAAGAAAGGTGCATTGTTCATTATGAGTAAGATTAGGAGGCAAGATGGAAATGGAAATATAGTCTATAAACTTCTTATAAAAAGGGCCACATGGGTCCAGTGTAATGGTTTTGATAGGGTTGACATCTTGAGATAAATAAGAAGTTGATTACAACCTTTTTATTATGACAAATATTTTGGAGTTAGCAAGTGAAGCAGCTATCTAAGACAAAGGTTTAGTGTTAATGATGATAAAGGTTTTTTGGTTGAGAAGGTAATGAAGAATTTTAGTGGAAACAAAACCTAAAGCTAAACAAAAAATTTCAGCGTACGCATATCTAGTTTCATAGTGTAAAAGGGTATGACTTATGTAGTAAACTGCTTGCTCCCAATGTTACGCATCGTAATGAGTGAGCATGGAACTTAAGGAATGATCAATAATGGAAATGTATAGGTAAAAAGGTTGGTCATCTTAAGGAGGAATGAGCACAGGCTGTTAGAGAAGGTATTTTTTTAAGGCATCAAAGGCTTTATGGCATTCATCATCCCATTTAAAGGAGACATATTTTTTGAAAAGACGATGAAATGGTTGGCAACAATTGGAAAGTTGTGAAATAAATGAATGAATAGATTACACCTTACCTTGTAAAATTTGAATTTGGTGGAGATTAGTAGGTGGAGGAATTTCAATAATAGGCTTTACTTTAGTAAGATCGACTTTTATACCACCTAAAGAAACAATGAAACCAAGGAAATTGCCTCAAAAAACAACAAAGACACACTTCTTGGGCTGAAGGTGAACAAAATACCTGATGAGATAGTCAAAGATGACCTTTAAGACTATGAGATGTTTGGATCGATGTTTGGATTTGGAAAGAAAATCATCTACATATTCTTCCAATATGTGATGCATTATGTCATGGAAGATATAAGTCATATCCCAGTGATATGTAGCACCAACATTTTTAAGGCCAAAATGCATGACTTGATAGTAGAAGATCCCCCAAAGAGTGATGAAGGAAGTTTTTTGCTGATTTTCTGGGGTGAGTAATATTTGGTTATAACTTTAGAAACTGTCCTCGAGTGATAACATCTCATGACTAGCGGTGAGATCAGCTATTTGGTCAACACCTGGTAGTGAAAATGCGTCTTTGGGACAAGTTAAGTTGAAGTCGTGAAAATATGTGCAAATGTAAAATCCCCCTATCACTTTTGGGATAGGAACGATATTATAAATCCATTAGGGATAGTTAATGGGTAGGATAAAGGAAACCGAGAGAAGGCACTGAAGTTCCTCTTTGACAAGAATGGAAATGCGAGGATTCATTTTTTGCAGCTTCTTTTTCATGGGTTTAGATTCAAGAATGGTTATGATATTGTGCACCACAATGTTGTGGTCAATATCGGGCATATCAGCATAGGACCAAGAAAAAGAATTGCTATGATCCAGGAGGAAAGAAGAAAAATATTAATTTTCAGCAGCATCTAAAGATTTACCTATCTTTAAAATTTGTGGGACATCCTGAGTGTTAATGTTGATTTGAATAGTTGATTCATTTAACATCGTTTCTGTCTCAGACTAAAATGACCTGTGAATATAAGAATATTCCGCACCAAGGTACGTGAGGATAAAATCATCATCTTGACATTGAATGATGTTAATAAAAGGTGTATCGTCATTGATCATGTCAGGATATAGGACGGGAAAATAATAGGGAGCCTCACCATCTCGTTGATAATTCAGAGGTCCTAGGGAAATCGTGTTCACGATAAAAAATTTTTTTAGGAGGAATAGATTCAAGATCTATGGACTATGTGGGTGAAGGTGGTGACATTCATGAATGGGGTGGAGAAGGTTTGTCATCCTCGATGAGTTCGATGCATGCCTTCTTGGAAGATGGTGTGGCAAAGCCAATGTCACTGTGATATTTGTGTTTACAGTTGGTACACTATATAATAGTATGATGGCCTTGATTATACAAACCGAAGCCAAATACTTTCCATGTGCAAAGGTGAAGGAAATTTTTGGCGAAGCGGTGGTTACTGAGAGATTAGAAGTTAGATGAAAATGGTCATGTTTGGGATGGCGGTTCAGGTGAATAGGTAGTAGTATCATGTCCCTCATTCATTAAGTTGGTACGAAGGTGGGAAAGACCATAAGGGAAAACCTCTCTTATGTGACAGTCATAACAAGGATGTTGGCATACATTTCCATACTCTTGTAGGTGAGGAATGTGTTGATATTGTAGAGGCTGTACTCCCCCTAGAGTGAGGTGTTGAAAAAAAAACTCTAAGGGATCAGTACTAGATATGTGGGTAGTGAGGATAGATGAATTACTAGGCGATTGGGCAAGGGTGTATCAGTTAGTTGGGAAGTAGATGGGCAAGCTATCGAGGCTACAAAAGTAGTAGGAATAGAATATTTAGGTGTGGGAGAAGTGGAGGAAACATTGGTAGATGGGGTTGTGGGTGAAGGATAAGTTGGGGTAGTGGTAGATGACTTAACTGGTAAAAGGACATCGTTAGGTTGGTATAACATGTTACAGGTTTTGAATGGTGATAGGTTAGTTGGGATGGTATAGTTATGCCCTTCATGTTCAAATTTTACACAGCAGTGTAAATTTGAAGGAACACAACCCATAAAGTGAATACAAGATCTGCCAAGCAACAAGTTAAACTAGAACTCCCCCTCTAAGACATCGAACGATTCCAGAATGGTGCGAGGACCCACACAAATGTCAATAATAATGGTGCCAAGGGTGGATGTGATGGCATCATTGAAGGAGTGCAGCATAATAGGGTTATTATGCATGTAATTTGAAGGGATGCACATTTTATTGTATGCTTGGGAGGATATATTGTTTACACTACCACCACCATCAATCATAACATGTCAGACGTGTATATTATCAATATAGATGGAGATGAAAAGGGATGAATCAAGATCATCTGATTAGAGAGGTACGATATCCTCATTGGAAAAACTGAGGGAGGGTACTTGATGAGTGGGTACAGGGGTAGAAGGAGGAGATGATTTGTTAATAGAGGGCACATGGTGAGGGGTGATAATGGAGGCTACTAGTGTGGGGTCATTAGGTAAAACTTAGAAGGATTGCAAAAGCTCGATAAGGGCTTATCGATGAGATTATGAGGTTTGGATGAGATCGTATAAAGACATTTTTAAAGGGGATTGAAGTAATTGTTTTAACATTGTACGATGGGTGACCCTGTCAGAAATAGGGTATGTGGGTCCTCGCATGGTAATTATTGGTGTGGGTGTAAATGGTATATTGGGCATGGGATTGGTTGATGGGATAGGTTATTATTTTTTCCCTTTTTCCTTTTGGGCATGAGTGAAAACTCAAATCATGTTAATCTAATTGAAAGATGTAGATCAAGAAGGTATGTCATGAGTAGTATAATGACATGATTACCAAAAACCTAATGCGGGGTAAGAACCTTATGAAATGAGTCAGGCACACTACCCTTTAGGCAGTGGTTTGGCCAATTCTCTGATACGAACCATGTTGATCTCAAATTTTGGAGGTGGATAAAAGGTTTTTGGGGGTGGAGATGGAGGTTGTTGAAGAAGCAAGGGACGCTAGTGAGTGGTGATAGGTAAAGGTGGAATAGGCTCCTTATTAAGAAGATCATCATCATTGAAATTTAATTTAGGAGGAAATAGTAAGAGGAGAATGGTTTTGAGATCCTTACAACCTTCTACATCATGTCCTAGCACATGATGATAGGAAAAAAATAGTTTCATCAAACCCTTTTGGTTTGGGTTTGAGGGGGTCCTAAGGTCAAAGCGGTGGTAATTTAATGACTGAGGTATCTAAGAGGTTGGCTATAATGTTGGCGTATGACCCTGCCAATGGATCATAGTGGGAAGTGAGTGTGGTTTTGGGTAAAGGTGAGGATTATTGTGGGAGAAGAGGTATTATAGGAGAGGGAATGGGTTTGGCCACTAGTTTTATAGGTGGTACTGACTTAGGTTTTCATGGTATCTACTTAGGTAAAGGTGTGGTAGTAGAACCAGCAATGGCAAATGTTTTTGACTTAACTACCCTGTTGGAGGATAGTGGGTTCTTTTCTTTTTATTGCACCTTCTTGGGTAAAGGTGAGATGGGAGTATGTGATGCAAAAGGGAAAGATGACGGTGGAATAGGACGGGTTACCCATGGGGACAATAGAGTTGTAGTTGAAGTGGTTAGTAGAGGCTGAGTGGATGGTATGGGTTAAAGTCGAATAGGAAACGTTGGGGTTATAGTACCTAGTGGGGGTATAGGTGGTAAGAAATTTATGGCTAAGGGTGAGGGTGTTTGTTGTACTGGTAAATTGGATGTAACAAAGGATCACAATGATGAGGTATGTTGATTTTCTTTTAATTTTTCTTGGGTAGGGAGTTGTTTGACCAAGGTCTATTGGTAAGGTCCTAGGATGGACAGAAGGGGCAAAGGTGACAAAGGTGTGGTAGGTGAAACTAGTGTATATGGCCTAGAAGGTTAGGTATTTCTTTTAGGCAGAGGGAAAATTTTGGTGCATATTTGGGAAGACATGGCTAAATCCAATTTGATGGGTGGATGGGTAAGGCTTGATGTCGGCATGACACCCAAGGTAGTGATGGGTCTAGATATGGATGAGGATATAAATGTCGATAGGTCCTTAGGCATAGGAATGGTTTTAATCATAGATAAAGGTTTAGATGAAGGTAAAAGTCATGATGAAGATGTCATTTTGACAAGCATGGTTAGGGTTGATATATTTGTTTGAAATACCTTTGGATAGATTGTGGAGGTGTCTGTACAAAAAATTTACATTTGAGTCGAAAAGGGGAGCCGAAGACGTCCCCAAAGCATGGAATTATCAACATAATCCAAGTGATCGGCTAGTCTTGAAAATGACATTGATGAAAGAGGAGATGCAGTTGCTTAAGTTGTAATCCCTATAAAATATATCTATGAGAAAGGGAATTGGTTAGCCTCAGACTCTGTGGGTAAAATATCTGAGACCAAATCAAAGGGATCCTAAAATGCTAATGGGTAATTATCCCCAATAGGTAGTGACATGTCTAAAGGATCTCCCAGGGGTAGGAGAGATGGTAGGTGGGGTTAGGTAGATTCCTCTTTTGGTGGAGGAAAAAGTGATGACTATTAATCAGAGAACACGTGCGCGGAACAAAAGTTTAGTTTTCGGGACTTAGCTATTTTCCCTCATAAAGGTCTATTTTTAGAGATGGTGTGTAAGGCACACAAACAAGGCAAAGATATGTGCACCACTCATTGGCTATTTTCAGAGGATTAGCTACAAATCACTTTGCATGGACACATGCTAGAAATAGATCTACTACTGTTAAGTTAACTACTAGTAGTCTATTATAGTGCACTTGCATGTGTGGTTAGTTTTGTAATGGTGTGTGGCTAGTAATAGCATGTGACCTATTTTGAGAACTGATAAGTGGTGAAGGGAAATTCCCCACCCTTATAAGTATGTAGTAAACTATGTAGTAAGAGAGAGAGATCGACATATATAGATATATGCATACATAGTTATATTATGATGTTATGCGCATACTACTGTTATTATAATGAAGATTCTGTAAACTTATTGCAGTTAATATGATGGAGGATATTGGGTGAATCTAGTATGTCTTTGATCTCATCATGGTTAATAATTATTTATGTTCTCACTTAGAGATAGATCTATTATGATCTATAGAATGATGTCATATTAATGGAACTATATATGTTAAATCTACATCATGCTAACACCCTGGAACAATAACCCTAAAGAGGGACTTGGTACCTTTGTGCGCTTTGGGTGAGTTCTCAGTCAAAGTCTAGTGATGTACCAGCGCATCTAGTGTCTTCTTGGATTTATAACACTGAATTCTAGGCTGCATCATTGCTTCTGTTTCTTAGACCTCTTTTTCAGTTATTTTCTAGATGGTTTGAAATGAAGATGTACCGGTTGACCTTATCAAGTATTGAAGAATGAATATGCAACCTAGAATAAGAATACGCATGGTGATTCAACATTGGATCTGAGTTTAATGCACGCATGTGGGTGGAACAAAATTAGTATGACAGTTTATATTAGATATTTTTTGTTATCTTTCCATTAGAATTGTAGGAGTGGCAGATTTATTATGCATCTAATCAAAATTGGAGGTATCGAGCACTTGTCTGGTTGTAAGATGAATTCTAGGCCCTCTATGATGCTGATATGATTTGGAATCGAGCTGTGGATACGTGGTTTCATGGTGTCTTAAACAGTTATATCTTGGAATACTCAATTACCACTTATTTATGTCCAGAGGTAGATAAATTTAAGTTTTTAGGATATCCAAGGGGAGCTTACCTATAAGGAATTCCACTGGCAATCAAGATCCTGATGGTAACTTTGAATCTGGAGAATAAACCAAAGACTAAGTAAACCTCACCATACATGAGGGTAGGATCAAGTTTGGTGAAATATGGCAGACCTAACAAAAAAGAGATGAAAGGTGGCTTAATTATAATGAGACACGTGAGAGGAAGATAGAAAAGTAGTGTAATGCTGCAGAAAGTATGGCATTGAGGAGAGAGATGGCTCATGAAGGATTTAAAGCTCACATAGAAAACATGGAACTAGAGCATCAGGAACTCCCCCATCTTAGAAAGCATAATAGGGATCCCCCCTCAACCTCACACAGAAGTGCACTAAAAGATACTACCTGGGCTATAGGCATGCATCTGAATCCACTTGGTAACCTTGCCCTTGCGTTTGGTTTTTCAACATCTAGTACAACAAGAAGTCAACAAGCTAGTTCAAGGGGTGGGAGGGTAGGAGCGAGAATTATAAGAGGCACAACAATGACAACACAAACGTCTTCACTATTGTACTAGAGTACCTTTTCAGGTGTATCATCAACATAGAATACCAGCGCACTAATTTTTGGAGTAACTTTTGGGAGTAGTAACACTTTGTAGAATGTCGGGGTACAATTTAGTTATAATATTTGGGCATAGGGAAGTACATCTTCTGGTCTAACCCCAACAACAGGTTTTAGATCAGGAGTCCTAGGTAGCACTGGTTCAAGTGGATCTGGAGGTTTTATAGGTAGAAGAAATACATGAATTTCTGTATCAGGTGGAAAAGGTCTGTACTAACCCCAAAATATTTACATGGAAATGTATCTTTGTCTTCTAGAGTATAGAGGTATACAAGATGATGTTATACATGTGCACATGTGTGAAATATTGTGGCGTGTAAAAGGAATCACGACTTCTAAGTGTAGGGAAAGCCAATTTACTACTATATTATAAGGGCGTGCACATAGCTGGTACAGAGAGTTTTACCCATTTAAGACTTTTGTAGATTATACAACTTTACAGGATGCATTCCTTAAGGAGTTTCATATCCCTAAGTTTGAGTAGAAAAGTATAAGTGCACTCAAGCATATTAAACAAGGCACTACTAAAAGTGTTAGAGAGTATGATGCACAGTTTAAAATGTTGTTATCAAAGCTTTCTTATGATATACATGCAAGCCAACATGCACAATGGTTCGTTGGGGGATTGATTACCCCTTTTAGGTGGGAATTATCACATAAGACATACACTGATCTGTGATAAGCACTTGAAGTAGCCTTGCATGCTGAGGCAGTTGGAAGCTTAGATACCGGGGTGAGCCCATTTTTAGAAGCACAAATAGCAGGAATGGAAAAACAGTTGGAGAAACTATCAGCAAATTCAGCACACGAGACGAGCACAAGAATCTAGTACACATATTTTGAAGTAGAAGGTCACATAAAGGAAATTTTTCCTCATGTAATAGTACACTCATTACTGATGGATTGTGAGATATGTCATTTAAACCATGATGCTAGCCACTGCCCATTATTATAGCGTGTAATAAGGAAGAATGTTTCAAGCTACTATAAAATCTGCAGGTCCACGACTCATGACACAGAAGACTATCGACTAATTGGATAGATCCATGGTGCTATAGATATTGTTTTATGATAGACAAGAGTTTTATATAAATCTAAGGGAAAGAATGAGCATCAGGAATGAGATCACAATCAAGCAGACTATGATCAAAATGAGGGGAATTTTAAAGGCAGTCATGGCAGAGGTTGAGGATACCACGGTGGATTCAGAGGACGAGGCTATGGTGGTGGAAGAGGCAAGTTTCCCCATAGAACATGTTATACATGCGGATATCCTAACCACTACAGGTGCAAATGTCCTCAGAATATTACATGTCCTTTCTATGGAAAGAACCATAGCTATGAAGAGTGCCCAAACTTATATGATCATCTGAGTAGGCAACATAAACAAGAAAATAAAGGTTGAGGGATGGTTATGAAACAACGCATTGTTGAAAGTCAATGGATTCCTAGGTTGGAGGAGGAATCAAGAGCACTACAATTTAAGATCACGACCTGTGTTGAGGCGTTACGTGCTAGAGAAGCATTACAAAAGAAACCTACCATCACTAAAGAAGAATTCCTTCATGCACGGTACCCAGATCCTTCCTATTAGAAGGAGGTTTATCAGGATACCATTGAAGTTCTAAGGAATCTTCATGGTGATATACAGTACTTAAAGGAGAAAAATAAAGCATCAGAGATGTTTCGTACTGATATAGATGACTTGAGAGAAGTGTGTAAAATGTTGCGCAAGGAGAACATCATTCCACTAATAGGGATTTCATTAAAAGGAAACACTCCACATGTAAGTACTGAGATTGGATGACAGATCCTGCATGCCAATCTCCCTCCTCATAGCCTAGATTATGACAAGGAATCACTCTGAATGGTGTTATGGATGGATGGCTATTGAGTAATATATTAATTGACACAGGCGTAGAAGTCAATGTTCTTACCTTGAATGCATGGGTACAAATGGGAAGACCCCCATTACAGTCATCCTCTAATGTATTATTCACGGCTAATCAGATTAAGGCCACTCCCATAGGATTTTTAAAAGATGCATCCATTAGAATACGAGGAGCCAAGTTCACTAGAGAATTTGAAGTTATAGCGCTGACAGAGTCAGATAGCTTCCCAAATCTATTTGGGAATCCTTGGAGCTATGCAAATAATGTTGATCTTTGGTTCAACAAGGGCTATATGAGCTTTTAAAATATAGACGAAAGAGTTATTATCCCTTTGACAGATGGAAATTATGTGCCCTATGTTGATCCTTTAAGTGAAAAATATATGAAGATGATTTATGTATGTGCAATCTGAAATCTAGAGATGATCTAACCAACCAAAGAAGGATTAATTCAGTGGGAGGATGCACAATTTATTAGCGATACTACAAGTGTTGGTTGTGATAATTGGGCCCACAACACTTATGAGTTAGTAGGGCTTGAAGTAAAGAGCATATTCCCTTGAGGCCCAAAACCATGTTATGTCAGGTGGATAGGTAACAACTCGGTACCTTATTACATAGGAGAAGGAGATCCTATGGTATTCGTACGCATCATGGAAGAAAAATGGATAGACCAACTAGAAATAAGAAATATGCTAGCATATACACTATGTGGGAAAGAAGCACATTGGTGGCTGGTCCATATGGATAATCTTATCAAATGGAATGAAATTTGGATGGTTCTCACTACTAGGTTCTTTATGAGCAATGCACCTACTCAAATAAGTATTTATCATGGCAATCAACCTATTTAGCACCACGTTCAAAAGTGTGAGGGACTCTAGAAAGAAGGGTAGGAAGCTTTACCACCTTCGCTATGGGTGTACTGGTTTTATTCCACTTTACAAGGTTGCACACGTGCTTGGTATGTATATGCAGAACTCAATAGAGAAATTGGAAATTGGAAAAATTTAATTTCAGGAATGGCCCAGACATTTGAATTCTTCTCTATGAAGCCTCTGATGGAAGAAGCATTAAAATCTATCAAGCACTTAGCTATGGGGGATAGTTTCAAGCCTGAAGAACTCCTTCAGGATTTATTAGATAAAGAAGACTCAGGATCATGTCTTAATGATGAACCAAAGGTTGATGCAACATTGATTCACCATGCTTTCCTTGAGAAATAAAAAGGAAAAATGGTCTACCTAGTGGATGATAAGGAAGTAGATAATTTGGATGTAAACCACTCATCAAGAAGGCATGAGCTATTATATAGTGTGGATAACACCACATGTTCCTATCATGAACCAATAAAGACAAAGTAAGTGAATATTGGAACATATATTGAACCTAATGAAGCCATAATTGGAGAGCATTGGTCAGACTCTGAAGTGGCAAAAATCATCGAGTTACTAAGGGATTACCAAGACCTATTTCCTAGGGGGTACCATGAACTTAAAGGCATGCATGAATCATTAGGAGAGATGAAGATAAAACTTAAAGAGGGTGTGCACTCAGTTAGAAAGAGGCCTTACAGAATGAACCCCAATTTGTGTAAAAAGGTCAAAGAAGAGATTGATAACATGTTGAAATCTAGAATTATTAAGCCCCTTGATGAGTCATAATGGGTTAGTCCTATGGTGATAAATATCAAGAAGGATGGAAGGATTAGGATATGTGTGGACTATAGGGATCTGAATGTTGCATGTGTAACTGATCCATTCCCTACAACATTTACTGATGAAATACTAGGAGTTACAGAGTGTAAAATATAATCATTTACGGATGGGTTCTCTGGGTATCATCAGATTAGGATTTTCTTGGAGGATCAAGACAAGACTAAATTTAATACTAAACGGGATCACTTTTCCTATATTGTAATGCCCTTCAATCTTAAAAATGTGCATGTTATATTTTCACGCATAGTTTTTCGAGCAATCAAGGAATTCATTCACAAGTTCTTACAGGTATATTTAGACGATTTGATGGTGTATGGATTCGTTAACGATCACTGTGACAATATGCGCTTGATGTTTGAATGGTGTAGATAGTTGAGTATCTCTTTGAACATCAAGAAGTGCATATTTTCTATACCATTTGGGATACTTTTAGGACACATAATCTGCAATGAGGATTTGTTGGTTTATTTAGCAAAGGTTGTAGTCATTATAGGCCTAAGGGAGCCTACCATTCAAAGTAAGGTGCATGGATTATTTGGTTATACAGGATATTGCAGAAGTTTATCAAAGGATATGCCAAAGTTGTTGCACCATTGGAAGGGTCACTGAAAGGCAAAGGAATGTTATACTGGGGAGAACAACAACAATGTGCATTCGAGACATTGAAGGAGAAACTTACTACCGCACCTATTCTATGTTTTCCTTCGTGGGAAAAATCATTTCATGTACATGTTGATGCCTCTAGAATGGCCATTGGCATGGTGCTGGATCAACCTGGAGAAGGTCTTATAGATCATTCTATCTATTTTTCTTGTAGAAAGATGACTCCTACAAAATAGAATTACACAACTACAAAGTGTGAAGCTTTGTCAATGATCTATATGTTGCATAAATTCCACTAGTACTTACTAGCTACACCATTTGTCTTTTATATAGATCACATGGAATTGAAGTATTTGGTAAATAGACCTATTTTACAATGGCACATATGTTGATCGGTGCTCTTATTTCAAGAATTTGATTTCACAGTTGTAGTAAAACAAGGAAAAAGTAATTCTGGACTAGAGTATTTATCAAGAATATAGTCAGGAGAAGAAGCACAGGTAATTGAGGATATCATGCCAGATGCACAATTATATAGGTTACAATGTGTTCCATCAGAACTAGAGGACATTGTTTTCTTTCTACGAACAAGGATGGAACCAAAAGGAATGAAATCCTTGGGGAAAAAACAACTTGCTATATGCGTTGCACCTTATATGTTAATTTGTGGTGACTTGTATAAATTTGGCTGTGATGAAGTATTGCACCATTTTATATTAGAACATGAGCACATGGGTATTATGGAAGAAGCTCATAGTGGAATTACAGGTGACCACTATATAGTTGATGTCACAGCGTGTAAGATTCTACTTGTTGGATTATGGTGGGAGACCTTCTATAAATATTGTAAGAAATATTGTAAGGCATGTGATCATTCTCAATGTCTTGGAAAATAATGTTAGCGAGATGAATTGCCTTTGAGACCTATTGCTAGTATAGAACCGTTTGAGAAATGTGCTATATATTTTGTGAGTCCCATTTAACTAGTTGCGTGTAGAACTAGATCACGTTACATCATAACTTGCATAGACTATCTGATAAGGTAGGAAGAAGCAACACCTACCAAGGACTGTATAATAGCTACAGTAGCCTGGTTCCTATGGGAAAATATTATTTCTAAATATGAATGTCCTTTGATTTTGACCAGTGATAGGGGCACCCATTTTCATAATGAGACAATCAGAATTTTATTGGATGAATTCATGATTGCACACCATAAGGTTACACCCTATCATCCTCAGGAAAATGGAACTGGTGAAGCTTTCAACAAAATTTTGAGCTAGACATTGACAAAAATATGTGATGTTGGAAGAAAGGATTGGGATGATAAAGTATCTGCAGTACTTTGGGCATATCAAACAACATATAAAAGAATGAACAAAGCCACACCATTTCAATTAGTGTTTGGTATAGAAGTTGTTCATCATATGGAATTTATGTTACCTTCTTTGTGTATTGCATGGGCTAGAGGTCTAGCTAATGAGAAAGCTTTAGAATAATGGATTGAAAATATAATTCAGCTAGATGAGTGATGAACCATAGCATGTTGGAGTCAGAAACAAGAAAAGGCTAGCCAGAAATCATGGCATGACATAAACATAAGGGATAAGAAGCTTGAGATTGGGAAAATGGTGCTTCTCTATGACTCTAAGTTCTTGCACCATCTAGGAAAACTTAAATTTCATTGGTTGTGGCCATATGTTATCATGCACCATCTAGGAAAACTTAAATTTCATTGGTTGTGGCCATATGTTATCACTTACATCCTTGAAACAGGTGTTTTCTAGTTAGAAGCGCTTGATGGAACACGGATACCTGGTTACTTCAACGGGAGTAGGCTGAAACCCTACTATAAATAAGTCTTCTCGGTGTTTGTAATAAGGTAGTATTTCCATTTAGATTAGGTTTTATATTTTTCATTCCCTTAATATGTTTCCTTTTTTTTTACTATGCTTTGTCAATTTTTTGGTGTGTTGTGAAATAAGAGTGTTTACGAGCATGAAGCTAATTACTATTTGAAGAATTTTTATGCGTAGAGGACTGCACATATTTTTAGTGTGTGGTGGATGGATTTTTGGTATCCAAGTACAAGATTGTGGGAATTGATGCATGAAAGTAATAAGATGCTACGGGTTCTCTTCAAGCCAAAGGATTGCTTCTAAAAAGTGACCAAATATGGAGATGAATGAAGGGACAATATAACGCGAGGTAATCAGAGGACATAAAAACTACCAGTAGAAGGTGCAGTGACAAGGTAATTAGGTGCAAGAAATCACACTAAAGAGAAGTTTATGACCAGAGGGTAGGAAGATGCACTAGAAGGTTATAGCTGGGGAACAAAAATGTAACATGCAGAAATGATGGAATTGGTCAATTAATGAGAGGATATTTTGTAGGTGAAGGAGAAATGAATGTATCAAAATTTCGAAAATCTATGTAAGGATGGGATGCGAGTTCACTTTTACCATTACGATTAAGATTATTTGAAAAATATCTAAGTACAAAGAGCCGAGTGATCTAATTGAGGTGCGAGAAGAGTGTAACCATTTGTGATGAAGAGATCTATGCATAGAAAGAGATTTTTTCCCAAGTGGTGAAGGGTTTGAGCGAAGCAAGGTGACAAAGAGGATCAAGGGCACGTGATTTCACCTAGGGAATTCCGAATTGTGCTAGGGTCTAATTTGCAAATTACATAATTTAAGAGGTGAGGATCTACAAAGGATTGCAATGTAGAAATGGCACCCAAGAAAGCAGTTGCAGTAGGAGTGAAGGGAAAGAAGAAGGTGGTCAAAGAACATGAGGAGATGGCTCCCGAAAGTAATTTTTCTGAAATGCAATATCCAAAAGGGGTTATCATAGGCTAGGAGTGGGATTCTCACATAAGGAAAAGCAAGGTGAGTGAGTATAATCACCACACTATAGAGAATAAGAAGGAGCTTGATGCCTTGCTAAACACAAATAAAAATAAATGCATGACGGAAGACATGCCAGTGTATAACGATGCTGGTGATAAGATCTTAAAGAATATTGGATTTTACCAACTCTATGAGCTCCCTTACTTTGGGAAATATGAGCCTTTGTACTAGTGGCTCATGAGAAGAGTGCATGAATAATTTTTCTACTTTGCAAGATGTAGAGCCAGAATTTTAGCGGTCCTCATCTCCACGGTAACAGGATTGAAAGGCATATGAGAATATTTGAAGGATGATTTAACAGATAAGGCCACAATATTGGAGACCAGAAATGAGTTGGGGTACACAAAGGGTCTGTACGGCATGGATATAGATAAACTAAAGAAGTATCCAGCTATACAAGTAGCCGCACATCTTGTTACAAAGCTTAATGACTGGGAAAATTGATCACAAGTGAATACCATGTGGTTGCACATTGCTAAAAAGATGTCTAATAGGGTAGTCTACAAATTTTCATGTCGTATTGTAGAAACTATCATTGAGGAAGTGCACACAGGAGGAAAGATCATCTTTGGAGTTGTTCTATTATCAATTTTGTTCATGGAGATCGGAGTACCTAATGGATCAAAAGAGAAGATATGGGAGTATCCCATGGAGCACAAGTCACCTAAAAAACACTTCAAAAGTACTTATGTGAAGGATCCATAATATAATAGGTCAAGAAAATGGCTGAAAGTGGTACGATAGGCTTCGTGTGGCCCTTGAAGAAGAATGGCGCATCCCCAAGGAGTTTCCTTTGGTGGTTCAAAAGGTAGTTCACTTCACTGTATATGAGCACTTTTACATTTTTTAGTTCACCATAAAGGATGGATCATGGAGCCCTTGGTGTAAGCTACCATATGCCTTCACAGCAAGGTACTTCCAAGTGTCAATACATAGATTTTCATATGTGTGGTGCCTCACGTTCAATGCGTACATGGTAGATTGTGACTACCACATGCTAAGGAAGAAATATGTGTATCTAGGGTGGGGTGCATATATTAATAGGCTCATTTCAGATGTATTGAGCATTAAACTAGTAAGTTTGGTTATGGGAGATATTGGAGAAGCACTAGTGTACCTCCAACTAAAGCCCAATTTGGAGAATAATAATTATGTTAAAGATGAGTTCACAGTTCTAGCACCACCAAAGGGTAAGCATACAATGGAGGAACATCCTAGTTCCTAAGCCCACAGAGCCAATTGAAGTATAGGATGAGGAGGATGAGTGGGAGAATGGTGGTGGTTTGGAGCACAGAGGTAGAAGACATCCTACGAATAAGGATGAAGTTGAACGTGCCACTACACCACCTTAGCCACAAGAGGGGGATGATGAGGACTTGGATGCAGTCCAAGGAGAGAAAAAATTTAAGAGAGTGTTCAAGAGAATAAAGACCCAAGGTGTTACTCCGTAAATAGTGTAAAAATCACCTAGAATCTCTCCACATAAGGAGATAACCATAAAAAGGACAAGGAAACTGATTTTGAATGAGGAGGTGAAAGAGTATGAGGAAAGTGCACCTAATTATCCTACACCTCTAGAGAACATAGAAGGACAGAAAGATGAAGAAATGAAGGAAGGAGAAGAGGAGGAAAAGGGAACATATGAGAAAACTACAGAGACTACATAGGAAATGGAAGCACATGTTCTGAATCTAGAGGATCAAGTTCCTAAGAAGCCCAGGTCTAGAAGAACGAGTGGAGAGTATGTTCCAATAGCCATGGGTTATGTAGAGGAAGCAGGTAAAATTTTTCGTGCCCATTTCTAGAGCACACTGACCCAAAAGGACGTATATGGCTAGGAACTAATGGATGAAAAGATGGAAACAATGCACACAAGGAAGTAGTTATCATGGTCCATGCACACACACATGGATGAGCCAGCTTTTGATGTTTGTGAGAATTCATGTGTATCAAGGAGGTTGAAAAAGACACCTTAGGCTAGACACATGACGGTAAAGCCTACTGTCATGTCAGATGAATAGGTGAGAAATTCATTGGTGAAAGTCTCAATGTAGGTGGAAAGGAGGAATATTGACAAGGTTGCCACAATAAGGGCACTCAAGGAAGAGATTAAATCTAAGGATGGGGAAATATCACACCTAACATAGGAAAGAGACTTAGCACAGAAGAATAAATCTATATTTATCAGCATCGTAGAGGAAATTGATGATCATAAGAGCTAGGCCACGCTTAGATCCAAAGGCACCAAAGAAATTTCCTTCAGCGATACACTATGTAGGTACATTGGTGGACATGGTGCTTGAGGATGAACCTCTGGGCATGCCAGCGCCAAAGGATCTAGCTCAATATGTAGAATGAGAGAAGGCTTTTGTGATGTGAAATATTGCATCATATGAAGGACTATTACAAACGTTGTAAGAAGAACTAAAGAAAGAAAACCAAGCCTTAAACATCTACATAGCTCTAGAGGTGGTCATAAATGTAAAAACCCTGGAGGAGAAAAATGAAGTCCAAAAAGTGATGAAGGATGAGACATTCAGACACATAGAATTATTATCAATGGTAAAAAAAAAGTGTGAGGCCTTGCCAGTAGACCAAGAACCACACAAAAATCAGTTGGAGGAGCTTAGGAAGCTCATTGCGCAGAAGATGGATTTACTAGAAGGGAGGGTGACTGTAATGTTCAGCATTGTGTTGGTCTTGCATAATGAGAAAGGAGAGGTTAGGAAATATGATTTGGATTCCATTGCTGTTGACATTCCAAAAAAAGAAGAGGAAGCACTTGCTGAGTGGTAGAAATTGGAGGCTGAAATAAAATAGGAATATCCTAAATTAGTTACTCAGGCTACTGAACAAGAGACTACAGCATAAATAATTTCTTTCATTCTTTCCATTCATCTATTCTTTACTTCAATTTTGGAGATGACCATTGTCAGGGTGATAATCAAATTACTGTGGGGTAATTTTGATCAGATTACATTGGGTAGAAAGCACACAAGAAGAACGCATGGGAAAGCAGGTCATATTAAAAGGCACAAACAGATAGGGAGAACACACACGTGGAAAAGAAGTTCAATTTTCAAGACTTAGCCATTTTCACTCATAAAGGTCTATTTTGAGAGATGGCATGAAGGGCACACAAAAGAGGCAGAGACGTGCACGCCACACATTGTCTATTTTTTGAGGATTAGCTACAAAGCACTTTTCATGGAGATAGGCCAAAAATAGATCTACTACTGTTAAGTTAACTACCAATAGTCTATTATAGCGTACTTGCATGTGTGGCTAGTTTTTTAACAGTGCGTGGCTAGTAATAGCATGTGACCTATTTTAAGAACTGATAAGTGGAGAAGGGAAAGTCCCCACCCTTATAAGTATGTAGTAGACTGTGTAGTAAAAGATAGATCAACATATAGAGGGATATGTATACATACTGAGATTATGATGCTACACACATACTAATGTTATTGTAATGAAGCTTCTGTAAACTTATTGCAGTTAATTTGATGAAGAATATTGGTTGAATCTAGTATGCAGTTTATCTCATCGTGGTTAATAATTAGTTCTATTCTCCCTTAGATATATATTTGTTATGCTCTATAGAATGATGTGTTAGTAATGGAACTATATATGTTAAATCTTCATCATGCGAACACCCTGCAATAGCAACCCCAAAGAGGGACCTGGTACCTTCACGCACTTCAGGTGAGTGCTAATTCAAAATTGAGTGATTTACTAGCACGTTAAGGGTCTTATTGGATTTCTAACATTGAATTCTAGACTGCACTCTAGGGTGGTTTTAGCATAACTTAGTGTTAAGATGGAATGTTTACTTGGTAAGAAACCCATGATCAAAATAGGCAATTCCATGACAAAAACGTTATTATTTTCACTTTCTAATTTTTTGTTTGGTAGACTTATTGATGTGGGAATTCAATAAGGGATGAGTATATTATCTCCTTGAGGTCTTCATAAGGATAATCAATGTGGGAATCTTCTGAATATTGTATTGTGTTTGCAAGGATAGTCCCTTTCTATGATAGACTATGTACAGTACAGTAAGCTTTATATAGTTGTCCTTTGAGGGAGAAGTCTATTTATACTGGCGAGATAGAGAAAAGAGGTGTCCCTTTTGAGGGATTCATCACTTTTTTGGAAGTTTGACTCAAGGATTTGAATCCCATTTTGGTTGAGAAATTCTTTTTATTTTTCAACGTTTTAAGTCATGGAAAAGACTATAGTGGAAGATTAGGATCTTGTGTACAAGACAAAAACCATAGAACATAGAGATAAACTATGAAAGAGATGGCTTCAAATGATGAATGAACATGGGATTCCATCCTTAAAAAGATGAAAAGTATCCATAAAAATCATGCCATGAGTAGATCCATGATACTCATATTGAAGATACAGATGGAAGGTGATGAGTAATCACATGATTTTTGTTTATTCATTGACCGCAAGAATAGCTGACATAAAAGGTGAAGGGTGCTCAAGGGGTGAGCTTAAGATAGACAGAAAGTGGTATAGGATTTGATTTAACAATAGAATATTCAAAGATGTAAGGCATTAAGGGTTTCAGGTTTGGGTTTACCTTCGAGTGAAGATAATCAATAAGCACTTGATCCATATATATGAGTAAAAATATAGGGTCCAAGTGAATTAGGAGAAAATTTACCTCGTTTAGTTTTTTCTTATTTGGTTACATGTTGATTTTCCTTCAAGATGAGGTCGCCAACCTGGAAGTTTTGATCATGGAAAAGTTTTTTATCGACACATTTTATACATTTTTGATAGATTTGATGATGATCAAGAGAATTGAAACAACACTCATCTAATAACTCAATTTATGTCAAATGATCCAAGCAAAGCTCATCGTGGTTGAGAATGTCTTATAGTGAGATGTGAAGAGATGGAATCTAGACTTCAAGAGGTAAGATGGCCTCAATACCATAGACTAAAGAGAAAGGTGTGGAAACATTCAAAGTATGAAGACTAGGGTGGTAAGCCCATAAGGTGAAAGGAATGTACGTATGCCAATCCTTCCTAGTATCATCAACTACTTTCATAAGAATTTTGTTTAGAGTTTTATTGGTTGATTCTGCTTGGCCATTTTTTGTAGGTAGTAAGGGGAAGAGAAATTGAGTTGAATTCAAAAGGCATCAAAAAGTTTTCATAAGGTTTTTTTTTTGAATTTTTTTCCATTATCAGTGATTATACGATGGGTGACCCCATCAAAAATAGGGTATGCGGGTCCTCGAATGGTAATTTTGGGTGTGGGTGCAGATGGCATATTGGGTACGAGATTGCTTTTTCCTTTTAGGTGTGAGTGGAAACTTGGATCATGTTAATCTGAGGGAAAGAAGTAGATCGAGAAGTTATGCCATGAGTAGTATAACATCATGATGGGAAAAAACATAATGCATGGTAAGAACCTTAAAAAATAAGTAGGGCACACTGGCATTTAGGTGGCTGTTTGGCCAACTCTTTTATATGGACCATGTTGATCTCAAATTTTTGAGGTGGATAAAAGGTTATGGGGGTGGAGATGGAGGTCATTAAAGAAGTAAGGCACAATGGTGTGTGATGATAGGTAAAGGTGGAATAGGTTCCTCATCAAGAAGATCGTAATCGTTGAAATTTTCTTTAGGAGGACATAGCTAGAGGAGAACGGTTTTGAGAGCCTTACAACCTTCTACATCATGTCCTGGTACACAATGGTAGGCACAAATTTTATTTTCATCAAACCATTTTTGTTTGGGTTTGAGGGTGTCCTAAGGTCAAAGTAGTGGTAATGTGATGACTAAGGTCTCTAAGAGGTTGGCTAGAATGTTGGCATAGGACTCTCCCAATTGATCATAGTGGGAAGTAATTGTGTGTTTGGGTAAAGGTGAGGATGATTGTGTTAGAAGAGGCATTATACAATGGGGAATGGATTGGACCACTATTTTGGTAGGTGGTACTCATTTAGGTTTTCATGGTATCCACTTGGGTAAAGGTTTGGTAGAAGAATCAGTAATGGCAAGTTTTATTGACTTAACTACCCTTTTGGAGGGTAGTGAGTTCTTGTCTTTGGATTACACGTTCTTGGTTAAAGGTGAGATGGGAGTATGTGATGTAGAAGGGAAAGTATACCATTAAAGAGGATGGGTTACCCATGCGGACAATAGAGTTGCAATGGAAGTGGTTGGTAGAGGTTGGGTGGATGGTATGGGTTGAAGTCATATAGGTAAATTTGGGGTTATACAAACTAGTCAGGGTATAGAAGCTAAGACATTAATGGGTGAGGATGAGGGTGTTTGTTTTGTAGGTACATTAGATGTAACAAAGGATCGCGATGATGAGGTAGGTTGTTTGGATTTTGATTTCTCTTGGGTAGGGGGTTGTTTGGCCAAGGTCAATTGGTGAGATCCTAGGATGGACAGAAGGTGAGAAGGTTACAATGGTGTGGTAGGTGAAACTGGTGTATATGTTCTAGAAGGTTGGATATTTTTTTAAGTTGGAGGCATAATTTTTGTTTGGATTTAGGAATACATGGCTAAATACAATTTGATGGGTGGATGGGTAAGGCTTTACGTTGGCATGACATCCAAGGTAGTGATGGGTCTAGATATGAACGAGGTTATAGGTGTGGGTCGGTTCATAGGCATAGGAATGGTTTTAGTCAAGGGTAAAGGTTTAAATATAGGTAAATGTTATGAAGAAGAGGCCATTTTGATAGACATGGCCAAGGTTGATCTGGTGGTTGGAAATACCTTTGGATAGATCATGGAGGTATCTATAGGAAACATTTGCATTTCAGTGGAAAAGGCAAGACGAAGATGTCCCCAAAGCATGGAATTACCAATGTTATCCAAGTGATCAGCCAATCATGAAAATGGAATTTTTGTAAGAGGAGATGCAGTTGGTTTAGTGGCAATCCCTGTAAAATATGTCTGTTAGACACGGAATTGGTTAGCCTCAGACTCTATGGGTAAAAGAGCCAAGAAAAAATCAACGGGATCCTAAAATGCTAAAGGGGAATTTTCCCCAACAGGTAGTGGCATGTCTAAAGGATCTATAAGGGGTAAGAGAGATTGTAGGTGGGTGAGGTATATTCCTCTTTCAGTGGAGTAGAAAGTGATGATGATTCTCTTGCGAATAAGGGAGTTAATACCATTGATTGTTTTTTAGGTTGTGAGGTAGATGGAGAAACGAAATCATCAGAAATTATGGAATCCTCCATGGGTGAAGGGGGAGATGAAGAGGACTCCTCTATGGGTGAAGGACTGGATGATGTATGCTCCTCAATGGGTAGAGAACCTCATGCAGTAATTTCCTTGATAAAGGGAATAGTTAAAATTTGAGGAATAACTTGTACGATATCAAAAATAGTGTGGAATTCATGGACATTGTTGTCGTTCGTTAAAGGTTCACCATTTTGATTGGATGATGGTGTATGGTTAGGGAATAAATTATTAAATATATTGAATTTTTGACTTACTGGTGCATTTGTGTTGTCTAGGATGATATTTCCATTATATAATAGTTCCTGGAAAATGTTTTTAAAAGTTATACTATTACCATCAATATAGCCTTTGATGCGATGATAATTACAATATTCATGTTCCTTATACCATGTGGGCATACGATGAGTGAGATCAAAACTAGTGTGAGGTTTTATGGGGGTAGTGCAATGGCTCTGACTTTAAGAAGCTTTTCCAAGACTGAAAAATAGGGCTCTCCAATTGGAGTGTACTTTCGTTTTTCCCGCCGAAACTGAAAAGTATGAATCGAGGAAAGATTAGAGGAAGGTTTAGCTTGATTAGATGGATGAGATGGACCACACTTGAGAACTACCACATTGGTAGATCCTTTGGATTTTGAATAATTTTTTTAGGGTTTTGAAGACGGAGAAGAATCATTTGATTTGAATGTGGCATTCTTGTTTCGCAATTGGATTTTCTTTTCTTCAATGGCACAAATTTCCATCTTTCATGCCATGGTAAATGATTCGTCGAAGTTACAGAAGGTTTATACCTACATAGTTAGTTAGATGTGTCTAGCACAACATCTAGTGAACAACTCTATAAGCTCAACTTGAGGTAACTGGAATTTTAATTGGTTGATAAGACTTTGTCTGCAAGCAATGAAATCTGCAATAGAATCACATCATATTGTCTTGTCGAATATAGGTCATTGATGGTGAATTTTTTAATACATTGATTGAGAAGTGGTCTAGGAATAATTGAGCCACTTGGTTAAAGAAGTAGATGTAATGTCTAGGTAAATTGTTGTAACAATCTAATGCGGGTCCTATTAGGGACATGGGAAATGGTTGTAGGAGTAAAGCATCGTCATGGACAAATTAGATAGCACCCATGTTTTAATGACTACAAATGTTGTTGTGGTTCTTCTTTACTATTAAAATAGTTAAACTTGGGCATTTCCCAATGCACGAGATGTGGGAGAATAGGAATAGATTGATGAATATGATCATTACAAATTTCTTCAGAATTTAAGGAGTTGTGAGAGTTGGAAACTAATGCTTCTAGTGTCTGCATATTTTCCATCATCATCCTAATGAGATCATTGGTGGGTTATGAGGAATGGGAACCTTCTACAATAAACGGAGGTTGATGATGGGTGTATGATGTGGATGGCATCCTGGTACATGGGGGTGCTGAATATGAAAACTGTGAAGGGGGGATAGATACAGGTGGAAGATACCCTTAATAAATGATAGATGAGATTGGGGATTGCTAGTGATGCGTGAAAATAGGTGGGTTAGTCGTAATGGATCTTGTGATAATTAGTGGTAGATATTTTGGCATGGAAAGTACTAGATTTTTAAATGGGGTGTGGGTTGTTGACACCAGGGGTGGTTTTGATTCAACTGGTATATTTGAAGAAAAGTGGGTAGATGAGGCCATGCTCAAAGTGGTTGGTGTAGGAATGGTCAACACCACATGTGTAATAGACATCGTTAGTGCACCAGTTATAGTGGATGTGGGGCCCATTTGAGATACCATAAGGGATAATGTGGATGAAGGCAAAATTGAGCTAGTGGCAGGTGACTTGGAAGTGGGGGTGAGGGTAGGAGGAATAGATACGGGCATGTCATATATGAGTGGAACTAAGGAATCTCGCGTAGTTGAGTGGGAAATATAGTATTGTAAGGCCTTAGGATTCTAGTCAAGGAAACTTGTAAACTCCTCGTCACCGGTAGAAATGATGATAGGCTAAGTTGGATCAATAGGTGACAAAATGGAAGGTGGTGATGGGCTAGTGGGAGTGGCTAAAGACTAGCATGAAAGATAAGGGTGTTGGCTTGGTTACAAGTCAACACCATGTGAATTAGCATGTATCAGGTTAACTATATTCTATAAATGACATAGATAACAACAGAAAGTTAAAAGAATAGATACTGGTAAGTGGACTTGGTTAATGTTTCAATTAATAATCAGAAGAGGGAAACCAATACTGGTTAAGGTGACTGATGACAGTTAAAGGTGACCGAAGATAGTTACAGTAATTGATACTGATTACTATGGGAAAACACTAGTTTGAGAAAATGAAGCAGAACTAATGAAAATGAAATGGGGAAACTATACTTGATAGTGTTATTAGAATGTTGGCAATATGATGTTGTCCTGAGGACTACAAATAGAAAAGAGAAGGTGATGAAATTTATTTTGGGTAAAATAACCAAAAGAGCTAGTAACTGACACCAGTCAGGTAAACCGATGGCAGTTAGATGGGATTTGATGATGGTCACTGGACCAAGATTGGTTACTGTGAAATTTGAAGAAATGAATAAAATGGATTTATTTAATTAAATTAGATCAATGATCAACCCATAAGATCTAAGAATGATAATACGAGGCCCTAGCACACTCAGAAACAATCAGAATACTCCAACTATGACGGTGGAGTGTGAAAGGAAGAATAAAATGAAGAAACGTAATCCTCACAACTCAAAATGTAATTTAGGAATAAAACTAAGAAAAACACGTAATCCTATGAGATAATTTTATGTTACTTTAGCTTATGTTATTTGAGATTGACTTTTGAATTTATGAAGAGGAAAATTATAAAGGGGAGGTTTCAGGTTATGTTTTGGTGGGAGTGGTCCTTTCTCTAAGATAATTATTGGACAGAGAAACCATTTGGGTGTCCACTATCAATCCTCTGATCATTTGATCAATGAAAGCTTCTTCCAGGTAAGGTTTTGTTTAAGAAGATGTGTGAAATTTTTATTTTTATAGTTTGGAAAAGAGAGAGAGAAGAGAAATTGCTTTCTATGGTTCAATTATGTCAACCATCAGTTGGGCATGACTTTTAGTATATAGGTTTCCCTCAGTTTTAAATGTGAGCTAGTAATGCAGCCTATAATGATGACATGCAACAAATTTTATAACCCAAATCGACAATTATATTCAATGTAGCAAATGATGAATAAGAGAGAGGATGGTTTTCACTAATGCAAAAAGAAAGAAGAATGATTCTTTTTAAATGCACTAAAAGAAATGTTTCATTTAGAGCAATTAGAAAGAAGGAGCAGATTACCAGAGAAGAATATTTAGTGAATAATGATTTAGAAAGGAAACAAACAATATGCAACCTATATGAATAGAAAGGAACCCAAAAATGAGGGTCCCACTAAGCATGCCAAAACTTTTCACCAATAAGTTGTGTATGTATGAGAAAAATTGATAAGGTAAAGGTGAGGAGGAATACCTGTCAAATGAAGGTGGAAGGTAGAATGCATGTGTTCTGATTTCCCGATCTAGTGTTGATTGTGAGAAATTATTTTTTTCTAGGAGAAACTACTTATGAATGAAAAACAAGACCACAAGAAGAATATTAAACAATAAATGTCAATGGACTACCTAGCGTGTGCTAGATCCAGGAAGTGTGATACTCTCTACATGGGTGTCAAACCATTATTTAATGTAATTTAATGTGAGAAGTGATGTTAACAAATAACATCTGATTGTATTTGATATGATTTAGGTATCTCATTCAAATACAATAAGAAAATATAATCTAACATATAAGGTTATGATTAGATCTAGAGGTTGGGCAGGTAGCAAATGTAACTAGAACATGTTAAGATCATGTTTTGGATGGTGTAGGGTTAATTCACTGAAGGTTATGAGGATTTGCTCGTAGGAAGGATTACTAGATACAAAGACTAATGTCGATCAGGTGTGAATGATGATGGTTTAGAGGGAAACCAATGAAGGTTTAGGTTAATTGACATCGGTAGAGGCAGAATGGTAAAAACTCAATAAAATTTGCTTTTGGGAGATTCTTTGTGATTGCAGAGGGAATAAATGGAAAAGAGTGAGGTTTGAAACAGTTTTGGGAATACTCATAGATATCTAGAGTCAAGTATGGAGAACTGGGAGGTTGTAGATAATTAGATGGATGGATTGACAGGAATGTGAGAAATGATGGGATGCGAAGGAGAATAGGATTGAAAAGAGAAAGCTAAAGAAATGATGATCTAAGTAAGTATGCAATGATGAAAATCAAAATGCACTTAATTTTATTTGTAGACTTGATGGTTGGATGAAGGTGATGGTTTATCTGTGAAGCTGGTGGTCAGTTCCATGGCAGTGCTTCCCAGAATGCTACAGTGAATGCCAATGTCTTTAGATAGGTCTTGGTGCCAGCTAGGGTGTGTCTGGATGTGCGAGAAGGCTCTAGTTCATGATTTCATACATATATATCTCTCTCTAAACTTGAATAGTTATTCCAACCTCTGGAACAAGGTTACTCAAGTGAATATATGGTAACTGATGATGGTTAGGGTGATTAGTTTTGGTTTAGGGTTAACTGGTGTCTGTTAAGACGGTAAATCCTAGTTTGATAAAATGGAAAATCTTGGCTATCTTTTTTGCTAGTTCTTTCTGTTGTTTCAGGTATAAAATGGTATTTTCCATGTAATTAAGTTGGCTTACTATTAGAGAAAGAATAGGCATTTATTTTTAGGGTTAAACTAAGTCTCAGTTAGTTATGGTAAGTAGAGATTGAGTCTTAGTTAGAATGAACATGCTAAACATAGGTCTATGATGAGATGTCTAAGTGATTTGGTTAGGTGAGGTGGTCATGTGAGGGCATTAATTAAAGAAATTAAAGTAATTAATTAAATTAATAATGTGCACTATGGGATATGAATATGTAAGGTATGGTTTATTTAGGTAACTGGGTTAAAGGGTGGTACGACCTAATTTTGGTGTCTACATTTTACCCCTTTTTGTCGTGTAGCTTGTATTGGTAAGCGACGTTGACAAAAATAGGAAGTGATTGCCCCATGTTTGGGTGAGAGTGGGGTTTCCCCAAGTGTGGCTGAAGGTGATCCACCTCATTCATACGGAATCAATGAGTGGTTTGATAAATGTTTATTTGGTGTGAGTTAAGATAGGTGGGGAAGAGTATGGGTGCTTTGGGAAAGGGTAATGGTCTATTCGGATAATTGGTAATAGGTAATGGAAATCAAACGCATGCACATGTATAGATTGAAATACAGTACCATGTTGAAGAGCTTTCAAACTCTACATCATACAAGGTCAATAGGTTTATCCCAAAAAGGGTGAAGTAATTCAGGTATCCAAGGCATAGGATATGGTCCAGAAACACAACGTAGGTTAGGTGCAGGAACATTTATGTAAGTTCTGATACACAAAAGGTTGGGTTGGGATAAATGGCATAGTAATATAAAAGGTAAGGTCATTAGGAAAAACAACATGGGTAACAACATTGCAAGGTATAACAAGTACATAAGGGCAGTGGTCACACCAAGTAGGTCAGGTCCAGGTAAATAGGTCATGGCACAAGTAAGGCCAAGGTCTAGGTAAAATAACAAATCCTGAGATGTAACTAATGAAATGTAGTGGTAGTTTGGGCATGTAGGTAGGTTTCAATAAGTGTGGGTGCAGTCAAAGGGTATAGGGAAATGGTGAGTAGAGGTCAAAATGGGAAGAATGTGGTAAAAATGGTAACAACAGGTGACTGACATCGGTTAAAAAGTAATCAACGTTAGTTTGGTATGACCAACATTATTCAGGTCAAGTTAAGGTTAAAAAGAAAGAAAAAATCATATTTTATAGATTCATTTTAACATGTAGCTATTTGGGAAAATGATAGAGCATTAGAGCAAGAGGAGAAAGCAACGGTACAGTGTGTTTGATCTGAGTTGGTGAGTAACTAGGACGTGATTGACACTCAGTAGGTGGGTCCATGAGATCGATTGGAGCAGTTTGATTGGTTGCATGGTGAGTAGTTGATTTGGTGATGACAGAGATGGGCGAGGGGTTTGGTGGACCATCGGTGTAGTGGCTAGACGTGCCACCATAGAGATGACACCGAGATTAGATAGGATTCAAGCCACATTTATCCTTGGATTAAAAACGATGTTTTAAATTTGTTTGGGGAAATGGGGGTTTGGGTGGAAAATTATTTTACATTTTTTTTGGTAAAGTGAAGAAAATGAGGGGGGGTCCAATATAGTGTAAGTAAGGGTGGGAATGAAGTTAGGGTATGTTTCGGTAGGGTAGAGTAGGTTTTTAGGGTGTTTTTGAGAAAGTTTTGGTAGACGAGGGGGTTTGGTTTTGATGTCGTGACAAAGACTAACCTTTGTTAGGGATTAGCTGATGTTGGTTGGCCTTGGCTGGTGTTGGTCAAGATGAAGGTGACTGACACCAGTGAAATTGAACCGAAGTCAGTCAAGAAAAACTAGTGATGGCTAAGGCGATCGGATCCTGTTAGGGATGATTAGAAATAAGGGTAAGGGATGGATAGGGCGATGGAATACAGTTAAAGAAGTGCTAAAGGAAGGTGTATGTAGGGAAAATATTGTAAAAAGGGGTATTTGGGCGATGATGGGCAGGGTGATAAGTAGATAAAATGAACTAAGATGGGTAAGCATGATAAGTTAGAATAGGTGTAATAGTACACTAGGAAAAAGGGGTAGTCGATAGGGTGGTGGTTTGGATAGGGTGTGGTGGGAAATATTTGTGTCATGTAATAGGTGTGTTGGGTAAAAGGTATATTGGGTGTGTAATAGATATTACTAGCATCAGTTGATGGCCGTAGGCATAGATGTCCCTTCTTATATTGATTACAGGGCATAGCAGGCAGCGAGTGAGAGGATGAGCTCTTGCACTCATAGCTCATATAGCACATGGGTCCGGAGAGCCCCGAGATAGGTTTAGGTTGCGGCCATGAGTTCACAGAGGTCAGACCCAACTGCATGGCAGGAAGAGATGAGACCTAAGTGAGGTGGAGAGATGTTGGGAGGACGTCAGGCTAGAGGAGAAGAGGAGGAGACAGATGAGACCAGCATGGACATCATACGGGCCGATGATTGATGTTTTTTATATGATTATTATATTGATTGTTTTTATATATATACTGGCATGCATGCAAATGATAGTGATGCTATACATGAGAGTTTTTGTGAGTTGATTATTATACCGGCCTCTGTGCCAAAGATTTTTAGGTTGTACTTGAGAGATACTTGTATTATTTTGTATCAGTGTATATTTGATGGATACACGGAATTTTATTTATAGATGGTGAGATTGATGGTATGGATGATGTACTTGTATTTTGAAAATTCTATTGTTATTTATGTATGGATGGAAACTAGGTGGATTATGCATGGTAGATTCAGGTCAGTTTAGAAACAGTGGAGTCAGGTCAGTTAGGCATGGTTGAGTTAGGTCGGTTTAGGCATGGTTGAGTTAGGTTGGCTAGGTACGACTGAGTTAGTTCATTTGAGGCATGGTTGAGTTAGGTGGGGTAGAAATGGTTTTGTTAGGTATAGGCATGGTTCGATCATGTTTCTGGTTTTGATTTAACTTCCATGTTATATGTAACATGGGAAATAAATGATGATTTATGTGTATGTTATAGTGTAAATTTCCAAATAATTTGATATTAAAGAAATGTAGAATTATTGATTGGATATTTTGATGATGTGATAAAATGGTAGGTATGTATGTGTGGTAAATTTCCAAGTGTTATGAAAAAAGGAAACTAATTACAGTAAAATGATAACAAAAAATATGTGGGGAAAATGGGTTATGGTAAAGAGTGTCGAGGCTAGCCTTCAAGGGCACCATTCCCTAGGAGTGTTGCCTATATAGCCCCAGAAAAAGGGGGCCTCATGTCGATGAAGTTCTCCCATAAGCTATGGAAGAATATGGTGAAGCAGTTGACTAGAATGATAGCTTTATAGGTATGATTGGGTCTGGGTCATAGGCATGGTTGAGTCTAGGTCATAGGAATGGTTTAGTCTTGGGTGCAAGTGGAAATATTTAAAATGTAGTTGTTGATGGTCTAGTCTAGTATAGGAGAATAAATAGGTGATGAAGAAGGTAGAATGGTAAGAGGTGAAAAAAAGATATACCTAATTGATAAGGACCATAATGAGGCTACCATACCAAAGATTGGCTTATGGACATAAGACCATAAATATTTCGTATGATTGACTATGCTAAGGGTGAAGAAAGTCACATGATCATGAAATGTCATTTTTATAGAAACTCCCTTAAGAAGATACGAAATTAGGGTGAAAAGTAAATGAGGTGAAAATGGGTGGTTTTAGTGTAACTTAGTGTTAAGTAGGCATGTTTTCCTGGCAAGAAACCCATGATCAAAATAGGAAATTCCATGACAAAATTTTTATCATTTTAACTTTTTACTTTTGTGTTTGTTAGACTGATCGATGCGAGAAGTCTACATGGGATGAGTATATTATCTCCTTGAGATCTTTGTGAAGTTGATCAATGCAGGAAGCTTGTGAATATTTTACGTTTTTTAGCAAGGATAGCCATTTTCTATGATAGACTATATTTAGTACAGAAAGCTTTGTATAGTTGTCCTTCGAGGGAGCAGTCAATGTATAGAGAGAAGAGATGTCCCTTTTGAGGGATTCATCACTTTACTAGAAGTTTGGCTCAAGGAGTTGAATCCCATTTTTCTCTTGAAATTAATTTTCTTTTTGGACGTTTTAATTCATGGACAAGACTATAGTGGAAGATTAGGCTCTTATGTAGAAGACAAAAACCATAGCAAACAGAGATTAACTATGAAAGATATGGTTTCAAATGATGAACGACCATGGGATTCCATCTTGAAAAAGACAACAAATATCCATGAAAATCATGCCATGATAAAATTCGTGGTACTCATAATGAACATAAGGCTGAAAGGTGACGGGTAATCACATGATTTTTGTTTGGTCATTGACCGCAAGAATAGGTGATATGAAAGGTGAAGGGTACTCAAGGGATGAGATTAACATAAATAGAAAGTGATATAGGATTTTATTCAACAATAGAATGGTCAAAGATGCAAGACGTTCAGGGGTTCACGTTTGGTTTTACCTTCAAATGAAGACAATCTGTAAATGAAGACAATCAGTAAGCACCTGATCCATATGTATGATTAATGATATAAGGTCCAAGCTAATTAGGAGAAAAATTTCCCCGTTTACTTTTCTCTTCTTTGGTTACATGTTTATTTTCATTCAGGACGAGGTCACCGTCCTTGAAGGTTTACTCATGGACACATTTTTCATAGGCACATTTGATACATTTTGGATAGATTTAATGATGATCAAGAGTATTGAGATGATACTCATCTAATAACTCAAGTTATGCCAAATGATCCTGGTGAAATTCATCGTCATTGAGCATGTGTAAAATTGAGATGCAGAGAGATGGAATCTAGACTTCGAGAGACATGATAGCTTGAATACCATATACCAGATAGAAAGGTTTTATAACATTCAAAGTATGGGGAAGAGAAACTGAGTTGAGTGCCAAAGGCGTCACGAATGTTTCATAAGGTTTTGTTTTCTAACTTTTTTCATTATCAGTGATGAGATGGTGAGGAACACTAAACTAACAAATAATGTGATGGTTGATGAATTCACAAATTTTCTCAGCTTTTGTATAAATGAGGAAAATGGCTTCTACCCATTTAGTGTAGTATTCAGTAGCGGTTATAATCCACTGATGCCATTGTGAAGAATGAGCATTGATCTCTCTGACAAGATCTAAACCCCATTGAGATAAATACCAAAGGTCTCACGTGACCTATAAGGCATGATTGGGTGTGTGCTGAAGATTAGCATGTTGTTGGAATTTCACACAACATTTGATATAGTCACAATAGTCGTGATTTATGGTTTTCCAATAATATCCTAGGTGAAGAATGTGTTTAGTGACAACTAAGCCACTAAAGTGACCTCCACAAATTTTGTCATGAACTTCCTTTATGGTGTAAGGAATTTAAGAAATTTTAAGGCATCGTAAGAGAATACCATCGAATCCAAATTTATAAATAATACCACCCGTGATTACATAGCAAGAGACACATTTAAGAAAGGTGTGTTGTTCATTATGAGTAATATCGAGAGGTAAGATGGAAAGGGAAAGATAGTTTACAAACTTATTATGCCAAAGGTCACTTGGGCTAGGTACAATGCTTTCGATGAAGTTTACATCTCGAGATATATAATAAGGTGATTGCAACCTTTGTATTAAGAAAAATATTTTGGAGTTAGCATGCGAAGCAGGTATTTGAGAAGAAAGGAAATCCATGGTATCTGTAAATTTATTATTAGAATTTAGGGTGGTTTGAAGTTCATAACAATCAAATGTAGTTAGAAGTATGTCGACACGGTGTTTGTAATTTTATAGTATTTTGTTACGACACTTGTATATATCATTGACTTGTTTTACAACCAGTTTAGAGTCCCCAAAGATATCAATTTATTTGAAATCTAGGGTGATGGTAGTTTGAAGGCCTAATACGAGTGCTTCATATTCCATGATGTTGTTAGTGAAATCAAATTATAGTTTTAATGATAACAGCATATGTTCCGCATCAAAAGGAATTAGGATAACACTTGCACCACCCCCACACTGACATTTAGAACCATCAAAGAATAAGGTAATCTGGTAAGTGGTATCGTCTAAAGAGAGGGTTGAAATGGATTCATCCGAGAAATTGTAGTTTGAAGGCTAATCTCCAGAGAGAGGTATGTCTAAAAGTTTGTCAACAATGGTTTGGCCTTCGACATATTTTTTATGGATGAATTTAAGGTCCAAGTCTACAAGAAGCATAAGCAAACATGCAGCATGTTTATCTTGGTAGGGCTTGGTGTACATGTAATGTAAGTGGTTAGTGTTAGTGATGAAAAAGGTTTGGTGGTTGAGAAGGTAATGATGAAGTTTAGTGGTGAAAAAAACTAAGGCTAAAAAAAATTTGGTGTCGGTATATCTAGTTTCATAGTCCAAAAGGGTACAAATTTTCTAATAAACCACTTGATCCTAGTGTTGCTCATCATGATGAGTGAGCATGGCACCTAAGGAAATTTTAGTAGCGAAAATGTATAAGAAAAGGGTTGGTCATCTTTAGGAGGAATGAGCAATGGTGGTTGGAGAAGGTATTGTTTTAAGGTGTCAAAGGATTTTTGGCATTCATCATCCCATTTGAAGGAAACATCTTTTTTGAGGAGATGATGAAATGGTTAGCAACGATTAGAAAGTTACGAAATAAATTGATGAATAGATTGCATCTTGGCTTGCAAAATTTGATGTTGATAGATATTAGTAGGTAGAGGCATTTCATGAATATCCTTTACTTTAGCATGATTGACTTCTATGTCATGCAAAGAAATGAGGAAACCAAGGAGCTTTCCTGAAATAATAGCAAAGACACACTTTTTGGGATGAGGGCGAACACAATACTTTATAAGATGGTCAAAGATGACCTTTAAGACTATGAGATTTGCATCTCGACATTTGGATTTAGAAATAAGATCATCTTCATATTCCTTGAATATGCGATGCATTATGCCATGGAAGATATAAGTCATATCTAGTTGATATGTAGCACCGGCGTTTTTAAGGCCAAAACGCATGACTCGATATCATAAAGTCTCCCAAGGAGTGATGAAGGTGGGTTTGTGTTGATCTTTTGGGTTCACTAATATTTGGTTATAACCCAAGAAAATTTCCATGAGTGATAATATCTCATGACCATCAATGAGATCAATGAGGTAGTCAATACCTGGTAGAGGAATTCATCTTTGGGGCAAGTTAAGTTGAGCTTGCAGAAATCTATGCAAATGTAAAGTCCCCCTGTTACTTTTGTGAAAGGAACAATATTAGAAATCCATTGGGGATAGTCAATGGATAGGATAAAGGAAACTGAGAGAAAACGCTAAAGTTCCTCTTTAACAAGAAGGGAAATGTGAGGATGTATTTTTTGTAGCTTCTATTTTACGGGTTTGGATTTAGGAATGGTTATGATATTGTGCACCACAATTTTTTGGTCAATGCCAGGCATATCAGCATAGGACCAAGCAAAAGCATTGCTCTGATCCCATAGGAAAGAAGTAAAATCTTCATTTTCAGTGGCATCTAAAGATTGGCCTATCTTTATAATGTGTGGGTCATCCTGAGTGTTAATGTTGATTTCAATAATCGATTCATTCAACATGGTTTCCATCTCATATGGAAACGACCTATGAATATAAGAATCTTCCACACCAAGGCAGGTGAGGATAAAATCATCATCTTCACATTGAATGATGTTAATATAAGTTGTATTGTCATCGATCATGTGAGGATACAAGAAGGGAAGAGAAGAGGGAGCCTTGCCATCATGTTGATAAGTCAAAGGTTCAAGGTAAATTGTGTTCAGGAAAAAAAAGTTACGACGAATAGATTTGGGATGTATGGACTCCGTGGGTGAAGTTGGTGACATTTGTGAATGGGGTGGAGAATGGTTTTCTTCCTCATTGAGGTTGATGTGGGCCTTCTTGGAAGATTGTGCAGTAAAGCCAACACCAATGCAATATTTGTGTGTGCGGTTGGTACATTGGATAACGGTATGACACGTTTTTCATAAAAATAAAAGCCAAAGCCTTTCCAAGTGCAATCGTGAAGGAAAGTGTGGGAAAAGTGGAGGTTAGTTAAAGATTAGAGGTAAGATGACAATGGTCATGTTTAGGATGGTGGTTTGGGTGAATAGGTGGCAGTATCAAGTCCCTCATACATTAAGTTGGTACGAAGGTGGGGAGGACCATAAGGGAAAACCTCTCCTATGTGACAGTCATAATGAGGATGTTGGCGTAGGTTTCCATACTCTTGTGGAGTTAGGAAGGTGTTGATATTATAGAGGCAGTAATCCCCCATAATGAGGCATTGAAAAACACCCTCTAAGGTATCGGTAGTAGATATGTGGGTAGTGGGATTGATGAATTACTAGGTGATTGAGTAGGGGGTATCAGTCAGTTGGGAAGTAGATGGGCCAGCTGCCGAGGCTGGGGCAGTAGTAGGAATAAAAGAGTTAGATTTGGGAGAAGTGGCAGAAGCATTGGTGGATGGGGTTATGGGTGAAGGAGAAGTGGGGGTAGTGGTAGATGCCTTAACTAGTATAAGGACATCATTAGGCCGGTATAACATATCATAGGTTTTGAATGGTGACGTGTCAGCTGGAATGGTATAGTTATGCCCTTCATGTTTGAATTTTACATAGTGGTTTAAAGTTAAAGGAACACAACCCATGACATGAATCCAAGGTCGGTCAACCAATAGGTTATACTAGAACTCCCCCTCTAATATGTATAACAATTTTGAGATAGTGCAAGAGCCCACACGAACGTGAAGAATAATGGTGCCAAGATTGGAAGTGATGGCATCATTGAAGGAGGGCAACATAACTAGGTTATTATGCATGCAATTTTAACGGATGCATATTTGATTGTATGTGTGGGAGGAGATAATGTTTATGCTAACACCACCATCGATCATAACACGTATAGGTATATTATTGATATAGATAGAGAATAAAAGGACAGGGTCAAGATCATCTGATTGGAGAGGTACGATCTCCTCATCAGAATAACTAAGGCTGGCTACTTGATGAGTGGGCACCAGGGTAGAAGAAGGAGATGATTTTTTAAGATAGGCCACATGATAAGGGGTGATAATGGAGGCTATTAGTGTGGGGTCATTAGGTAAAACTTTGATGGATTACAAACCTCCATAAGGGCTTGTCGATGAGTTTCAAAGGTTTGGAAAAGATCGTATAAAGACATTTTTATAGCGAATTGGTGTAATTATTTTATCATTGTAGGATGGGTGACCCCGTCAAAAATAGGGTATGTGGGTCCTTGAATCATAATTTTGGGTGTCGATGTAGATGGTATATTGGGCACAAGATTAGTTGATGGCCTAGTTTATTTTTATTTTCCTTTGTCCTTTTGGGTGTGAGTGGAAAATTGAATCATGTTAATCTGAGGGAGAGAGGTAGATGGATAAGTTATGTCATGAGTAGTATAACGTCGTGATGGGGAAAAACCTAATGCTAGGTAAGAACCTTGCAAAATGAGTAGGGCACACTGGAATGTAGGTGGCGGTTTGGCCAACTCTCTAATACAAACCATGTTGACCTCAAATTTTTGAGGTGGAGATGGAGGTCATTGAAGAAGCAAGGGATGATGGTGTGTGGTGACAGGTGAAGGTGGAATTGGGTTTTATCAAGAGGATCATCATCGTAAAAATTTTCTTTAGGAGGACATAATTAGAGGAGAATGGTTTTGAGATCCTTACAACCTTCTACATCATTTTCTGGCACACGATGGTAGGAATAAATTTTAGTTTCGTCAAATGCTTTTGGTTTGGGTTTGAGGGGGTCCTAAGGTAAAAGTGGCGGTAATGTGATGACTGAGGTCTCTAAGAGGTTGGCTAGAATGTTGGCATAGGACCTTCTCAATGGATCATAATGGGAAGTTAGTGTGGGTTTGGTTAAAGGTTAGGATGATTGTGGGGGAAGAGGCATTATAGGAGGGGGAATGGGTTGTACCATTGGTTTGTTAGGTGGCACTGACTTGGGTTTTGATGGTATCTTATGTAGCCTAGATTTTACCAGAAAACACCCAAGTCACGCTGGAACATCACTCAGCCTACACTGAGTGCTCACCTGAAGCATGCAAAGGTACCAGGTCCCTCTTTAGGGTTGTTATACCAGGATGTTAGAGTGATAAAGGAAGAAACATATATGTCCATAATTAATCCACCATTCTATCATGCATGCTACATTCAGATGTATGAAAGAACAAGCTTTAATAGTAATCATGATTGAATTAATAACATACACTACTCTATTATACATAGTAATGACACCTAGATTTAGCCAATATACGTGATGGGTGACCCTGTTAGAGATAGGGTATTGTTATCTCGTAAAATTGACAAGGGCAATTTTACGGGTAACCCATATGAAAATTTTGTTCTGGTCTCTCGTTATGGACCACTTTGCGTTCGGAACATTGCAAAAAACCCTTTTTTGGGAAATCTAGTTTTCCGAACTTGGACTTTTCTTGGGTCCTTTTGGTTGGGTGCACCTTAGGTCTGTGCAACATAGAGTATTTGCATGTGCCCCCTTTATTTCCTTTGGCGCACAGTTCGAAGTGTCGACACACATTTTGGTGCGCCTCCCCGTGTTGTGCCTTTCTTGCATGCGCCAAGGCGCATGCACCTTCGTGTCAACAATACATTTTTGTTGCGCCACGTTTTGGTGCGCCAAAGGTGCATGTATTTCCGTGTTGACAGTACTTTTGGTGTGCCAAAGGCACACATAACAACATGTTAACACGCATTTTGGTGCGCCAAAGGGCGCAAAGTTTGAAGTGTCGACAGGCGCTTTGATGCGCCTCTTGAAAAAGTGGCTGGTGCATTTATTGCACCTTTTTCTATATATAGGCGCATCCACCCTACCACTTTCACCAGTTAAAAAAAAACACGTGATAATTTTTATTCCCGCTGCACCTGTCAGCTCGCCTGTCATCCTTGTATCGTGCTTGTGGACCTCGCTTCATTTCTCACGTTATATTTAATTATAGGTAGGTGGTCATTATTGCTCTTTATGTTTTGTGTCTGTTGGTTGTTTGCTGTGTGTTTATGGGGTAGGATAGAATAGAATCTGTGAAGCTCATGAAACCTCCTCTCCTGCTTGTTCTCTGCTGTCCTCCCACATGCACTCTCCCTCCTCTTTCCAGGTCTGCTGGTAAGGAAGACTCAGCCTCAGAAAAAATCACTTGGCTCTCTTTCGTAATAGCCCTCTTCATCTATCTTAGAAACACTGTAGAAGAGGCTTAAAACTCATGCAAACCCTTCCAGATCAAGGAACCAAGACTTAAAAGTTGATAAACTGCGTTTTCTACCTCTTTGGCGCAATCGCCACCCTCGTAACATGAAGCACAGTCACGCCAACAGCGCATTCGCCATGCCTGCTGCATAAAAAATAGTTGTGCCCTGAAAGCACACTTTCCTTGCTTGTTACACCCACTAACCCTGCGCCCTTTTGGTGGACCAAACTCGTGTGTAACGATTAAAAAAACTTGCGCCATTGGCACACCCTGCATCCATGCAACACTAACCTTACTTGCGCCAAGTATAAAACTGTTAACGACGCAGGCGTAGGCGCATCCCCTGTTACAACAACATCATTGCCATACAAACCTTTCATGCGCCGTACCAAGTTCCCCTGTTGGCACACGAAAATATGATGTTACACGCACTAAACCTGCACCCTTTCGCGCATCCTGTACCCGTGTAACATGAAAAATTTCTGTGCCCTTTATATAAATGAATGTAAATGGTGCAGGTGCACTTCCACTTACAACAACAAACATGTCATCTATAGTATCCATGTGCCTTGCACCCTTTGGCACTGATTTATCCCTTGTAACACCATTTTTCTGTGCGCCATACTATTTAACCCTGTAGTCTGCAGTGTTCATGCGCCCTGCGCCCCGATGCCTTCAAATTGCTAACTCTTCCTTCTGTCAATGCTTTAATGGGAGATCAAAAAACTAACATGACTCTTCCTATGTTGGGTTTCGCTTCTTCTTCTTGCAGATCAGCAACTGAGTTCACGAACTACATATGTCTACATCAAGCAAGAGACCAACCAAATCTAAGGGCAAAGCCAAGCTTACTGAGGAAGAGATGAAGTATAAATATCAAAGGGTCAGGATGCCCGAATCCCAGGCAGAATGTGACCTAGATATAAGAGACTCTGAACTTAGGTCACATTGATATGGAGGATTTTTGGGTCAGAACCAGGAGGGTCACATGAAGTCTCTGGATTGATAAACTGGTAGGTAGTGGCCTGCATTATGCTGGGAGGGATCCCAGTCAGTGCTGATAAATAATGAATTCATGATGGTAGTGGCCTGCTGCTACAACAAATACACAAGGTGTCGTCTAGAATGAGAAGGGCGAGCTCGTGATCAACCTCACTGCCTGACACTTTGAAATTATTCTCGGCATTCCTCACCACTCGGCACTTTGTGGCCGTAAGCCAAGAAGACTTGCACCAAGGCTTGGGAGGATAGTGAAGACCAATGTATGTAATTGATAAATGAGGTATACCTGAAAAACAAGAAGGTGGTAACCAGATGGCCACAATTCATTCATCGCAGCGATTTCTTCAGAGGAACTAAGTGATACCATCACGTTCCTAAGCAAAGTATTTAGGCTTTCTAATGCCCACTACTTTCATAAATGGATGCTTAGGTACGTGGAGACAATGAACAAAAACATTCTAGATCAACGCTTCGAATGGGTGGAGATCATAAGTAGCACTATATCCGAGAAGCTCCAACAAATCACCACAACGGGGAGGTTCTACATAAACTCCTACGTAGTTTATGCTGCAGCCTTAGAGAGGGATTATCTAGCCATTAATGCGATGCGAGGTTTGGCCCTAAGTGAAAATTTATGAATACTATCCAAAGCTGAAGCTGGAAAACAGTATTTCTCAGTTTACAAAGATTAACGACGCCTTCTTCTACTGAATCATCTGTCTTTTAAGGCCAAACATGACTCGTGGTCTGAACGACTAAGAGCATTGTTGTAGCAACGGAGAAGTGGGGGGCCGTATTCACGCAATTTCCCACCTTCACCTATCTCAGGGCAGCCAACTTCTTGGGGGAACCCACCAAATTGCCAAGATATGCCGGCCCCAAGCTGATCCTGTTGGATTTATCCAAGACAGCTCATAACCTACCACGAAAAGTGCTTAAAGAGAAATAAGGGTGGAACTCCTTTCCCCCTCACAGTGGGCAGGTACACTTGTCTTTACTCACCACAAATCCCGGGAGATGTTTGTAGCACTGGAAATGCTCAATCTAAAACACAAATTCCTGGCAAAGCCCACTTTCGACCCAAGGAATTGCCTGCCCAAGAGCCAAACTCGATCCAATCCACATTCCATAGATCAAGGATATTTATATCGACCTGTATCATGAGGTCGAGCTTAGAAAAAAAGATCACTCCCACTTGGCTTTGGATAAAATCATTTAGTACGGCGTAGCCATCGTCCCAAAAGGTTATCAAACTGCTGATCAAGAAGTTGATCAGGTATATCTTGACATGGATGGGGACGATTGGCCATTTCACTGTGATCGATAGAACTAAAGCACCTTAAAAAATAGGGGAAAGGGTCAAAGAAAATATGTGAGAGAATAGAGCACTGGTGCAGGATGAATGGTCTCATCTACCTCGGAGTTGATTTCACCACATCTGCGTTGGGACAACACACCTTCTAGGTCAAAAACATCTGCCAAAGAGCAAGAGGTAAAGACAAGGAGGGCGAGTCAAGCTCTCCCCGAGAAGAGGCTCCTGAGAGTCCCCCTTTCGCCGCGCAAGAAAAAGTTGTAATCTCTGGCTTCTCCATGGAGGAAGAAGCAGACCGAAGGTGTTCTGATGGGCACATCCACTCAGGATGTTGCCACTACTGCAACTATTGAGGTCCCTTCTATCCCTTCTCCCTCTCCTCCTTCCCCTCCTCAGCGTGACCCAAGTGACCATTCCTTTGGTTGTATCCTCTCCCCCATCTTCTACTTGTTCCCCCCTTCCTCGTCATCCATCCTTCTCTTCTCTCGTGGAGATGTCCCCCACCATTTCTTCCCTCATCTCTCAGCTCCCTTCCATTTCCCATATATTCCTCCCCTGTAATATCTCTGTCCTCCAGTGAGCACTTTCTCGGCCTCCCTCTCAATTCCACCTCCAAGTGTTTCAACGCACTTTACCTCTACTACTACAACTGCTCCCTTTTCTACTTCCGGCCCCTCTCCCATAATTCCAACATGGATCTCTCAGCACTTAAGCCAAAAAAAGAGGAAATTTCCCATGGTACCGATGGAATTATCTATTATCCCATAAAAACGGGAACAAGAAGCAAAAGCCTGTAACCCACTTCTCTCAGAGTGCGTTAGGAGAGAGAGTGATGGAGATAGAATATCCCAATCCTTTGAAGGATAAAAAGGATCTGTCTTTGACAGATTATACAGTGACCCAAGTCATGATGGGGACATCTTTGGAAATCCTTTAGGGAAAGGCCCTATCTGCAGTTGACGCCCTTTACAAGAAGCTCCAGTGAAGCAAAGGAAGAGAAAGAGGCTGTTAAAGGAGAAAAATAAACATCTTCTCCGCGCCTTGCAGAAAATGGGCAGTGCACCTCCTACGATTGCCGCTGAAACTCTTGAGCCTCTGAGCCAGGATAAGATAAATGAATACACCTAAATCGGCAAACAGGGTATGGTAATTTCTACCTAGAGGAGCCAAATCCTCAAGGAAAGTGAGGGAGTAATCGCCAAGTTCACCGAGTTTGTATCAGAATATCAATCGGGAAAACAAAGAGCTCCAGGTGATAGTTGGACCCATCTTTGAAGAGCTGGACCATGCCAGGATGCAACATGAGACCTTTAAGAAATTGCTCGACTGTTTAGTCAAAGATCTGGTCAAGTTCAGCGTCTTTGGTCACCCCAGAGCCCTCAACAAAATCCTTTCTACGCTGTATTACTGGGTCGATCTGTTGGAGTTTGTCCTAGAAAATATTGACAAGATCAAGGAAGAAGACCTTAATGCATCAAATGGAGCAGATTCTCCTGTGAATATCTCCAGGATTGCTGACTCCTTCTTTCACCTTAAGAAAGGTTGATGAAACTATGCGGATCTTCAAGGATATCGTTTCACTAGGGCTAGGACCAGAAGTCACTTTCGACGCCGAATCCATCAACAACCTGCTAGCTTGTCGTGACTTCATAGGGTACCTGATACATGCAGAAAAAAAATATTCCAAGCTCCCGGAATAGTTTTCACAGATGAGAGAGAGACTTGCGAGGCTATTAGTGATCGTCACAAGGATCCTTCCTAGGATCAACTTCAGCCCATGATCAGCATGTTCATGGAATATCGTGCCTAGTTCCACATCACGTCTCCTAAGCAGCAGCAAAAGTAGGATGACCCCCTTTTAGCCGCTGGACGACGATGAATAGTTTCATTCTACTCGACCTTCTCTTTGTAAATATTTAACTTATGTTGGCACAGACCCATGACATCATCCATGTTGCACCATGGGATGATGTCATCCACAAAGTTGTCAAAAATTCAACAAATGACTTCAGGGATATTTTGTAAGATCATTTTGTAGTTAAGTGGTTGATTTGTTTTAGTCTTCTTTTCTAAATTTTTATAAAAATCTGTATTTTTCCGTAGATCTGAGTTTTTGATAGTTTACCAAAATTTTCAAACTCTTCAAAAAATCAACTCTAGATCCAAAAATCAGCTTACTAACTTTAGATCTATCCTCGTTGTTCTTTTATCCTCGTTGTTCTTTGTCATTAAACCGCAATCTATTTTCAAAAGAGGGATAAAATTTAAATATTTAGAAAAGTACATGCTGCTGGTTTTTGTCAGAAAAATCAGAAAATCGGCAAGTACAACCAAAAAGAGTTTTAAATCTAATCCACAATATTGCAGATCTATAAGGTACACTGGTGGGTGAACCATTTACTCGTAGCAGGAGAGCTCACAGAGAAATCGATCTTACCTTTGACCTGCTTCAAAGGCACAACTTCAGTATAACACCGGTGTTTCGCTCGGAATGTTTCAGCTTCTGGGAATAGAGTTGCTTCTATCCTTTCATTCCTTTTAGAAACAGATAAGGTTAGGGCTAGGAAGAATACCTGTTGAACGTCGAGATGGTGTGCGCGTACCGTAGAGAAAGATCAGGTTGACTGCGAAGAACTCCTTTTTGTCTTGGAAGGACTACCTGCAAATAAGAACACAAGACCACAAGATTTTGATTAGACAATAAATGAGGGAACTGCCTTGGGCCCAGGAAATATAAAACTTCCTTTCGAAGGTGGTCAGTTCCCCTGCTAATATGAATTAATAAAAAAGACTGTAAGATATCAATTAAATTGCTTCGTTGAACTGGGTAGGGGAAAGGCTGGTTTTTGGTTATAGTCAGGATAACCGATACCGGTTGCTGATAACCGATATCGGTATGGTCTAGGATCTGAAGGTTGGTTGTTTTGTGGGGTGGTTGTGTTGTTTGGTAGTTGTGTTATTTGTAAGGCTGTATATAGGTGATATTAGGAAATAAGGTGATGAGAGGTAGATGAATGATAGTTAGATGCAATAGCACGCTGGGTAGTGGATCTAGGAATGGATTTGTGAGGATTGTGCTTCAAAAAGTCTAAGAAATGTTATTAAAGAGGACATGCAAGATGTAACTTACTGGTTATTGATGAAGATGCAGGTCCAAGAACTCTGATGACAAAGGTAGAACTCTAGGTAGGATGGCTAGACAAATAGAAGATGAAATATCTCCCTCCCGATGATCAGCTGAGTATCTGAGAACTCTGGCTGTTCTGTTGTAGTTTTGGGCTTGATCTCCTTTTGCTGCAACTCATATGGTTTCTTCACTCATCTCTGCTCGGTCAAGTGAAGATCTGGACTCTCTTGATCACTCCCAAATGATCTCTGTTGATTCAAAAAATCCTTCGACCTTTGATTTTGGTTCGGGGAACCCATTTACAGGGAACCGATGGCAGTTACGTAACCGACGGCGGTCGAGTAGGAACCGGCATCGGTAAGGAAAAAGTAGGTTATTTTTAGTAAAATATCCCACCTTCCGTGCTTTTCTCTCGAGAGATTAGTTGTGGGCTTGGTCAAGTGACTAGAAGGTCGGTTTTGGGTGCGAGAAAGGGGTCATTAGTCATGGGTGTAGGTGTAGACCAAGTTATAGGTCTTAATTAGGTTAGTTTAGGGTTAGGGCTAGGTCATGATGAAGTGGCAAAATGAGGTGGCAGGTGAGATGATGTGGATTTATCAATTACAAGGTAATTAATAAATAATTGTGTAAGGTTTAGGTGATGAGGTTAGGTTGCGAGATGAGATGCGGGTCACAAGGGGTCGTAAGACACAAATTTGGTGTCTACATTAGCCCCTTATTGTCGTGTAGTTTGTTTTGTAAAGCTGCGCGGACAATAATATGAATTGGTTTCTCCTGTTAAGGATATAGGTAATGCCCCTCAAATCTATCACAGATTGAGTGAACGGGAAATCAGGGATAGGGTTGATAAATGGTAAATGTTGTAGAGAGGATGGTAAGGTGGTGGGGTAGGTCCAAGGAAGTAGATGCATGTTGAAATGCAATAGTACGACTAGGGTACATGATTTGACAAGCAAACCAGCAATGCATAGGCAAAGGTCGATAGTTTATCCAAACAAGGGTGATATAATCCTGGTATCCAAGGCATAGGAAGTAGCTCCAGGGTATATAACAGGTAAGGTACAGGAACGTTTAGGCATGTTCGGCAGTACCAAATGGTTGGTTTGTTTGAGATAAATGTCACGGTCTAAGTCTGGGCAAAGTTGGTCGACAAATCAAGTCAAGGACCCTAATCATGCTAAAACACGAACAGGTGAGCTTGATTAAACAAAAAAAATGACAGGATGGGTGGATAAGAGTGTATGTTGGTGATGTTGGGTAGGGTATTGAAGTGGTACGGCCGTGGGTCAGGCCAAGTTGTTGGGTTGCGGCCTTGGGTTGGGCCGGAAGGGTAGAGTGAGGCCTTGGGTCGGGCCAGATGGGTAGGGTGAGGCCTTGGGTCGGGCCGGATGGGTAGGGTTGTGGCCTTGGGTTGGGCCAAATGGGTAGGGTGAGGCCTTGGGTCGGGCCAAATGGTTAGGGTTGCGGCCTTGGGTCGGGCCAAACGGGTAGGGTGAGGCCTTGGTTCGGGCCAAATGGTTAGGGTTGCGGCCTTGGGTTGGGCCGGATGGGTAGGGTGAGGCCTTGGGTCGGGCCGGATGGTTAAGGTTGCGGCCTTGGGTTGGGCCAAATGGGTAGGGTGAGGCCTTGGGTCGGGCCAAATGGTTAAGGTTGTGGCCTTGGGTCGGGCCAAATGGGTAGGGTGAGGCCTTGGGTCAGGCCAAATGGTTAATAATGTTTGCATCAAAGGTTGATATAGGCGATGTTGGTGGAAAAGGGGCAATAGTAAATAAGGGCAAAAAGTTGGGTGAGGAAAGGAAAAAAACTGATATCGGTTATCTATGACCGGTACCGGTTAGGTAACCGATGGCGGTTCCTTAGGGCACGATTTGACCGGTATCGGTTCTATGTGAAAAACCTATAAAAAGAAAAATACGGCCAGTCATTGTCACTTTGTTCATTCGGAATGTTTCGCTCGGAACTATACAGGGGTTTATGGGCTTGTAGGCAAAATCACAGGACGACACTGGATTGTTCATACTTATTACACTGTTGGGCCTATGAGCACGTTGTTTGTGTGCGACCAATAGGCTGACCCATCCAGTCAGGAGAGACCGGAGTACAGAGGTTGGGGTTTAGACGATGGGTCTAGACAGAACAAGAGGCAAGATCCCAGGCTGTGACGGGTGACATTGAGTATTACAGGCAGGTATGGGAGAGGGTGACGATTGTGGATATCTGTTGGAGGTCTTACGGGAACTATATGGTAACAGAGAACATAGCTGAGGAGTTGAGGGGTGTAGAGCGATTCAGGTGGATTGCGGGGCACAGGCCAGGTGAGTATGAGAGGATTCCTATAGATCGCGTATGGTGAAAATTTGGATTTGTTCAGGATATACCCCTGGCTTATAGACCATATATGAGGATCGACGCCGAGGCAGCATTCTCACCTCCCCGGCCAACACCTCCAGAAGGGCCAGAGAAGATAGCAGCCGATCGCAGTGTAATGGATGCAGGAACGACAGAGGCCTATAGGTTATGGTGGGTAGTAGAGCTGCGAGGTGTATGTGATTGCCATGACATAGCTATGATTACAGCGGAGAGAGATCGTCTGCAGAGTTTAGTTCAGCAGCTCCAAACGCAGGTGAATGAGGAAAGAGGATTGTTAGCGGTTGCGGAGTCACGGGCGGAGAGACTAGAGGCTGAATTCCGCCATGCGAGGGAGCATATTCATATGTTACAGGAGAGATTGGCAGATCAGTGGGCGGTACCAATAGCCGTGGTACCATTGAGGACAGAGAGGCTTGGTGAGAGGCGTCGACGATCACGTTCATCACCTGGTGTGGGATGAGGCGTGAGGGTCTGAATAAATGTTAGCAAGGTATAAGAATAAATAAGGATGCCGACCTACGTGTCGATGATAGAGAAGATGTATTTGTTTAACATCTCAATAAAACTGAATATGTATGTTGATTTGAGTTATGATAATAATAAGAATGCTTTTGTTTTGACTGTTGGTGTTTTGAAAAAGGATAAAAGAGAAATGTGATTAAATAGAAATACACAAAAATATTTATATTTACCACACATGATAGGTTATGGTAGGGGATGGTCGAGCTAACCTTGGGAGACCCCATGTCTTCGAAGTGCTGCCTACATAGCCCATTTCACAAAGCAAGGAGGGGCCTCAGACCAATGTAGTTCTCCCTTAGGACCAGGGAGAGGTGAATTTAGGTATGGTTAGGCAATTTGTTGGTTGGTAAAAATGCTGATATTAATATTGGTAAGGTAAGGTTGATGGTGTTGGTAATGAATTGGTGATGTTGTAAAAGGTATAAGGGAAGTGAAATTTAGCCTAACCAAGTAGTAGGGAACCATGTCCTGATTAAGATCAACACACAATCCTAGATGCGAGGCAAAGAGGAAAGAATGCTCCGTAGGTGAAAAGAACTAAACAAACCACATAATAACGTAGAATGAGCTTGAACCCCTAGGTACCTTGCATAGACAAGAAGTCGATAGGTGAAAAGAGTTGTATAATCACAATATATTGGGTGTACGTCACGTCCCTTGAGTTGAAACAAATGGTGAGGTTAGGTGGATGGTATAGCTGAGGTACAAAGAACTTATTACAAAGTGAGTGTTCTGACGAAAGAGAACCTACCCTAAATAGACAAGTCCATGACTCAAAAGTTCTTTTGAATGAGGCTTTTATTTTATTGAATATAGACTGATGGATGTGGGAAGTCTACAAGGGATATTGATTGTACTATTCTTGAGGTCTTCACAAAGCTGATCAATGCGAGAAGCTTTTGATAAAGGCTGACCGTGTATAGCTGTCCTTCGAGGGAGCAGTATATTTATAGTAGCAGATATGATTTTAGTGCATAGCTGTCCTTCGGGGGAGTAGTCTATATATAATAGTAGATATGATTTTAGTGCATAGCTGTCCTTCGGGGGAGCAGTCTATATATAATAGTAGCAATAGTTTGGCCTATAGCTGTCCTTCGAGGGATCAGTCTATATATAAGGTAGATAGCTAGATGTCCTTTTGACGTGAAGCATCTAGTTTTTGTAGGAAGTTTGACTCAAGAAAATCCCATAAGAATACGGATTATTTTAATACTTTGAAGTCATGGACTAGACTAAAAGGGGAAGGCAATGCTAAGGTGAAGTGAGAATCAAACTATGTGAGCTTGATTTTTATTATGAGGTGTAGGAAACAAAGCGTATGTAGCGGTGAATGAGCTCAAGGGATGAGCAGTAGGTAGATAAGAAGTGATGTAACACTAAATTCAACAGTAGAATGGTCGAAGATGCAAGACATTAAGGGGTTCAGGCTCAGGCTTACCATTAAGCGAAGCTAAATGATAAGTACCTGATCCATAAGTGTGAGTGATTATATAAGGCCCAATCCAATTAGGAGCAAATTTTCCACATTTACTCTTTTCCAGTTTGGTTACATGTTGATTCTCTTTGAGGACAAGATCACCAACCTTAAAGGTATGCTCATGAAGTTGCTTTCATAAGCATGCTTGATACGTTTTTGATAGATTTGAAGGTGATCGAGAGCTGTAAGATGACGTTCGTCAAGAAGCTCCAATTGGGCTAACCGCTCTTGGCAGAAATCATCGTTGGTGAGAATATCCTGAAGAGATATCCTGAGGGAGGGTATTTGTATTTCGAGAGGCAAGACAGCCTCGGTACCATATACCAAAGAAAAAGGTGTAGCATTAGTAGAGGTACGAATGCTAGTACGATAAGCCCAACGGGAAAAGGGTATGTGATCATGCCAATTTCTTCCAGACTCATTGACAACTTTCATGAGGATTTTGGTTAGGGTTTTATTAGAGGATTCGGCTTGTCCATTTGCTTGTGGATAGTAGGGTGATGAGAAGCTAAGTTTGATACCAAAGTTGTCACAAAGGTCTTGTAATAACTTATTTTTGAAAGATTTTCCATTATCTGTTATCAGGCGATGAGGAACACCAAAATGACAGATAATGTGGTGGTTAATGAACTCTACAATTTTTTCTTTTTTGGTTGAAATGAGTGGAATAGCCTCCACCCATTTTGTGTAATATTCGGTTGCTGTGATAATCCATCGGTGATGTTGCAAAGAGGATGGGAGAATCTCACCAATAAGGTCTAAACCCTATTGTGAGAAAGGTCAAAGATCTCGGGCGACCTGTAGGGGATGGCTAGGAGTATGTTGAAGGTTGGCGTGTTGTTGACACATAACACAACGCTTAACATATTCATAGCAATTGTTATTGAGAGTAGGCCAATAATAACCAAGGTGAAGGATTCATTTGGCCACAGCAAGGCCGCTAAAATGTCCGCCATAGATACCGTCATGGACCTGTTGGATGGTATGGGTGACCTCCGCGCTGGTGAGACATCAAAGGAGGATGCCATCAAAGCCAGGTTTATAAAGGAGTCCCCCCATAACTACATAACGAGAACTGCATTTAAGAAAAGCACGTTTTCCAGTACTAGTAAGGTCAGAAGGGAGAACAGAGGTTGTAAGGTAGTCGTGAAATTGGTGATACCAGGTATCCTGTGAATTAACAGACACATTATTTATCGTACAAACAACCGAGGCTGAATAAGATGGGGCAAAGAGTTGTTGGACCAAGATGAAAATGTCAGAGTTAGTTGATGAAGCTGGAATTTGTGAGGCTAAGCAAGCCATAGTATCCGCAAATTTGTTAGTGGAGCGGGGAATGGTTTGGATAGAATAGCGAGTAAATAAGGCTAGAAGTGAATCCACGTAGTGTTTGTACTTTTGAAGTTCCTCATTTTTGCATTGGTAGATGCCCATAACTTGATTGACTACCAATTGAGAATCGCCAAAAATATTGATAGATTTGATACCTAAGTGTAACGTAACTTGGAGACCCAGAACAAGGGCCTCGTATTCCGCTATATTATTAGTGCAAGGGAAATCGAGTCGGAATGAGAGAGGCATAGGCTCAGCATCGAGAGGAATGAGAACAACGCCGGCTCCTCCGCCGCGCTGGCATTTGGATCCATCAAAGAAGAGGGTCATTGGATACGAATCCTCCCTGAGTGAAAGAGTGGCAATGAGTTCATCGGGGAATGTAAAATTGGTAAATTGTTCCCCTGGTAAAGGGGCTTCCGCAAGTTGATCTGCGATGGTTTGTCCTTTGATTGATTTCTGGTGGACAAACTCAAGGTCGAGGTCGGCGAGGAGCATGAGCCATCGGGCGATGCGTTGGTTTAGATGAGGTTTGGCATACATGTAATGGATGGGGTCCGTGTTGGTGATGATGAAAGTTTTGTGATTCAGAAGGCTGTGTCGGAGTTTGGTAGCCATGAATGATAGGGCTAGGCATAACTTTTCTACATGTGTATACCTAGTCTCATAGTCCACCAAAGTACGACTTATATAATAAACAGCTTGTTCTCGATTCTCGGAGTCACGATGTGCAAGCATGGCCCCTACAGCGTGGTCAGTGGCAGAAAGGTAAAGGTAGAAAGGGCGGTCGTCCTGAGGTGGGATAAGCACGGGTGGCTGTAAGAGATAAGTTTTGAGAGCTTCAAAGGCTTGGTGGCACTCTTCGCTCCATTGAAAATCAATGTCCTTTTTAAGGAGGTGGTGGAAAGGTTGACATCGATCTGAGAGTTGGGAAATGAAACGCCGGATAGATTGGAGCTTACCTTGTAAACTACGCAATTGTTTGAGATTGGTAGGTGGGGGCATTTCTAGGATAGCTTTGACTTTAGATGGGTCAACCTTGATGCCACGCAAAGAGATGATAAAGCCAAGAAGTTTTCCCGAAAGGACACCAAAGACACATTTCTTTGGTTGAAGAGGGATAGAATATTGTAACAGGCAATCAAAAATAATGGTTAAAACATCGAGATGTTCACTACGATGTTTAGATTTGCCAAGAAGATCGTCGACGTAATCTTCAAGGATAGTGTGCATAATGTCATGAAAAATGTAGGTCATAGCCCGCTGATAGGTTGCACCGGAATTCTTAAGGCCAAATGGCATTACACGATAACAGAAGGTTCCCCAAGGAGTTATGAAGGTAGTTTTACATTGATCGGCAGGGGCAACCAAAATTTGGTTATATCCTGAGAAGCCATCCATGAGAGAGAGCATCTCATGGCCTGCGGTGAGATCAACAAGTTGGTCAATACTAGGTCAGGGGAAGTCATCCTTAGGGCAAGCGAGGTTAAGATCCCGAAAATCCGTGCATATCCGAAGTCCCCCTGTGGCTTTAGTGACAGGTACGATGTTAGAAATCCATTGAGGATAGTCAATAGGCATAATGAAGGAAACAGAAAGGAGTCATTGAAGCTCCTCTTTGACCAAGAGGGCAATGCGTGGATGCATTTTTCTCAATTTCTGTTTAATCGGCTTGGAATCGGGTTTCAGTGTAATGTTATGGACAGCAATGTCAGGATCAATTCCTGGCATGTCAGAGTAGGACCAAGCGAAAGCTTGATTGCGAGCACGGAGAAAGGTAGTGAAGGTGAATTGTTCTGATGTGTTAAGGGATTGTCCGATCTTCACAATGTGAGGATCCTCCTCCGTGTGGATGTTGATTTCTATAGTAGATTCATTCAGCATGGTTTGAGTTTCAGATGGTAAGGCGCATTGAATATAAGAGTCATCCGCGCCAAGGTAAGTGAGGATGGAGTCATCATCCTGACACTCAACAACGTTAATTGAAGGTGATTCCTCTTCAATCATGTTTGGATACAGAAGGGGGATAGAAGAGGGGTCCTCATTATCGCGTTAATAATTGAGAGGACCTAGGAAGATAGCATTTATGAAAAAAAAAAGTTAGGAGGGATAGATTTGGGATCTATCGACTCTGTGGGTGACGAAGGCAAAATGGGTGATGATGGTTCGGTAGGGGTGACGTCATTGTCTTCTAGAAGACAACTGACACGAGGTTCCTCCTGTGTAGGTGTTTCAGGAAAATCGAGACCACTGCGATCATTGTGTTTGTGTGTAGTCACGGGAATGAGTGTATGTCGGCCTTGTTCATAAAGACCAAAACCAAAGCCTTTCCAAGCACAGCGAGTCAAGAAGGTGAGGGCGAAACGATGATTTGTCAAGTATTGAAAATCAGATTGGAAGGGAACCACACCAAGAGGGGGTTCAGGGGTAATGGAGGATGCGTCAACACCCCCATACGCTAGGTTGGTGCGGCAATGGGGTGGTCCGTAAGAGATTACTTCCCCCACACGACAGTCATAAGTAGGATGTGCATGTACCTGTCCGTACTCCTGTGGGGTATGGAAAGAACTAATGTTATATAGGTGATACTCCCCCAGTGTAAGGCGTTGAAAAACATCTACTAAGGGGTCTGTGGTTGGGATGTTAGCTGCGGGAAGGGAAGTGGTTTTTGCGACGGTCGTTTCATCAGTTGAAGGTGTAGGTGCGGTTGAGGTGGATGGTTGAGGTACATTTGAAGAGGATGGTTGGGTTGAATGAATGGGTGTCTTGATTGGTACAAGCACATCGTTAGCGTTGTATAACATATTACAGGTTTTAAAGGGGGGAGGATCAGCTTTTACAGTGTAGGACTTCCCCTTGTACTCAAATTTTATGCATCTATGTAATGTTGAGGGAACGCATCCCATAGCCCGGATCCAAGGGCAACCTAGCAATATGTTATATTGGAACTCTCCTTCAAGGACATAGAAGAGTTCGGGTAAAGTACGTGTCCTACCCGAATGTTGAGGATCACGGTGCCTAAGGTAGAGGTAATAGCGTCATTGAATGACCGCAACATGATGGGATTGGCACACATGTAGCTAGAAGGGATATTCATTTGTTGGAAGGATTTTGAAGAGATGATGTTTATGCTAGCGCCCCCGTCAATCATAACACGACATACCCGAATGTCCCGGACGTATGCTGAGATGAAAAGGGCAGGGTCAGGATCTTCTGTAAAAAAGTCAACAATTTCATCTTCAGAGAAACTGACTGCCGCAGCTTGTTGTACAGAGACAGAAGTGGTTGGGATAGTGGGCTGTTTGGTGAGAGAAGCAACGTGATTGGGTGTTAGAATGGAGGCAACAGGTAGGGTTTCATTAGGTAAGACCTCGATCCCTTGAAGAATTTCAACGAGAGCTTGTCGATGAGATTATGAAGTTTGAATGAGATCATATAGTGTCATTTTTACGGGTGATTGGTGAAGTTGTTTGATCATGGCTCGATGGGCAACTCCATTAGAGACGGGGTAAGCGGGTCCATGAATAACCACTTTGGGTGGTGGTGCAATCGGGATGCTGGATGGAGAAAGAGAGGACGCATGTGTGCTTTCTTTCGCTTTCTCGTTGTTTTTCTGCGCTCGAGTAGCAACACTAATCATATTAATCTCGTAGACCTGAGATGAGGAAGATGGTTGGGATAAATCATGGTCTTCAAGAGGTGGGATTGTAATAATGATAGATCTTGGTGAGGTGGGGACAGATGGTATAGTAGAGGGAATTGAAGCTAAAGGTCTCTCCGTTCGTAAGTTGTCTTTCTTAACCTTTGTATCTGGGAGAGGTGACTGACGAAGGATGGTTTTTAAAGCTTTGCATCCCTCCACATCATGTCCTGGTGTGCGGTGATAGGCGCATATTTTAGACTCATCATAACCTATAGGTTGAGGTTTAGACGGGTCATAAGGTCTAAGTGGGGGTAGGGAAATGGTCGCATTCTCCACCAACATAGCAAGGATTTTGGCGTAAGATCCTTTGAGTGGGTCAAAATCGAAGGAGGATGAGGGTATTGGTTGTGCGGGTTTTGGTATTGTTTAGGCGTGGTTGGTTCATACGGGTGGTGGTTTAGCCGAGGGGTGTTGACATGTGGTTTTCACTAAACGTGGTTTCTTTGGCGCAGAAGCTATATTCAGCTGGTTAGATGATGAGGCTACAGATGACGTGGTAGCGGGAAATAACCACGGAGAAAGGGGGGTGATAGAAAATAAATCCTTTGATGATGGAGTTCGTTTAGGGTTGATGGGTGGACAGGATACGTGGGGTGACAATGTTGATATACCCTTTGATCTCTGTATAGGTGCAGAAGGCGTAGGTCGTTTTGAAGAAAACGCAGGAGGTATGATATATTGATGCAAGGTGGAGGGATGAGGTCCCAATATGGAAGGTAGGTGTGATGATGATGGTTTTAATTGTGATAGAGGCATGGATTGAGTTTGTCTCCTAGGTGGCGGGGCGGCTTTATTTTTGGATAAATCGAGTCGGTTAGGCGGGTGCGTTAGACTGGGCATTGGTGAGGTCCCAAGTGTAGGGGAAGATTTGGTTAGGTTAATAGAGGTGGATGGGCTACTTGGTATAGATACGGAGGGTGAGAATGAGGACATAGGCATTTTGAGTTTCTGTAAACACTTAGGGTATATGGTAGAGGTGTCCAGATTGGTCACCTGCATTTGAGTAGAATAGGGGGTACTCAAACGTTCCCATAGGACTCGTCTATCTTCTGGAGAATGACAATCTTCAGGCATGAATTGTAAATTTGGTACGAAAGAAAGACGGGTTGTGATTCCAGTCCACTGTGGGTGTGATACAGGGGGTAGATGAGGTACTGTATCAATAGATATTAAGAGGTCGACCAGTTGTTGAAAAGATTTAGGCGATGAAGGACTAATAGGTAGGAGGGCATGTTTGAGAGGGTCTGTTATGGTTAAAGAATTTGGTGATGTTGGTGCAAGAGATTTCTCGTCTAAGGATGTCAAAAGGAGTGGCGATATTTCCTCTTGTGCAGCAAGAGTGGTAGAAGGGGACGTTTGGGAAATAGATAAATTAGATAACATCCGTTCACAGTCTTGTAGGGATGTGGTGTAAGCAGACTCATTGATGAGAAGAGAAGTCTGGGCAATTAACTCTTTTATGGGTAAAGGAATGATTTCACTTTGGCTTGATGGTGGTGAAGGAGGTTCAGACTCCTGTGTTAGTGGAGAGGCTTGATTCAAAATTTTCTCGATAGAGGCTTTTGGCTGGGAGTCGAAGACTGCATGGATCTCATGAACACTCTCCTCGGCTAAGATATCCTGGTTTACGTTACTGTTGGACGAGTGATTTGGGAATGGTTTGTTGAAGATTTTCAAATTTCAGTTGGCAGGGGCATTAGGATTATCGAGGGTTATATCACCTGTGTCAACCATTTCCTGCATTATGTTTTTCAACATTTTGCAGTTTTCATGACTATGTCCTTTTACACGGTGAAAGTTACAGAAGTCATTTTCTTTGTACCAGGAAGGTATAGCGCGGGTAGAATCAAACCCAGAGTGGGGTTTAACAGGAGGTAAGGTGATAGCTCCAGCTTTGAGCAATTTTTCCAAGATGACACCATAAGTTTCTCCCAAGGGAGTGTAATTGATGGGCTCGGCTTTGTACTTATAGGTGGTTTTTGGTGGGGTATTAGACGGTGTTTGAGATTTGACCATCATCGCGTGGACAGCTCCTTTTGATTTTGAAGAAGTGGATGTGTGAGGAGTGGTGGTGTTTGGTTTATTGGTAGAATCTGGAGTTCAGAAATTGGGGTTTTTGTTGCGCAACCATAATTTCTCTTCTTCTAAGGCTCGAATTTCTAGTTTCCGAGCCATGGTAAAGGCCTCATCAAATGTGCAGAAAGTTTGAATTTGAAGAGTAGGAGAAATGTGCTTAGCACATGCCCACGTAAAAAGTTTGATAAGTTCAGCCTGAGGCAAGGCATATGTAAGTTGGTTGATAAGGCCTTGCCATCGTCCAATGAAATCTGCGATAGATTCGTCTTCGAATTGTCGGATAGCATAAAGGTCAGTGATAGATACTTTCTTGGCAATGTTAATGGAGAAATGATCCAAGAAAGATTGGGCTAGTTGGTTAAAAGAGAAGATTGAGTGCTGGGTTAAAGCACTGTACCACTCCAAGGCGGGTCCTGATAAGGACATGGGAAAGGTGCGGAGTAACAAGGCATCATCATGAGCAATCAAATAACAAGCATGTCTAAATGATCGCAAGTGTTGTTGAGGGTCCTCTTTACTGTTAAAATGGGTAAATTTTGGTAATTCCCATTGAGGAGGATATGAATGAAGGGGGACATAAGGGTGAATAGGCTCCTGAAAAACTTGCTCGTATGTCAAGGCGCTACGACCTCCTGAAACAGAAGCCTCCAGATTATGCACTCTGTCCATCATTTGTTTGATGAAATCCGTGGTTGGATGAGATGATGGTGTGGTTGTGGTAAACGGAGGCAAATTGGGCCAAGGGCCTCCGCTGGACAATGGTAGGGTTAAGTGTTGATAAGGTATGGGGGATGAATATGTTGAGGTGACTGAATAGGGATGTCCCATATAAGATGTTGAGGTCACAGGATACGTGTATGGGAATGAAAAGGTAGGCAGAGCTTGAGAAGGAAAGCTAGTGTGGATAGGTGGTAGAGAGCAAGTCATGAACGGAGCAGTCTGCAAGAGAGATGAGGTAGGGGCAGTCGGCGGTAATGATATGTGGGGTCCAAGATTAACCAACGGAAAGCCAATCTGAGTCGTATGAACCTCTGAAGCCGTCGGATTGGGAGATGGGGCTAAAGACGCAGGAAGCAAGGCGGTGTTATCAGGCAGAGTGGGAGCTAAATGAGCAGCTATACTAATAGGCATACCAACAAGGAGCTGACCATCAGGTGTACGGTTAGGGGTATGAGACAAATAGTATTGTACAGCGCTAGAATTAGCATCCAGAAACTTGGCAAAGTCCTTATCTCCCACAGGAATTTTAGGAACCTCGCTGGTATCCGTAGGATTCCCCACAGAATGTGAAGGGGGTGATTCAGGCAAAGAAACAGAGCAAGCATGTGAAACCATGGCGGCGGCTTGCTTTCGAGTGATAACAACCATGGACAGGAGTTCACAGTAGGGTTTCAATCTATCAGGAACAGAAACAAACTCAGACTGGTAAAATTGGTAGGTTGCTGGTTTGTCAGGAATTGGGAAAGACAGTAACCGATATCGGTCTAGTAACCGATGTCGGTTATACTATAGCTGACGTCGGTCAGGTAACCGATGTCGGTGTAATAAGTCTGGGCTAATAAGATATAAAAGGATGCTAATTTTATTTTTAACAACGTTTAGTATACTTGTCCAATTATTGATCACAGAAGACAGAGTATGAGAAAGAAAACAGAACTAAAAACAAGCAAGATGCACACGCAAATCCAAAGAATAACCCTAGGGTTAATTTTAATTATCGTGGGTTTATGCCTTTAGACGTAGAATGATGTCAGAATCCTAAACAAAAGACCTAGGGGAAATGTCAAGTTTGTTTTGGCTTATAAGGTTACCTCAATTGGGCGGAGGAATACCGCGGAAAAGGGGGGATGTTCTGAGCTGTTGTGTTAATTGTGAAGTGATTCGGTATGTGTTGTGCAGTGAAAGTAAGATTAATTTCTTGTCAATACCATGGATATCACCCCCACGTGTACAACCTGTTACTTAATCTATGTTCGCTAGAATTGAAAACAGCAAGCAGTAATGTAATGCACGTGTTTTAAACCCAAATCGAAAATGATATTCGATGAAGCAAAAGAGATGACTTTCACTAATGCGAGATGTAAAAGCAAAGCAAGTTCTTTTATCAAAATAATACAAAACCTTGTGAATATCTTTTAGAAGAAGAAAACAGCAAGTATACTCCCTATATGAAAGCAAGCAAGAAAGAAAGAAACCCAAAATGGGTCCCACCGGGCGTGCCAAAATGTTTCACTCGGAATGTTTCTGCTTCTGGGAATAGAGTTGCTTCTATCCTTTCATTCCTTTTAGAAACAGATAAGGTTAGGGCTAGGGGGAATACCTGTTGAATGTTGAGATGGTGTGCGCGTACCGTAGAGAAAGATCAGGTTGACTGCGAAGAACTCCTTTTTGTCTTGGAAGGACTACCTGCAAATAAGAACACAAGACCACAAGATTTTGATTAGACAATAAATGAGGGAACTACCTTGGGCCCAGGAAATATAAAACTTCCTTTCGAAGGTGGTCAGTTCCCCTGCTAATATGAATTAAAACAAAAGACTGTAAGATATCAATTAAATTGCTTCGTTGAACTGGGTAGGGGAAAGGCTGGTTTTTGGTTATAGTCAGGATAACCGATACCAGTTGCTGATAACCGATATCGGTATGGTCTAGGATCTGAAGGTTGGTTGTTTTGTGGGGTGGTTGTGTTGTTTGGTAGTTGTGTTATTTGTAAGGCTGTATATAGGTGATATTAGGAAATAAGGTGATGAGAGGTAGATGAATGATAGTTAGATGCAATAGCACGCTGGGTAGTGGATCTAGGAATGGATTTGTGAGGATTGTGCTTCAAAAAGTCTAAGAAATGTTATTAAAGAGGACATGCAAGATGTAACTTACTGGTTATTGACGAAGATGCAGGTCCAAGAACTCTGATGACAAAGGCAGAACTCTAGGTAGGATGGCTGGACAAACAGAAGATGAAATATCTCCCTCCCAATGATCAGCTGAGTATCTGAGAACTCTGGCTGTTCTGTTGTAGTTTTGGGCTTGATCTCCTTTTGCTGCAACTCTTCTGGTTTCTTCACTCATCTCTACTCGGTCAAGTGAAGATTTGGACTCTCTTGATCACTCCCAAATGATCTCTGTTGATTCAAAAATCCTTCGACCTTTGATTTTGGTTCGGGGAGCCCATTTATAGGGAACCGATGGCGGTTACGTAACCGACGGCGGTCGAGTAGGAACCGGCATTGGTAAGGAAAAAGTAGGCTATTTTTAGTAAAATAGCCCACCTTCCCTGCTTTTCTCCCAAGAGATTAGTTGCGAGCTTGGTCAAGTGACTAGAAGGTCGGTTTTGGGTGCAAGAAAGGGGTCATTAGTCATGGGTGTAGGTGTAGACCAAGTTATAGGTCTTAATTAGGTTAGTTTAGGGTTAGGGCTAGGTCATGATGAAGTGGAAAAATGAGGTGGCAGGTGAGATGATGTGGATTTATCAATTACAAGGTAATTAATAAATAATTGTGTAAGGTTTAGGTGATGAGGTTAGGTTGCGAGATGAGATGTGGGTCACAAGGGGTTGTAAGACACAAATTTGGTGTCTACAACCGGCTCACTTCTCATCACTAAGTTCAGCTGACCGATCATCCAGGAGTGTCTCGCCTCCACGAAGGAAGTGTCTCTCATCAGGAATGTCTACATCACTTTGCAGCACTCTATTGCTCAGCAGAACCACACTTCCAGCTCGCGTCCTCTTTCCAGCTTTTCAAATGGTGGTGCCATGAGGAAATGCTATAGGCCCTTTGGCATTACCAGATCCTGTTCACGCACTTCCACATGGAAACTGAAAAGAATTTTCCCAAATTTGATCGGGAGTGGAAACCAAAGCACAGATTCACACATATCTGCATTCATCATGTCATGTAGCATCCTGGATGTCACCCATGAAGATGTGTCAGTTCGCCTCTTCTTAGAAACTTTGCAAGGGCCCGCAGCGGAATGGTTTCAGCATTTGTCTGGCCAGATCTATTACTAGTTGGGCCACCTTGCGGGATGCTTTTGAAGACAGGTATAAGCCTTTTGAAGACGCGTTTGCGTTACTGTCAAAGATCACTCACCTAAAGAAGGAGGCCAATGAAACTATGCATGATTTTATCGCCAAGTTCAATGCATTAATCAACTGTGTGCCTGTTGCCATGCTTCCAACACCAGAAAATCAAAAGTGTTTCTTCGTAAACACTATGAGCTCAAAAGTAAGTTTCTTACTCTTGCAGGAACAAGTAGCTACCTTACCTCTTGCCCAGGCTGCTGCCATTTGGATAGAGGACAACTTGCTAATATCTGGCGAATTGAAACGAGAGTCATCCAAGTTCAAAGCTACAAATCCTTCTCAGGCCACTTCATCTGATCCGGCATTTCAGAAGATGGAAAATGACTTTCTCGCATTAAAGAAGCAGTTAGCCCAAGCTTCCCCCAGTTCCTCGTACCGGGATATTCCACGAAGAACTTTTACTCCCAACAGCGTCCCGCATAGGCCGCATCTGCCTGCAACTGCTCCGCGGTTGGCGCTTGAGGCTCCTCCGGTCAACGCTTTGGCCGAAATCGAAGAAGAGGAACAAAATTATGAAGAACCTTCGTCTCAAGGTGAAGATGATCAAGATGTTGGTGAACTGACTGGCGAATCTACTATCGGGTATATGGAATTTGATGAGGAAGAATCTGACAAAGAAGAGGGTACCCAAGGATATGCAAGCGGACAATCATATGTTGTTTTTACCCGCTCGCAAGGAAAAGAAGCAGAGGTCGCTGCCAATGTGCAGAAAGAGAAGGCTGCATCTTCCACGCCCCCAACTATTGCTAAAAGAGGTAATCCTCTTCCTGCTCAACCCCCTGTTAAGTCTTTTACAAAGAAATCTTTTCCTCCCATCTCTCCTCCAAATCAGCCTTCTTCTATTTCCATGAAGACCAGTAACTTTACCCTACCATCACGAAATGAAGGACTCATTCCTCCATCAACGCAACCCTTGGCCGCGTTTGACATAATTGACCATGCTAAAAAGACCAAGATTCAAATGTCCAAAGCTGAGTACCTTCAGTCAAACCCCGAACAAGCTTGTAAGGTTGACTGAATACATCCAAAGTCAGGATGTCATGACTAATCAGGTTTCCCCAAAAGGAATCCTTTCCACCCCTCCTTCATCCCGCATAAATGTTGCCTCGACTTCAGCATCAGGCAAGATAGAACCTTTCTACCTCTCCCTCCTAATCAATGGCCACAAACTAAGCAACTGCATAATTGATTCTGGAGCTTCCGATAATGTCATGCCGGCAAAAGTCACCCATGCTCTGGGCCTCACCCTTACCAAGCCTTTCGGCAGATGTTATTCCTTGGAAACCAAACAGGTTCCGCTGATCGGTCAAATCAAGGATGCTCAGTTCACATTTGCGGCATTCCCAGAGAAAAGAGTAAAGATGACCGTCCTTGTTGCCGATATTCCGGTAGCGTATGGAATTCTACTAGGAAGGAGCTTTTGCAGTGAAGTTGGTGGGGAGATTCATATGGACTGGTCTAAGGCTAGAATCCCCGTCAAAGGTGTAATGCAAACCTTGGAGCCTGAATCGCAAAAGAAGTACCTGGTTACTAACTCCGATGACCCCAAAGCCCAAATTCTCTTCGAATCATCAGGGATGGGAAACTATTTCTTGTCTACCGAGTCTGACAAGGGGGATGTCCTCGTCCAAGCAGAGGATCTTAACAAGATCTGGACTTTGCAGTTCGATGGCAGCTGCGCGACTAGTGGGTGTGGCGCTGGTGCCGTGCTTATATCTCCCGAAGAGGAGATTATTCCTCTCTCTTTCAAGTTGCAGTTTTTCAACACGAATAATACTGCTGAGTATGAATCCCTGCTGCTTGGCATGCAAGCCGCGAAGGAAAGAGGGATCAAAAATCTTAAGGTACAAGGTGATGCAGAGCTGGTCGTAAATCAAGTTAAGAGGATATACCAAGTGAAGAATGAAAGGCTCAGACATTACCGCAACGCGGTGTGGGACAACATCGAGGAGTTTGATGCTTTTTCAATAAAATCCATCCCAAGAGCTCAGAATGACATGGCCGATTCATTGGCCGTTTCAGCATCCCTCATGCTCCCTCACCCAGGTTTGAAAACAGACAAATATACCATTGAGGTGGTTTTCCGCCCAAGCGTGCCGGACAATTCTCAGCATTGGCAAGTATTCAACAATGACAACCAACTCATTGCCTTTCTAGAAAAGGTGGAAAATTTTAGTGAACTTCATTTTGAAGGATCCACTTCTGCATGCCGTGAATCTGTTACGGATCAAGACAAAGAATCAAAAGGGAACGACGGCATATGTCAGCTCAAAGGAAATAAAATCCCAAAAGGCCTGGTCTCCCTAGAGTGGTTGTTCGACAGGCATGATCGCTTTGTTAAAAAGAAGAGGCGAGATGATCCTATTTCCTCCCCAGAAACTGAACCGGTCAATTTAGGTTCGGTAGAACATCCGCAGTTTGTGAACATTGGAAAATGTTGCACACCTGAAGAGAAGCGGAAGTTTGTCAAACTGCTGAAGAAATACATGGATGTATTGGCATGGTCCTATGCCGATCTAAAGTCTTTCAAGCCAAAGGACGTCCAACATGATATCCCATTGAAAGAAGATGTCAAACCTTTTCGCCAGAAGCAGAGACATTATAATCCTAAAATCTCAGGTACTATCCAGGCTGAAATTCAGAAAATGCTGGACGCACGGATTATTTTTCCTATCCATCACAGTACCTGGGTCGCAAACATTGTGCCAGTGCGCAAGAAGAATGGCGAGATACGCATATGTGTAGATTTTCGCAACCTGAATCAGGCGTCCCTGAAGGACAACTACCCGCTTCCCATAATGGACCAGGTTCTGCAAGCAGTAACTGGATCAGAAATGTTGTCCATGCTTGATGGTTTCTCGGGCTACAATCAGATTGAAGTCTCACCTGAAGACCAATTTAAAACAGCATTCACTACTCCTTGGGGTACGTTTGCTTACAGCAGGATGCCGTTTGGCCTGACCAATGCTGGCGCTACTTTCCAGCGAGCGATGGACTTCGCGTTCAAAGGTATGATGGGGAAGGTCATCGTAGTCTACTTAGATGACTTAACTGTGTTCTCCAAACAACGAAATAATCATTCTGATCATTTGGAGCAAGTATTGATTAGATGCCGAGAGCACGGGATCTCCCTGAATCTGAAAAAGTCCGTTTTCGGAGTCACAGAAGGAAAATTGCTAGGACATGTTGTTAGCAAAGAAGGGACAAAGATAGATACCGAAAGAGTTAAGGCTATTCAGAGCCTTACTTTACCCACAAGCAAGACCGGCGTTCACTCTTTTTTCGGAAAGGTGAACTTTCTCAGGCACTTTGTTCCTGATTTTGCTGAAAAGACTCGTCATATATTAGACATGATGAAAGGATCGCCAACTTTCCGATGGAGCGAAGAAGGGAAGAAGTCGTTTGAGGAAATAAAAGCCTCTGTTGCTCACGCGCCAGTCCTGGTATGCCCCGATTTCTCCAAGGATTTTATCATGTATAGCTATGCATCTGAGCATACTGTATCTGCCATCTTGATGCAAAAGAATTCTGAGGATGTTGAATCCCCAATTGCGTTCATGAGCTCTCCCCTCAAGCCTCACGAATTAAAAATGTCTCAGTTGGAAAAGCATGCCTTCGCCGTTGTCAAAGCAGTCAAGAATTTCAGGTATTACATTTTAAACTCTCATACAGTGGTGCTGGTCCCTGACACGGCAGTCAAGTCAATTTTAACTCAACAGGAGTTAGGAAGCCTGCGGGGGAATTGGATTGCGAAAGTCCAGGAGTATGATCTAGATATAAAACCAACCAAGCTGGTAAGGGGTAAGGGCCTATGTCAGCTTATGGCTGAAAACAAAGATTCAGAAGACCCTGAAGAAAAGGATGATTACACCAATGGAGCGCAAAGCCAGCTGGAGAAAACCGATTCACCACCGATGGTCCTATTTGTCGCAACCAGCGACGAATGGTATTCCGATATTGCTTTCTTTCTCACCTATGGTGAATGCCCATCCCATCTGACTACAAAGGAGAAGCACGCTATAAAGCTCAGAGCAGCCAGATATATCATCTGGGATGACGGTTTATACAAACGCGGAATAGATGGCATCTTCTTGCGATGTGTTGACAAACCACAACAAGTGAAGTTACTTGAGAGTTTTCATAATTCGGCCTGTGGGGGCCATTTCTCCTCCTCCGTGACGGCACACAAGATCATCCGGGCCAGGTACTATTGGCCGACGCTTTTCCAAGATGCAGCCACCTGGGTAGCAAAGTGTGAACCTTGCCAGCAGTTTGTCGGCAAGCCCAAATTGGCTGCTTTTCCCCTCAGGCCGGTCGTTGTCGACGAACCATTCAAGCAGTGGGGAATTGATTTTATTGGTGCACTCAATCCCCAATCGAGTGCCGGACATAGTTATGTCCTGACGGCAACAGATTATTTCACAAAATGGGTAGAAGCCATACCTGTCAAACATGCCACTTCCGAGGTTGTTTGCAGTTTCATCAAAGAAAATATCATTGTCAGGTTTGGCGTTCCAAACAAGATTGTTGCTGATAACGCTTCCAACTTCTCCTCACGAGAGGTTGTTGGTTTTTGCTACGAATACAGAATAGCTCTGGCTCACGCCTCAGATTATTACCCTCAAGGAAATGGTCAGGCAGAATCCAGTAATAAAAACTTAGTAACCATCATACGAAAGCTAGTAGATGAGAATCAACGAATGTGGCACAAATCATTATACGACGCTTTGTGGGCAGACTGCATCACTCCCAAGAGGTCTCTCGGCATGTCACCTTTTCAAGTGTTATATGGCACCGATGCCGAGCTTCCCATTTCTGCTGAACTCCCTGCTCTGCGCTTGGCACGAGCAATCGAAGATGAGACTTTCCAAAATTCTCTTGAGAAGAGGATCATGTATCTAGCAGAGCTCGAAGAAAAGAGAGTAAGAGTGGTCGACAGGATCACCGAGCATCAGAATCAGGTAAAAATATTGTTCGATAAAAAAGCTAAGCAAAGAAATTTCCAGGTGGGAGATCTCGTCCTTTTGTGGGACAAACGAAGAGAGCCAAAGGGCATGCACGGAAAATTTGATTCCCTATGGAGGGGACCTTTCAAGATCAAACAGCTCAATGGAGAGAACAACTTCTATCTCTCGTATCCAGACGGAACTGGACTCCCGCTTCCCTATAGCGGGCAGCATCTGAAAATCTTCAGGAAGTAGAGCTTGCTCTCTTCTTTGTACAGTTACTTCAGTTGTGTGTTTGTTTTTGTCGTGTGTTTGCTTTTGTTGGTTGTGTGTTTCCCTTTTCGGTCGCCCTTGTTTTTGACTCTGTTGCCCAATGGATAGGCACATGTGGATCTGGGATTCTCTACCCCTGATTTCCGTTCAGAGATAGTCCCCAGAAAGAGCCAGCTGTTATCCCGTGAAATTGGCAAGGGTAATTTTACGGGTAACCATACCAAAATTTTGTTCTGGTCCCTCGTCAGGGACCCCTCCGCGTTCGGAACGTTGCAAAAAAACCCTTTTCCGGGAAATCTGGTTTTCCAAACTTAGCCTTTTTTGGGTCTTTTTGGTCGGGCGCACCTAATGTCTATGCAACATAGAGTAAGCATGCGCCCCCTTTAAATCCTTTGGCACACGGTTTGAAGTGTCAACACACATTTTGGTGTGCCTCACCATGTTGCACCTTTCTTGCATGCGCCAAGGCACATGCGCCTTCGTGTCAACAATACTTTTGTTGCGCCACATTTTGGTGCGCCAAAGGCGCACTTATTTCCGTGTTGACAGCACTTTTGGTGCGCCAAGGGCGCACATAACTTCGTGTTAACATGTGTTTTGATGCGCCAAAGGGCGCAAGCTTTCCCGTGTCGACAGGCGTTTTGATGCGCCACTTCAAAAAGTGGTTGGCGCATTTATTACAACTTTGCCTATATATAGGCGCATCCGCCCTGTCACTTTCACCAGTCAGAAAACACGTGATTATTCTTTTCCCTCTGCACCTGTCAGCACGCCTGTCGTTCTCGTATCGCGTCGTGGACCCAGTTTCACCTCTCACATTATATATATTTCTGGTAAGTGGTCCTTATTGCTCTTGTGTTTTGTGTTTTGGTTATTGGTTGTTTGTTTATGGGGTTGGATAAAATAGATCTGTGAAACCATGAAACCTCCCTTTGCTGTTTTTGCTGTCCTCCCCCATGCACTTCTCCCTCTTTCTAGATCTGCTGGTAAAGAGGGCTCTGCCTTTGAAAAAATCGCTAGGTTCTCTTTGTTTTAGCCCGTTCATCATCCAAGGGACCCTGCAGAAGAGACTTTAACACATGTAACCCCTCCAGAGGAAGAACAAAGACTTAAAAATTGATAGACTACTTTTTTCCTCTTTGGCGCAGTCGCCACCTTTGCAACACGAAGTACAGTCGCGCCAACGGCGCATCCACCATGCCTGTTGCATAAAAAATAGTTGCGCCCTCAAAGCACACTTTCCTTGCTTGTTACACCCGCTAACCCTGCGCCCTCTTGGCACACCAAACTCGTATGCAACATTGAAAAAACTTGCGCCATTGGCGCACCTTGCATCCATGCAACACCAACCTTATTTGCGCCAAGTACAAAACTGTTAACGGCGCAGGCGCATCCCTTATTACAGCAACATCATGTCATGCAGACCTTCCATGCGCCACACCAAGTTCCCCTGTGGCACATGAAAAAATGATGTTACACGCATTAAACCTGTGCCCTTTGGCGCATCCTGTACCCGTGTAACATGAAAAATATCAGCGCCCATTATAAAATGCATATATATGGCGCAGGCGCACTTCTGCTTGCAACAACAAAAATGTCATCTGCAGCGTCCATGCGCCCTGCGCCCTTTGGCGCTGATTTATCCCTTGCAACCCCTTTTCTGTGCGCCATACTATTTAACCCTACAACCTGCAGTATTCATGCGCCCTGCGCCCTGAGGCCTTAAAATTGCTAACTCTTCCTTCTGTCAACGCTTTAATGGAAGATCAAACAACTAATATGACTTTCCTGCGTTGGGTTTCACTTCTTCTTCTTGCAGATCAGCAATGAGTTCAGGACTATATGTCAACATCAAGCAAGAGACCTACCAAGTCTAAGGGAAAAGCAACAAGCTCTGTGGCGTTGACCAGAGGAAGAAATGAACCTACAAATTCATGCAGAGAGGCCTTAAAATTGCTAACTCTTCCTTCTGTCAACGCTTTAATGTGATCAAACAGCTAATATGACTTTCCTACGTTGGGTTTCACTTCTTCTTCTTGCAGATCAGCAGGAGTTCTGGACTACATATGTCAACATCAAGCAAGAGACCTACCAAGTCTAAGGGCAAAGCCAAGCTCACAGAGGAAGAAATGAAGTACAAATATCAGAGGGTCAGGATGCCCGAATCCCAGGCAGAGTGTGACCTGGACATAAGAGACTCGGAACTTGGTCACATTGATATGGAGGATTTCTGGGCCAGAACCAGAAGGGTCACAGGAAGTCCGTGGATGGACAAACTGGTAGGCAGTGGACTGCATTTTGCTGGAGGGATCCCAGTTAGTGCTGTGAACAATGAGTTCATGATGGTAGTAGCCCGCTGCTACAACAAAGACACAAGATGCATCCAGAATGAGAAGGGTGAGGTCGTGATCAACCTCACTGCCCAACACTTCGAAATAATGCTCGGCATCCCTCACCACCGGCACTTTGTGGCCGTAAGCCAGGAAGATTGCACCAAGGCTTGGGAAGATAATGAGGATCAGTGTATGCAGTTGATGAATGAGGTATACCTGAAAAACAAGAAGGTGGTGACCAGATGGCCACAAGTCATTCATCGCAGCGATTTCTCAGAGGAACTCAGTGATACAATCACGTTCCTGAGCAGAGTATTTGGGCTTCCTGATGCCCACTACTTTCACAAATGGATGCTTAGATACCTGGAGACAATGAACAAAAATCTGCCAGATCAACGCTTCGAGTGGGCGGAGATCATAAGCAGCACCATATCTGAGCAGCTCCAACAACTTACCACAACAGGGAGGTTCTACATGAACTCCTACGTAGTTTATGCTGCGGCCTCAGAAAGAGATTATCCAGCCTTAATGCGGTGCGGGGTTTGGCCCCAAGTCAAAATATATGAATACTATCCAGAACTAAAGCTGGAAAATAGTATCCCCCAGTTTACAAAGATTAACGATGCCTTCTTCTACGGCATCGTCTGCCTTTTGAGGCCAAACATGACTCACGGTCGTACGACCAAGAGCATTGTTGCAGCTACAGAGAAATGGGGAGCCTTGTTCACACAATTCCCCACCTTTACCTATCTAAGGGCAGCCAACTTCTTGGGGGAACCAACCAAATTGCCGAGATACGCCGGCCCCAAGTTGATCCTGTTGGAGTTGTCAAGACAACTTATAACCTACCACGAGAAGTGCCTAAAGAGAAAGAAGGGTGGAACTCCTTTCCCCCTCACAGTGGGCAGGTATACTTGTCTCTCTCACCACAAAGCACGGGATATGTTTGCAGAACTGGAGCTGCTAAATTTAAAGCACAACTTCCCGGCAAGGCCCACTTTCGACCCAAGGAATTGCCTGCCCAGAGCCAAACTCGATCCGATCCACGTTCCACAGATCGAGGATATTTATATCGACCTATATCATGAGGTCGAGCTCAGGAGGAAAGACCATTCCCGCTTGGCCTTGGCTGAAATCATCCAGTACGGCGTGGCCATCGTCCCAAAAGGTTATCAAACTGCTGATCAAGAAGTTGATCAAGTATATCTTGACACGGGTGGGGACGACTGGCCTTTCACTGTAATTGACAGAACCAAAGCACCTCAGACAATAGAGGAAAGGGTCAAAGAAACTCTGCGAAGAACAGAGCACTGGTGCAGGATGAATGGTCTCATCTACCTCGGAGTTGATTTCACCACTTCTCCATTGGGCAACGCACCTTCCAGGTCAAAACAGCTGCCAAAGAGCAAAGGGAAAGACAAAGAGGGTGAGTCAAGCTCCACCCAAGAGGAAGCTCCTGAAAGTCCTCCTTCCACTTCACAAGAACGGGTTGTAATCCCGGAAAGCCTGGAGAAAGAAGCAGCGGAAGATGTTCCGATAGGCACATCCACTCAGGATGTTGCCACTACTGTAACCATTGAGGTCCCTTCTATCCCTTCTCCCTCTCCTCCTTCCCCTCCTCAGGTGACCCAAGCGACCATTCCTTTGGTCGTATCCTCTCCCCCATCTTCTGCTTGTTCCCCCTTCCTCATCGTCCATCTTCTCTTCTCTCGCGGAGCTGTCCCCCACCATTTCTTCCCTCATCTCTCAGCTCCCTTCCTTTCCCATGTCTACCTCCCCTGCAGTACCTCTTCCTCCCGTGAGCACTTCCTCGGCCTCCCTCTCAATGCCGCCTCCAAGTGTCTCCACGCATTTTCCTTCTACTACTGCAGCTGCTCCCTTTACTATTTCCGGTCCCTCTCCCATAAGTCCAGCATGGATCTCTCAGCACCTGAGCCAACAAAAGAGGAAAGTTCCCATCGCACCGATGGACTTCTCCGTCATCCCATCAAAGGGGACCAAGAAGCAAAAGCCTTTAACCCGCTTCTCTCAGAGTGTGTCAGGAGAGAGAGTAATGGAGATAGCATACCCCAATCCTTTAAAGGATAAAAAGGATCTGTCTTCGACAGATTACACAGTGACCCAAGTCACAATGGGGACATCTTCGGAAAGCCTTCAAGGAGAGGCCCTATCTGCAGTTGACGCCCTTTGCAAGAAGCTCCAGGAAGCAAAGGAAGAGAAAAGGCTGTTAAAGGAGCAAAATAAACATCTTCTCCACGCCTTGCAGAAAATGGGCAGTGCGCCTCCTACAACTGCCGCCGAAGCTCCTGAGCCTTTGAGCCAGGACAAGATTAATGAATATGCCAAAATCGGCGAGCAGGGCATGGCAGTTTCCGCCTGGAGGAGCCAAATCCTCAAAGAAAGTGAGGGAGTGATCGCTAAGTTCACCGAATTATATCAGCATATCAATCGGGTGAACAGAGAGCTCCAGGCGATAGCAGGACCCATCTCCGAAGAGCTGGACCATGCCAAGATGCAGCATGAGACCTTTCAGAAAATGCTCGACTGTTCAGTCGAAGATCTGGTCAAGTTCGGCGTCTTTGGACACCCCAGAGCCCTCAACAAAATCCTTTCTACTCTGGATTATCGGGTTGATCAGCTGGAGTTTGTCCTGGAGAAGATTGATAAGATAAAGGAGGAAGCCCTGGATGCAATGCATCAAATGGAGCAGATTGTCCTGAGAATGTCTCCAGGTTTGCTCACTCCTTCTTTCGCCTTAAGAAAGGTAGAGGAAACTATTCAGATCTTCAAGGAGATCGTTTCACAAGGGCTGGGACCAGAGGTCACTTTCGACGCCGAATCCATCAACAACCTGCTGGCTTGTCGTGACTTCATCGGGTACCTGATAGAGGTAGAAAATGATTATTCCAAACTCCCAGAAAAGCTCACGGATGAGCGGGAGACTTGCGAAGCTATCAGTGATCGACACAAGGATCCTTCCCAGGATCAACTTCAACCCATGATCAGCAAGTTCATGGAGTACCGTGCCCAGTTCCACATCTCGTCGCCTGAGCAGCAGCAAAAGCAGGATACTCCCTTTCAGCCACGGGACGACGATGAATAGTTTTCTTCTTCCCGACTTTCTCCTTGTAATTATCTAAAGTGTGTTGACATAAATGATGACATCATCCATGTTGCACCATGGGATGATGTCATCCACAAAGTTGTCAAAAAGTCAACAAATGACTTTAGAATCTCTTGTAAGATATTTTTGTAATTTAGTTGTTGGTTTGCTTTTGTCTTCTTTTCTTCTCTCCTTCTATATATACTTGAATACTTGTTGTATTCAAGGAGGTGGATATCTTTTAGATGAAAAATAGAAGTGAGAAGAAAAGGCTTTGTACTTTTTGTAACAGAAGAAAATATTAATACAAATATTGAGACTTTGTGCTGAATATGTGTGTTATGGGCATCTGATCTTTCTTATGTCAGATCTATGCGTTTATTCTGTTGGATCTATCTCTACTTTTTTGTCATTTGTTCATCAGTATTGCTTTGTTTGTCTATGCAAGTAGGTTCGGCTCTGTTTACTACCAGCCCAAAACATAGACCCTCTGACCTTTCTACTTTGGAATTCATTTCTTTTCTCCCTTCAGATCCATCTTCTTTCCTTTCTTTCCTTCATTCCTTTCTGTTCTTCGTCGGAACTAATCTACTGGGATGAGATCCCAAACCCCCTGAAGGCAGAATATTGTGAGACTTGCACAAGATTCCTGCTGGTAGAATAGCAATAAACCAGTTTCGCTTTGCTGACTCAAAGAGGGGCTATGCCCTGCACACTATTGGCTCGTCTATCCATAGATCTGCTCTCACGTGCCCAAAATCAGCTAAGTCCCAAAATTTGAACTTGCCCTCTACCCACGGGTTCTTCATATCCCTCTGCATTCTTGATCCTGACATTCTCTCCCACGTAGACTCCTTCTGTGATCTCTAACAAGTATTCTCTGAGCAACATTGCCCTACACTAATCTCATTGTTGTCTCGAGAATTGTTATCTACAAAAAATTGAAGTAAAGAATAGAAGAATGGAAAGAATAAGAAATAATGTAAATTAATAAAGAACTTTTATGAGGCTATGAGGTATCCTCCTCTGCATCAGTTTGAAGTATCAACTCTGGATGCTCCTCCTTTATTTCAGCATATAAGGCTTTCCATTTAGTGAGTGTTTGTGTTATTTATTGATAGTTGAATCCCATTCATGGACAACAATAACTCCCTCTAGATATTACGTCTCTGAAAAATTGCTTTTGAGTGCCATCTCTTCTTCCTTGACAACCACCTTCTTATTTCCTTTTGCTGCTACTGCAGCTTCCTTCTAAGTTGTCATTTTTACCTTTCAAATGTCTCCTCTTTAACTCTGAAACTTGCAAATCAAACCCTAGCTCGATTTAATTATGCCCTAGGTGGAAAATTTGTGCCCTAACTCCTCTTTGTCTCCCTACTTCATTCAAACCCTTCACCACCGAGGACGTAAGCTTCTTTTCACATAGATCTGTTTGTCACGCTTGGTTTCACACCCTTCGCACCTTAACCAAATCACTCGGCTCTTCATACTTAGATCTTTCCTAAAATTTTCTTATTCACAATAGTAAAAATGAATCTGCATCTCATCCTTATATAATTTTTCAAATTTTAATGCATTTATTGCTCCTTCACCTACCAAGTATCCTCTCATTCATTGTCCAAATTCATTCATTCCATGTAGTACATCTTCACGCCCCAGCTATAACCTTCTAGCACACCTCCCTACCCTCTAGTTAGAAATTTCTATTCAACACGTGCCTGTGTGCCCGAGTACCTCATCACTGTACCTTCTCCTAGTATTTATCATGGTGTTTGCTTACCTCACGTTATATTGTCCTTTATTTTAATTCCATCATTGGTCACTTTTGAGAAGCAATCTTATTTTGACTTAAAGCACACTCATAGTAGCTTAATCCTTTCACCTTTCAATTCCCATAGTATTTTACTTGGATAACTACAACCACCCCACACTAATAGTATGTGTAGTCCACATAAACATGTGTCATATAGTAATTAGCTTCATGTGCACAAGCACACTTATTACACAAGAAAAACAACAAAATTGACAAAGCATAGTGACAATGAAGGAAATACATTAAAAATATATAAAATGGAAACCTATTCTAAATGGAAAAACTACCTTATTACAAACACCAAGAAGACTTATTTATAGTAGGGCTTCAGCCTACTCCCATTGAATTAACCGGGTAGCCATGTTCTATCAAGTGCTTCTAACTAGAAAGTACCTGATTCAAGTATATAAGTGATGACATATGGCCCCAACCAATGTACTTTGAGATTTTTTGGATGGCACAAGAACTTAGAGTCATAAAGAAGTACCATTTGTCCAATCTCAAACTTCTTATCCCTTATGTTTATGTCATGCCATGCCTTCTACCTAGCTTTTTCCTGCTTCTGACTCCATTGTGTTATGGCTCATTGCTCATCCAATTTAATCATCTTCTCAATATGCTCTTCTAAATCCTGCTCATCAGCTAGACCTCCAGTGCATGCAATGCGTAATGAAGGTAACATAAATTCTATAGGGAGAATGGATTTTGTGCCAAACACCAACTAAAATGGTGTTTATTTGTTCAATCTCTTGTAAGTTGTTCTATATACCCAAAGAACAGCTGACACTTTTTCATCCCAATCCTTTCTCCCAACATCACAAATTTTTGTAAAAGTCTGGCTCAAAATCTTGTTGAAATCCTTAGCAGTTACATTTACCTGAGGATGATAGGGTGTATTTTTATGGTGTGTAACCATAAACTCATCTAATAGGATCCTGATTATCTCATTCAAAAAGTGTGTACCCCTATCACTTTTCAAGCTTAAAGAACATCCATATCTTGTAATAACATTCTCCCATAGAAACCTAGCTGATGTAGTTGGTCTACAGTCCTTCGTAGGTTCTACTTCTTCCCACCGTGTGAGATAATCTATGCAAGTAATGATATAGTGCGACTGAGTCCTGCACATGGCTGGTGAAATAGGACTTACAAAGTCAATGGCCCATTTCTCAAATAGTTTGGCACTAGTAATTGGTCTCAAAGGCATCTCATCTCTTTGCCCTAGTTTTCCTAGGTGCTGAAAATGATCACACACCTTACAATATTCTTTACAATATTTATATAATATCTCCCACCATAATCCAGCAAGTAGGATCTTTCAAGAATTCATATCACCTACTTAATGGCCTCCTACAATACCACCATTTTCCTCTTCCATAATATCCTTGTGCTCGTGATCTAATACACAACATTGTAATACTTCATCTATGCCTTACTTGTAAAGGTCACCACTAATTAACATAAATGGTGTCGTACGTATAGCAAGCTATTTATTTTCTAATGCCTTCATCCCTTCTGGTGCCATAGCAGTTCATAGAAATATGGAAATGTATTCTAATTCGGTGGGCACATATTGTAGCCTATATAACTGTGCATCTAGCATGGTTTCTTCAATTATTTGTGCTTCTTCTCCTGAGTGAATTCTAGACAAATGGTCTGGTCTAGAATTACTTTTCCCTTGCTTCACCACAACTTTGAAGTCAAACTCTTGAAATAGGAGTACTCATCTACATATGCACCCCTGTAAGAAAAACTTGTTTACCAAGTATTTCAATGCCATGTGATCTGTATAAAGCACAAATGGTGTTGCTAGAAAATACTGTCGAAACTTTTACAATGCATAGATCATTAACAAAGCTTTGTGCTCTGTAATTGTATAATTTTGTTCAATAGGATTCATCTTCCTTCTAGCAAAACAAATTGGATGATCTATAATACCTTCACTAGGTTGAGCTAACATAGTGCCAATGGTCATGCTAGAGGTGTCCACATGCACATGAAATGGTTTATCCCATGAGGGAAAACACAGAATGGGCGCAGTAGTAAGTTTCTCCTTTAAGATCTCAAATGTGCATTGCTATGGTTCTCCCCAATAAAATGTACCCTTCCCTTTCAGTAACTCTTCCAAGGGTGCAGAAACTTTCACATACCCTTTGCTGAATTTTCTATAATATCCTTTATGACCAAAAAATCTGCACACCTCACTTTGACTCGTTGGCGCCTCAAGGCCTAGAATGACTGCAACCTTGGCTAGCTCAACCAACAAACCTTCCTTACAAATTATATGTCCTAATAGTATTCCAAATGATGTAGAAAATATGCACTTCTTGATGTTCAAAGAGTTACTCAGTTGCTTGCATCGTTCAAAAATTTAGTGCAGATTGTCACAATGATCTTTCACAAGCCCATATACTATCCAATCTTCTAGGTAGACCTGTAAGAAGTTGTGAATAAAATATTTGAATGCCTGAACAATTATATGTGAGAATAAAAAAGGTGTGTTTTTCAGTGCAAAAGGCATCACAGTATAGGAAAAGATTCCCCATTTAGTAGTAAATGTATTCTTTTCCTAATCCTCCTGAGAAATCCTAACCTGATGATAGGAAAACCCATCTACGAAAGAGTATATTTTACACCCTGCAATGCCTTTTAGAATTTCCTTAGTAAATGGTGTAGGGAATGGATCTGTGATGCATGCAGCATTCTTATCCCTATAGTCCACACATATTCTAATTTTTCCATCCTTCTTGATAAATATCACTATTGCACTAACGCATTCTGACTCATCAAGGGGCTTGATAATTTCAGATTTTAACATTTAATCAATTTCTTCTTTTACCTTTCCATGCATTGGGATTCATTCTATAAGGTCTCTTTCTCATGGGGTGTGCACCTTCCTTAATCTTTATCTTCATTTCCCAAAGTGATTCATGCAAGCCTTTAAGTTCATGATACCCCTGAGGTAATAACTCTTTATAATCCCTGAGTAACACAATGATCTTTGCTACCTCCAAGTCTGACCAGTAGTCTCCAATGATGGCCTCCTTAGGCTCATCCTCTGATCCTATATTCACCTTCTTTTTCTTCATAGGTTCATGATAGGTGCACGTATCCTTTTCTTTACTATCCAAGACCTCATGCACCCCTTATGAATGCTCAATATCCAGGTTCTCAACTTCCTCATCATCCACGATGTAAACCATATTTCCTTTCCCTTTCTTAAGGAAAGCACATTCAAGTAGTATGGCGTACATTTCTTCTTCCTTTTCAAAATGTGCTTTGGACTCTGTCTCACCAAATAATTCTTGAATATTCTCTTCTACTTCTGCACTATCTTCCATAGTTAAGTGCTTGAAAAAATTTAATGCCTCTTCTATTGGAGGTTTGGAAGAAAAGTAGTCAAAGGTTTGGATCATTCCTGTAGTCAAATTTTTCCAATTCCCAGTCTCTCCATGTAGTTCTGCATATGCATACCAGGCATGTGCGCATCCTCATAGCGTAGAATACAATATATGCACCTAGAGTGAAGGTGGTATTGCTTCATGTTATGTTGTCCAAAGTCTCTCACACTGTTGAATGTGATGTTGAACTAGTTGATCACCATGATAAGTGTAAATATACTTAGGTGCATTGTTCCTTACAAACCTATTAGATAGGGTAATCCAAATATCTTCCCATTCTATAAGAGTATCCCTGTGGACTATCCACCAGCGCACTGCTGTCCTACACAAGGTATATACTAACATATCTCTTCTCTTAATTTGATCTCTCCACCGTGTTTCAATGGCTTTCAAAAGTAAAAGAAGATCCTCTGCCCCCGTATACCAAGTACATGTACTACCTATCTATCAAACTAAAAAAATTCCATTCTTGCACACAACCACACTTTTCACCTCACATCCTACTATTTCATATGTACCATGAGCCTAATTATCACAAACAATACTCATAGTATCACTTATAGAATGAGAATCCTCCCACTGTAGGATGCCTTCTTTTGATGGATCATTGACCTCTGGGTCCTGAATAGTGCGTACATAAAAAAAAATTAATTCCTCCTCACTTAGAGGCTCAATATATGGTGTAGACTTTACATCTATCAAAGGTATCACAACCCTTTCCTCCTTCTCAAAGATGATATACCCCTTATTGAATCTCAAGTTAGCATTATTCACATAACACCAAGGGCATCCAAGCAAGGTGGAAAATTTTCTACTTCTTCAAGTGCTAATACCTCAAAATCCCCAGTGAACTCGGCCGCTTGTATGGTTATAGATGCATGCTTCAAAAATCTTGTGGGAGTGTCCTTAGTCCGGTTTGCCATAAACAATGCATTAGATGATGGATACAATGGAGGCGTCCCCATTTACACCCATACATCTAATGTAAGCACATTTACTTCCACACCAATACCAATCAATATGTTGCTAAACAGCCATCCATCCACAATAGCATTCAGAGTAATTTCCTTTTCATAGTCAATGCTATCAAGGGTAAGATTTGTATGCAAAATCTGTCATCTTGTTTAAATACTTACGTGCGGAGTGTTCCCTTTTAACCAACTTCCTAAAAATGGAATTATGTTCTCCTACAAAAAATTTTACACACTTCACTCATATCATTGACATCATTTTGGACTATCTCTGATGCTTTCTTCTACTCCTTTAAGTATTTTATTTCACCCTAAAGATTCATTACCATTTCCATAGTAACTTGGTAAACTTCCTTTTGATGAGTAGGATCTGGGTACATTGCATGCAAAACCTCCTCCTTGGTGATTGTAGGCTTTTGGTGCAATTCCTCTCTTTTGTGTGCCGCTTCAGCTCATGTAGTAATCTTCACAGTTAATACCTCAGGTCATGGTACTATCTTAGGCATACACTGATCTTCTACCACGTGTTGGATTCTAACCATCCTGGCAGCTTTGTTTTCTTACTTATGATGCTTACTCAGATGCTCATATAAGTCTGGGCATTCTTCCTAGTGAACCACTAGAACCACCTATACCTCCTAATCCTTCACCAGTATCTAGAATAGGACCTACAAATGTACTCCCCTATGCTCTAACAGTTGTACTATACTTTACCCCTATAGTCTGTTAGGTAGTTCCACTTCCAGAGGTGAACCCACCATTCTGCACACTCACATTTTGTGTGGATGATGCATCTAAAAACACACCTCTAAATAACATTGAAGTCATTTGTCCTATCTTTGATGCACTTGCTCCCTGACTTACTCCTGCTCTCCTACTTCCCAAGTTAGCTTGTTGGTTACTTGTCGTACTAGATACTAGATTCATGCCCGCGGCCTAGGTAGTCTGAGCTAGCACATTTCTGTGTGAGGCCAAGGGAGGATCTCTATCATGTTTTCCAATATGGGGGAGTTCCTAATGCTCTAGCTCCATGTCTTCTACGTGAACTTTAAATCCTTTATGAGCCATGTCTCTCCTCAACACCATACTTTATGCAATGGAAAACTTCTTCTCTATCTCCCTCTCGCATGCCTTATTATAATTAATTCACCTCTCCTCTCTCTACCTCTCTACCACTAGGTATGCTATTTTTCACCAAACTTGTTCCTACCCTCATGCATGGTGAAGTTTAGTTAGCCATTGGTTTACTCTCTAGATTCAAAGTTACCATCAAGATCTTGATCGCCAGTGGAATGCCTTGTAGGTATTTTCCTCTTGGATACCGCAAACACTGGAATTCAACTACCTCCAGGGAAGAATATGTTGAAATTTAATATACCAAAATATAATGGTTTAGAAAACCATGGAACCATGTATCCAAAATGTGAGTCCAGATCAGATCAGCATCATAAAGGGCCTCAAATTCTTCTTGTGTCTAGACAAGTGCATGATACCTCCAATTCCACTTAGATGCCTAAGTAGTAAGCCACTCATATAGTTATACTAGAAAGATAGTGAAAAATCTCTCGTATAGGCTGTCATACAGATTCTATTATACCCAAGTGTGTGCATTAAACTTAGATCCACCACTGAACCGCCATGCATATTCTTCCTCCAAATTTTGTATCTGTTCCTCACTACTTGCGAGAGCTAACAGGTATGTATTCATTGTAAACCATCTAGAAAACAACTAAAAAAGAGGTCCTAGGAATGGAACCAATGATGTAGCCTAGAATTCACCAAATAACACCCTAGTCATGTTGGTAAATCACTCAACCTAGACTGAGTGCTCACCTGAACTGTACAAAGGTACCAGGTCCCTCTTTAGGGTTGTTATATCAACAAGTTAGCATGATGAATGAAGAAACATATATGTCCATACTTAATCCACCATTCTACCATGCATGTTACATTCAGATCTATGAAAGAACAAGCTTAAACAGTAATCATGATTGAATCAATAACATGCACTACTTAATTATACACAGTAATGACACTTAGATTCAGCCACTATCTTCCATCTATTAGTAATCACAGAAAATTCTTACAGTAATGTCAATTTATACCAATGTTCATATGGATCTGATACAGTAATCCCATCATATATATTTCTATCAAACACACATTCATCTCTCATATATATATATATCTATGTCTCTTTCTTTGTTCATGCTCTGCTACTATGTAATTCTCATCATATATATAGGGTGGGGACTTTCCCTTCACCTCTCATCTATTTCAGAAATAGGATGCATTCTATTAATATAATCTATTTGAAAAATAGTGATATCATCTAGAAATATCAGCACCATTTTGTTAATCAAATCCTTGAACATCATGTCCATTGCCCTTTGGAAAGTAGCTCTAGCGTTGGACAACCCTAATGGCATTTTTCTATATGCATAGGTCTCCCATTTGGTTATGAAGCTTGTCTTGAACTGATCCTCTTCCTTCACCATAATCTGATTGTACCCTGAATAGCCATCAAGCAATGAAAACCTTTCAGAGCCAGCAACAACTTGTAAAATTTGCTCCATAGAAGGAAGTGGGTAATGATCCTTGAGAGATGCTCTAAAGTCAACACAATCTAATTTCTCCACTCTTCTTTCTAACTAGAACCAAGTTGGCTACCCAACTATAATGCTTGATAGGGAATATGATACTTAACTCTATCAACTTATTCAATTTTTTTCTCATGAGAGGCTCCATGTGTGGATTGACTGGCCTTTGTTTTTTCCTGATGGGTTTAGCACTTGGGTCTAATTCAATATCATGCTGAGCTAACTTGGGATTGAATCCTTTCAAATCTTCATAGCTCCAAGCAAACACATCAAGGAATTCTTGACAAATCTATATGAACTCATACCTTTCTTACTCAGTTGTCACTTTACCAATTTGGAGTGACTTGCCTTCTTCCACCAAGATGGGCACTGAATCTTCTCCCTTGACTTAGCTGTTTACTTTCTCCTTCCTAAATAGATCATTAGGATTGAAAATGGACTCCAAAGTGACAAGTACCTTTGGTAGTTTTTTGGTTCTCAGCTGTACCACTTGATCACCATATTGTTGTTCTAACTTTTCCTAATTTTTTGCTGAGAACTCAGCCTCTTCTTGCAAGAAATGGATGATTTTTTGGTCATTTTCACACACTTTCCAACTTACATTGTTGTCTGGCACTGAAGGCCTTAAAATCACATGAATTTTTGGCTGTACTTTTTCTTTCTTGATGCTTTCAACAACATCAAAGGCTGCTCCAACTACTGCAAATCTTTCAGTAGCTTGGTTCTCTTTTCTAGGGATGGACTTGATGTTAAAGCCCTCAAAATTTTCAATGAGGTACCACACCCTATTTTTGTAGCACTTGAGTAGATCATTCTTGGAAGCATGCTGCCCTTTAACTTGGTTGACAGTCAGCTTACTTTCACCAAAGACTTGCAAGTTCTTTATTCCTCTCTTTATTGACCAATGCAATCCTTATATCAAAGCTTCATACTCAGCAGTGTTATTAGAACATGCAAACTGAAATCTAAAAGCTAAATAGTACTTAACTCCTTGAGGTGAAACAAGCATAGCTACCCCTCCTGCACCTTTTCTTGATCCATCAAAGAACAACTACCATACCTCATTCTCATCCTTGTGGTCTGGCTTGGTGATGCTAAGAATAGGCTGATTTTCTTCATGCATGCAATAGACTCCTAGCTCAGATTCTTCTATTTCTTGATAAGGATCAAAAGCATGCACTTTACTTGCCCATTCATCAAGAGTCAAATCTTGGATGCTTCCAACCTTGGTGTCATCTTCATCAGTTCTTGGATAATCTACTTGATCAAACGTTGAACAGTTGGTATTGATCTGGCTTGGAGTGTGAGTCTCAATGTTAAAGTTTGCAATAGGCTCAGATTCTATTATGGATTTGGTTCCATATCTTGTTCTGAACAACATGTGTGACCAGTCAGTAGATAAGTAACCTCCAATATTAGCTATGAAATCCCTTGAAAAACATAGGGTAAAGAGTGTGGAAGATCTATCACTAAGACATCTTGCAAAACAACAATGTTGGGTCATGCATGCAAAGTAAGACTCAAGTTTTTAATCACTCCTAATGTTGTCACTACTGTCCCATCCAATTGCACTACCCCTTCAGATATGACTACATATTAGAGCCCCAACTAATCAGATATTTGCTTGGGCATTACTAAACTACTTTCCCTGGAATCAATCATACAGTTGTGCACTAATTGGTCCCCAATGATCAATGAAACATACAATGGAGGGGGCTTTAACATTTCACCTTGCTGTCCTCCATGATTCCCTTTAGGCTGGGCAGCATTTGTGAGTACCTTCTCTTGCATTTGGACCTATTGATTTGAAGTTGACCAGTCCTTCATGGTAGCTTGTAGCATATCTCTTTTGCTTAGGATGGATAGTGATTCCCACATTGATATGTTTACATTTGTATTCTTCATATGATTAATGATGTTGAATGGAGATCAGGCATCTCTCTTTTGTCCTTTGGCCTACACATTCATTCCTTGCACATGGGCAACAAAACCTAGCATCAAAGTTAGTCTAAGAGCTATTTTGGGCGTTCCTTGCATGTTTGATACTACATTTTGTTTGCCAACAGTCTGTGGAGTTATAGAAGGTTGTGGATTACTTGGAGCCTATGGCTTTCCTTCACCCAAATTTCTCCATTTTGACCTTGTGTTGGCTGCAACACTTTGAGAGATTGGTTGGTTCATGCCACAAAAGTCTTCTGCCTGCCATTTTACAAGTGTGGTATCATTTGGAGCTGATTGTTGCTGGGATGTTTCTTGTTGTTGGTTATTTCCTTGACTCCCTTCACCCTCCACACCAGTTGTTGTTACCATTAAGGCTTGATTTAGAGCACCATTGAAGCACATAGATTTTTTGTGAGGTTCATTACATGGGAAACACTAGTCATACTCTTGAGCTATGTTGTTTTGTACTGGCACTAGTGCTTTAGAGGTAGATGTAGCATTGGGATTATAGGGCTGAAATGGTCTGTTGGTAGGAGGCCTTGCTTGATTTTGATTTACAGCTGGATTGGGTGCTCTTTCAGGCTGATATGGCTGCCTGTTAGACTAATCTTTAGGCTGATAAGAAGGTTTAAAACTTTGGGCTTACTACCTCTTGAGTTTAACCAGCTCATTACCTATATTTTGCAATTGCTTCATGACTTCTTAAATTTCATTTGAGGCACTAGAAGATGTAGTAGAAGCTTCATTTGAACTCTGATTTCTAGGAGTGCAAAAAGAGCTAAATTAGGCGCTTGACTAGTGCTTAGACTTTCTAAATTTGGATACAATGGCAATAGAGGCCTAGGAGCTAGCTTACCAGCTTGAATCAGATAATTTTCAGCCCTAATGGCAATGCTATAAGCAGCAGGGATAGTTGTGCCTCCCATGGATTGAATTAACTTAGAAATATCATAATTTAAAGCTTTAAGGTAATATAGAAAAGTGCCTTCTGTTGTTGGCCTTATTGCCATTGGAATTCTCTCCCAAGTCCTGTGAAACTTGAAGTTGAAGTCAGTCAGCTACTCATTGGGAGCTCTCTTGATAGTTGTCAATTGTTCCAAAATGGACAAGTTATCTCCCTTTTCTCCAAACTACTCATGGAGGGCTATACATAACTGGTTCCAATTTTAGATAGATCTTGAAGCAAGGATCTTGAACCATTGCAAGGATTTCCCTTTGAATGAAGATGCCAGTAGTTTGACAGTAACTTACATCTCATCAATCTCATGGATTTCACAAATATTAGCAATATCCTTGACATGATCACTAGGAGTGGTCTAATTCTCTCTAGTAAAGTATGGAATGTTCTTTAATGCTATAACTGGGATTGGATTTTTTACATTGAGAGAAAGTGGGCTGCTGTCAGTAAAGTTGACATATGGGTTCTATTGTGCCATTCTGATTGGCCTTAGAACCCTTGCTGATTGGATGAAAGGTCTACTAGGTGGAGGAGTTGATAGAGTTCTATTTGGTGGAGATGGAGACTGTTAGTGCAAATCAACAACACCCTCTGGATGTTCTATCAGATTTCTAGTTGACATTTTAGTGTCCAGTGTGATTGCACAACATTGGATCTTTTCACACAAGTGTGGGAATTGCAGAGCTAGAAAAGATCCTCCAGATTAGAGGCTGGTTCCTCAACTCCTCTATTCAAGTGTGCATAACATTCTGCAGATGATTTGCCTACAACTTAATCAAACTTTGCCAAGGAGGTAGGGTTGAGAAAATGCAAAAATGAACCTAGTCTAATAAGGTGATGCACCAAAGGAATGAAGAACACTTGTCTTGCCAATGAACACAGACTATTAAAATACAATACAATATCATACACAGATGACCAAATTGTAGTGAAAGATTAGGAGGATGCGCATGAACACAGAGAGGGTTGAGAATCAACCACAAACATGCATTATTTGCTCCAAAATTGATACAATACACTACAAAGATGCCAAAAGACAAGGTTGTATTACAGTTTTAAAGGGAAGGTTCTAACCCATAAAATCCACCTACAGACAAGAGGAGAAAAGGAGGAGCAAAACAAGAATGTTCAACCCCCAAAATGAGCTCATTTTTGGATTTTACAATGCAAATTCGAGCTCAGGAGAGAGAAACGTGGGAAAAATTGAGAGGAGCTTTCAACCACTGACCAAATTCATAAAAACAGCATGGGCTTCCTTAAAAATCCACTTCCCAATGTTTTAGACCATGCTGGGAGAGAATGCGAGCCATTCCTTATTAAAAATGGTGGTTGAAATGTCATTTCTGTCTATTTCCATGTGCCATAGGAGTTTTCCAATTTTATCTCTCCAAACCCCCACCAAAACACAAAATTGAGCACAAAATCATGTAGATAATTTCACCAGCTTTCCAATGATATAAAGACCATGGAAAACCAAGCTCTGGATCGAAATTTATGCCCCTCTGAACATTTAGGGCAAAACAGGGCCGAAAACGGGTTGGCAAGACAAAAATTTGAAATTTTCCCACCTTTTTGCATTTGAAAAATTTTCCCCAAAAATATCCACACCCCACCATCTTGGTTCCATGTGGCACATTCTGATTGGTTGCAGGCTCTCCCCGCTTCATTTTCCATCGTTTTGGCCTTTGGAAAATTCTCCAAAAACTCTCCGTTGGCCGAAGCTCTAAGGCCACGTGGCATGATGTGATTCGTTGCGGGCCTCTACTCTCAATTTTTTTGCTGCTTGGACCACCCTTACAGAACTGGACACATGGCATGATGATATTAGATGTGGGCCTTCCATGCTTATTTTCTCTACAGGCCTGCCTTATATTTTTTACTGCAACATGGACACGTGGCATGATTTTACTGGCTCAGGATTTAGGGGGTGGGCTTTCCTTTCAGTATTTTCCTCTGATTTTGCTTTGGGAAAAAATTCCCAACTTTCTCCCGCACTCCACTGGTGTGAGGACATGTGGCAGGTATTCATTTTTCGGTGGGCCTGAAGGGCTGAAAAATTGTTTGTGCCAACCTTTGGGAAATTTTCCCAACTCCTTCCCACCGCTCTGATCCCCGACGGCCCCTGGGACACACGGCCTCCTCCTATTGACTTGGGTTTTAGGGGGTGGGTTCTCCTTTTGAAAATTTTCAAACTTGGGTGAAAAGGAAAAAATACCTTTACACCTCTGACCACCAATGCCCCAGTGACACGTGGCACAATCCTATTCGTTGGCGGGCCTACGGGCCAAAATTTCTCCTTTACACCCCCCGCCAAACACTTCGACAAATTCTCCAAGTTTTTCCCACCTTCTGCCATCCCTTTGCTGGCACTCCCTACTTGGCTGGCCAAACTGTCTAGGGAAAATTTCCCACAAAAACTCTGTTGAGTCATAACTTCAAAAATACATGGAGTTAGGAGGAAAACTTTACCTTTCTGGAAAGCTGAGAAGGATCTCTATCCAATGGTGTCATTTCCAAAAGGTTTTGAGTGCTTGAAAGATAAAAAATTCTGACTGAGGCACAAGGGAGGAAAGAATGAAGGGAGTTAGCTGAAAAATAAGTAAGGGGCTTATTTTGGATAAGAATTTTGGTGACTCAGAGGGGTCATCTGCCTACTGGATGAAGTTACTAGTTTTCTGAATCAATCCATTGGGCATGGAGTCATCAAATTCTCTGCTTGGTACCCCAACTAATTAGAACAATGCAAGGAGGAAGAGGAGGGCAGAACACCATCTGATTTAGAGTAAGGCCTGTAAAAAAAAAAAAGAACATTTCCTAGGACAACAAGCTTGTGCCAAAGGCACTTAGGGAAAGTAAAGCTAAACTACAACAAAACAATGTGCATAAGCACTTGGAGGAACGGAAACCTAAGCTAATATGGACAAGGTGGAGAATTTCTCTCAATAGCAATGCTTCAGATGGATTCCATTGACTAGAATCTACAATTCTTCACCATCTAATGTAGACAATTGGAAGGCATTGTTGTCTTTACACTTCGTAACCATGTAGGGGCCACTCCAAATGGCATCAAATTTTGAATGCCTCCCCAGTTTTTCTCTGTCAGCATCCCATTTTAACACTAGATCCCCAACTTGGAAAGATCTATCCTTGGCCTTTCTATCAAAGGTCTTCTTGATCAAAGCTCGATCCTTCTCCATTGCTTGGGATGCCTGATTTCTGATTTCTTGGAGCTCCATCAATTCTGCATACCTAACCTCCATGGGTCCAAACTCCAATAAATCTAACTACTTCATGAGTTCCAATGTTGGAAACTCAAGTGACATGGGAAAAATTACCTCTCTTCCATAAACAAGCTTGAATGGAGAATTACCTGTAGATCTCTTGGGGTTTATCCTATTAGCCCACAAGGCTGATTTCAACTTAGTATGCCAAGACCTTTGATTTTCATCAAGAGTCCTCTTGATGATCCTTAACAAGTTCTTGTTTGTAGATTCATCTTGGCCATTACCCTGAGGATAATAATTTGATGAAGTGCTTAGGTAGATCCCATTCTTGACAACCCATTCAGTTACCTTAGACCCAATGAATTCCAATGCATTATCTGATATTATTGTAGTAGGTATGCCAAATCTAGTTGTTATCCCTTCATAGAAGTCTAGGATGCTAGATTCATTTGCCTCCCTAAGTGCCACTACCTTAGTCCACTTGGTGAAATAATCTATTGCTGTTAGAATCCATTTGTGTCCTTGGCTTGAATTTGGGTTAATGACTCCAATGAAGTCCAAACCCCATTACATGAATGGCTGGTCAACTAAAATTGGATGCAATGGAAGGGTAGCTAGTCTCTCCTTACCTATGAAGAATGCACAATTCTCTCACCCCTTGATCCATGCATAACAGTCACTGAAAATCTTGGGCCAATAATAGCCAACCCTCATGATCTTGAGAGATGTCACTCTTGGTGCAAAATGACCCCTAGCTGATCCACCATGGAACTCTTCCAACACTCTGTGAATCTGATTTGTACCAATACATCTCAGCAGCACTCCATTCACATCCCTTTTGAATAAAACATCATCAACAAGGAAATATGGGACAACCTGCAATATGAAGTGTCTCCTTTTGGTTTTGTTCATCTCTAGAGGGCATAGGCCTGTGTGTAGAAATTGCATTATGTCTCAGGTCCAGAAAGGAGTGAGGACACTATCATTTTCTTCTTGAGTGCTTCCTTGTTCATGGTTGTCTTGCAACACCAAAACAACCTCTTTCTCATTGTATGCTTCCATTTGTTTGTTAAAGACCAGATGCTCACACAATCCTTTTCCTCTGACCAACTTGGTGAATTTGATCTCAATGTCATATTCCATGACACGAGTAATCCACCCTGTTCTCTTTTCATTTAGGTCTTTATTGAGGAGGAAGTCTTTAACTCCCACATGAGAAACCAACAGTTGAACCTTGTTGTTTGAAACTAGATGCTTAAATTTCTTCAAGCTCCTAATCACTACAAGAACATGCTTCTCAATGAAGGAATATCTGACCTCATAGTCCTCTAGGATTTGGCTGAAGAAAGCAATTGGCTGCTCATCATTATCTCTATTCTGTTGTACCAACATTGCAGAAATAGTATCATCACCTCCAAATGCATAGAGGATGAAATCCTTAGAGAAATCTAGGTTAATGAGGGTTGGAGCTTGTGAGATAGCTTCTTTGATTTCTTCAAAACTCACCTTTCCCTCTGTTTTCCATTTGAAAGCTATGTTTTTCTTTAACATCTTGGTGATAGGCTTGACTAGGGCTGAAAAATTTGGGACAAACCTTCGAACAAAATTTATCCTTCCCAAGAAACTTTGGAGGGCTTTCTTGTGGCTTGGCAATGGTAGTGCTCTTATGGCTTCAACTCTTTCTGGATCAATTACTAACCCTTATTTGGAGACAATGTGGCCAAGGAGATTTCCTTCATGAGCTAGAAAAATACACTTTTTGGGATTCAACGATACCCCAAATCTTCTGCACCTTTGGAACACTTGTCTCAAATGAAAGAGATGGTCTACTACATTTTTTGAAAAAACAGTGATATCATCTAGATATATTAGCACCATTTTGTTAATCAAATCCTTAAACGCCATGTCCATTTCCCTTTAGAATGTAGCTCCAGCGTTGGAAAACCCAAATGGCATTTTTCTATATGCAAAGGTCCCCCATTTGGTTGTGAAGGCTGTCTTGAACTGATCCTCTTCCTTCACCATAATCTGATTGTACCCTGAATAGCCATCAAGCAATGAAAACCTTTCAGATCTAGCAACAACTTGTAAAATCTGCTCCATAGAAGGAAGTGGGTAATGATCCTTGAGAGATGCTTTATTCAAATCTCTAAAGTCAACACACAATCTATTTCTCCACTCTTCTTTCTAACTGGAACCAAGTTAGATACCCAACTAGAATGCTTGATAGGGAATATGAACTTGACTCTATCAACTTATTCAATTCTTTTCTCATGAGAGGATCCATGTGTGGATTGACTGGCCTTTATTTTTTCCTGATGGGTTTAGCACTTAGGTCCAATTCAATAGTGTGTTGAGCTAACTTGGGATTGAATCCTTTCAAATATTCATAGCTCCCAGCAAACACATCAGGGAATTCTTGAAAAAGATGTATGAATCATACCTTTCTTGCTCAGTTGTCACTTTACCAATTTGGAGTGACTTGCCTTCTTCCACCAAGATGGGCACTGAATCTTCTCCCTTGACTTGGATGTTTTCTTTCTCCTTCCTAAATTGATCATTAGGATTGAAGATGGACTCCAAAGTGACAAGTCCCTTTGGTAGTTTGTTGGTTCTCAGCTGTACCACTTGATCACCATACTGTTGTTCTAACTTTTCCTAATTTTTGGCTGAGAACTTAGCCTCTTCTTGTAAGAAATGGATGATTTGTTGATCATTTTCAAACACTTACCAACTTACATTGTTGTCTGGCACTAAAGGCCTTACAATCACATGAATGTTTGGCTGTACTTTGTCTTTCTTGATGCTTTCAACAACATCAAAGTCTGCTCCAACTGTTGCAAGCCTGTCAGCAGCTTAGTTCTCTTTTGTAGGGATGGACTTGATGCTAAAGCCCTCAAAATCTTCAATGAGGTCCCACACCCTATTTTTGTAGCACTTGAGTAGATCATTCTTGGCAGCATGTTGCCCTTTAACTTGGTTGACAATCAACTCACTGTCACCAAAGACTTGCAAGTTTTTTATTCCTCTCTTGATTGACCAATGCAATCCTTGTATCAAAGCTTCATACTCAGTAGTGTTATTAGAACATGCAAACTGAAATCTAAAAGATGAATAGTACTTAACTCCTTGAGGTGAAAAAATCATAGCTCCCCCCCATGCACCTTTTCTACTTCTTGATCCATCAAAGAAAAATTGCCATACCTCATTGTCATCCTTGTGGTCTGGCTTGGTGATGCTAGGAATAGGCTGATTTTCTTCATGCATGCAATAGACTCCTAGCTCATATTCTTCTATTTCTTGATAAGGATCAAAAGCATGCACCTTTCTTTCCCATTCATCAAGATTCAAATCTGGGATGCTTCCAACCTTGGTGTCAGCTTCATTAGTGATTGGATAATCTTCTTGATCAAACGTTGAACAGTTGGTGTTGATTTGGATTGGAGTGTGAGGCTCAATGTGAAAGTTTGTAATAGGCTAAGATCTGATTATGGATTTGGTTCCATATCTTGTTCTAAACAACATGTGTGACCAATTAGTAGATAATTAACCTCCAATCTTAGCTATGAAATCCCTTGAAAAACATAGGGTAAAGAGTGGTGGAAGATCTATCAATGAGACATCTTGCAAAACAATAATGTTGGGGCATGCATGCAAAGTAAGAATCAAGTTTTTAATCACTCCTACTATTGTCACTGCTGTCCCATCCAATTACACTACCCCTTTGGATATGATTTCATATTGGAGCCCCAATTGATTAGCAATTTGCTTGGGCATTACTGAACTACTTGCTCCGGAATCAATCATGCAGTTGTGCACTAATTGGTCCTCAATGATCAATGAAACATAGAATGGAGGGGGCTTCAACATTTTACCTTGTTGTCCTCCATGATTCCCTTCGGGTTGGGTAGCATTTTTTAGTACCTTCTCTTGCATTTGGACCTGTTGATTTGAAGTTGACCAGTCCTTCATGGCATCTTGTAGCAAATATCTTTGGCCTGGGATGGATAGTGATTCCCACATTGATATGTTTACATTTGTCTTCTTCATCTAATCAATGATGTTGAATGGAGATGAAGCATCTCTCTACTACCCTTTGGCCTGCACACTCATTCCTTGCACATGGGCAGCAACAAATGGCATCTGATTTGTTCTAGGAGCTGGTTTGGGAGGTCCTTGCATGTTTGAAACTGCATTTTGTTTGCCAACAGTCTGTGGAGTGATGGAAGGTTGTGGATTACTTGGAGCCAATGGTTGTTCTTCACCCAAATTTCTCCTTTTTGACCTTGTGTTGGCTGCAACACTTTGATAGATTGGTTGATTCATGCCACAAAAGTCTTCTGCCTACCAGTTTACAAGTGTGGTATCATTTGGAGCTGATTGTTGCTGGGATGTTTCTTGCTATTGGTTATTCCCTTAACTCCCTTTACCCTCCACACCAATTGTTGTTACCATTAAGGCTTGATTTAGAGCACCATTGAAGCACATAGATTGGTTGTGAGGTTCATTGCATGGGAAACACTAGTCATACTCTTGATCTATGTTTTTATGTATTGGCACTAGTGCTTTAGAGGTAGATGTAGCATTGGGATTATAGGGATGAAATGGTCTGTTGGCAGGAGGCCTTGCTTGATTTTGATTTGCAGCTAGATTGGGTGGTCTTTGAGGCTGATATGGCTGCCTATTAGGCTAATCTTGAGGCTATTAAGAAGGTATAAAACTTTGGGCTTGCTACCTCTTGAGTGTAACCAGCTCATTACCTAAATTTTACAATTGCTTCATGAGTTCTTGAAGTTCATTTTAGGCACTAGAAGATGAAGTAGAAGCTTCATTCGAACTCTGATTTCTAGGAGTGGGAACATGAGCTAAATAAGGTGCTTAACTAGTGTTGGACTTTCTAAATTTTGATACAATGGCATTGGAGGCCTAGGAGCTAGCTTACCATCTTGAATTAGACAATTTTCAGCCCTAATGGCAATGCTATAAGCAGCGGGGATAGTTTTGCCTCCCATGGATTGAATTAACATAGAAATATCAGAATTTAAAGCTGTAAGGTAATATAGAAAAACACCTTCTGCTGTTGGCCTCACTACAATTGGAATCCTCTCCCAAGTCCTTTGAAATATGAAGTTGAAGTCAGTCAGCTACTCATTGGGAGCTCTCTTGATAGTTGTCAATTGTTCCAAAAGGGACAAGTTATCTCCCTTTTCTCCAAACTACTCATGGAGGGCTATACATAACTGGTTCCAATTTTGGATAGAGCTTGAAACAAGGCTCCTGAACCATTGCAAATCTTTCCCTTTGAATGAAGACACCAGCAGTTTGACAGCAACTTGCATCTCATCAATCTCATGGATTACACAAATATTAGCAATATCCTTGACATGATCACCAGGAGTGGTCTGATTCTCTCCAGTAAAGTATGGAATGTTATTCAATGCTACAACTGGGATTAGATTTTGTACATTGAGAGCAAGTGGGCTACTGCTAGTGAAGTTGACATATGGGTTGTGTTGTGCCATTCTGATTGGCCTTAGAACCCTTGTTGATTGGATGAAAGGTCTACCAGGTGGAGGAGTTGATAGAGTTCTATTTGGTGGAGATGGATACCTTTGAAATCTCCTCCCTCTTTGTCTTCTTCTTGGACATAATTGTAGATACTCAAACAACACTTCTTCTTCTCTAACTCTTGACCTTGTGGAGATTCTTCTCATGATTTTTTCAAGTCCAGACTACTAAAACAAGTTGATTCTTCTTCTTTGGAGTCGCCAGATGTGCAATTCAGGGCTCTTTCATCAAGAAACTTACAACAAATGCACATCAATTTTTTTGCAATGAAGATGAAGACCTCTAGGGTCCCACCAGGTGTGCCAAAACTGTTAGTGAAAATCAGCAACACCCTCTGGATGTTCTATCAGATTTTTAGTTTGACATTTTAACATCCAGTGTGATTACACAACATTGGATCTTTTCACACAAGTGTGGGAATTGCAGAGCTAGAAAAGATCCTCCAGATTAGAGGCTGGTTCCTCAACTCCTCTATTCAAGTGTGCATAACATTCTGTAGAGGATTTTCCTACAACTTAATCAAACTTTGCCAAGGAGGCAGGGTTGAGAAAATCCAAAAATGAACCTAGTCTAATAAAGTGATGCACCAAAGGAATGAAGAACACTTGTCTTTCCAATGAACAAAGATTATTAAAATGAAATACAATATCATACACAGATGACCAAATTGTAGTGAAAGATTAGGAGGATGTGCATGAACACAGAGAGGGTTGAGAATCAACCACAAACATGCATTATTTGCTCCAAAATTGATACAATACACTACAAAGATGCCAAAAGAAAAGGTTGCATTATAGTTTTAAAGGGGAGGTTCTAACTCCACAATATCCACCTACAGACAAGAGGAGAAAGGGAGGAGCAAAATAAGAATGTTCAACCCCCAAAATGAGCTCATTTTTGGCTTTTACAATGCAAATTCGAGCTCAAGAGAGAGAAAAATGGGAAAACATGAGAGGGGATTTCAACCACTGACCAAATTCATAAAAATAGCATGGGCTTCCTTACAAATCCACTTCCCAATGTTTTAGACCATGTTGGGAGAGAATGCGAGCCATTCCTTATTTAAAAATGGTGGTTGAAATGTCATTTCTATCTATTTCCACGTGCCAGAGGTATTTTCAAATTTTATCTCTCCAAAACCCACCAAAACACAAAATTGAGCCTGGAATCATGTAGATAATTTTACCAGCTTTCCAATGATATAAAGAATGTGAAAAACTGAGCTCTAGATCGAAATGTATGCCCCTTTAAACATTTAGGGAAAAACAGGGCCGAAAACGGGTTGGCGGGACAAAAATTTGAAATTTTCCCACCTTTTTGCATTTAAGAAAATTTCCCCACCGTCTTGGTTCCAAATCTCTATGCCCCACCGTCTTGGTTCCATGCAGCATGTTTTGATTGGTTGCGGGATCTCCCCGCTTCATTTTCCATGATTTTGGCCTTTGGAAAAATTTCAAAAAATTCTCTACCGGCTGAAGCTTTGAGGCCACGTGGCATGATGTGATTTGTCACGGGCCTCTGCTCTCAAATTTTTCACCACTTCATCCACCCTTACAGAACTAGACATGTGGCATGATGTTATTGGATGCAGGCCTTCCATGCTTATTTTCTCTGCAGGCCTGCCTTATATTTTTTACCGCCACGTGGACACGTGGCATGATTTTACTGGCTCGGGCTTTGGGGGGCAGGCTTTCCTTTTAGTGTTTTCCTCTGATTTTGCTTTGGGAAAAAATTTCCAACTTTCTCCTGTGCTCTGCTAGTACGAGGACACATGGCAGGTCTTCATTAGTTGGTAGGCCTGAAGGGCCAATAAATTGTTTGTACCAACCTTTGGGAAATTTTTCCAACTCCTTCCCACCGCTCTGATACCCGATGGGCCCTGGGACACACGGCCTCCTCCTATTGGCTCAGGTTTTGGGGGGCGGGTTCTCCTTTTGAAAATTTTTGAACTTGGGTGAAAAGGAAAAAATCCCTTCACACCTCCGACCACTGACGCCCCAGTGACACGTGGCACAATCCTATTCATTGGTGGGCCTACAGGCCAAAATTTCTCCTTTTTGCTCCTGCCAAAAACTTCGAAAAATTCTCCAAGTTTTGCTCACCTTCTACTATCCCTTTGCTGACATGGCACTCCCTGATTGGCTGGCGGAACTGTCTAGGGAAAATGTCCCACAAAAACTCCACTGAGTCATAACTTCAAAAATACATGGAGTTAGGAGGAAAAATTTACCTTTCTGGAAAGCTGAGAAGGAGGCTACCCTATTGGAGGGTAGTGGGTTCTTATCATTTGATTACACCTTCTTGGGTAAAGGTGAAATGGGATTACATAATTGAAAAGGGAAATCAGATAGTTGAAGAGGACAGGTTACCGGGTGGATGGTATGGGTTGAAGTCTTTTAGGAAAACTTTGGGTTATAGTAACTGGTGGGGGTATAGGTGGTAAGAAATTTATGGGTGAGGGCAAGGGTGTTTGTTGTGTAGGTAAATTGGATGTAACAAAGGATCCCGATGATGAGGTAGGTTGCTTGTCTTTTTATTGGTCTTGCATAGGGCATTTTTTTGGTCGAAATTGATGGGTGAGGTCCTAGGATGGACAGAAGGGGTGAAGGTGTCAAAGTTGTGGTAGGTGAAACTGGTATATGTGGCCTAGAAGGTTGGGTTATTATTTTAGGTGGAGGCATAACTTTTGTGTGGATTTAGGAAGACAAGGCTAAATCCAATTTGATGGGTGGATGGATAAGGCTTGATGTTGGCATGACACCTAAGGTAGTGATGGGTCTATATATGGACGAGGATATAGGTGTGGGTAGGTTCTTCGGCATAGGAATGGTTTTAGTCATGGGTATAGGTTTAGATGTAGGTAAAGGTGAAAAAGAAGAGGCCATTTTGACTAGCATGTTTGAGGTCAATTTGGTTTTTGGAAATACCTTTGGATAGATCGTGGAGGTATCTGTAGGAAACATTTTCATTTGAGTCGAAAAGGGGAGACGAAGACATCCCCAAAGCATGGAATTAACAACTTAATCCAAGTGATCCTCCAGCCATGAAAACATCATTACTACAAGAGGAGATGTAATTAGATTAGTGGTAATCCCTATAAAATATGTCTATCAGATGGGGAATTGGTTAGCCTTTGACTCTATGGGTAAAAGAGCCAAGACCGGATCAATGGGATCTTGGAATGGTTATGAGGAATTATCCCCAACAGGTAGTGGCATGTATAAAGTATCTCAAAGGGGTAGGAGAGATGGTAGGTGGGGTGAGGTTAATTCCTCTTTCGGTGGAAGAGAAAGTGCAAGTGGGAGAGTTAATACTGTTGATTCTTCGGTAGGTTGCAAAGTAGATGGAAAAATGGAATGATCAGAAATCTTGGACTCAACCATGGGTGAAGGGGGAGATGAAGAGGACTCCTCTATGGGTGAAGGAGTGGATGAGGTGTGCTCCTCTATGGGTATAAGAGCTCATGTAATAATTTCCTCGATAAACAGAATAGTTGGAATTTGAGGAATGGCTTGTACGATATCAAAAATGGTGTGGACTTCACGAACATTGTTCTCATTGATTAAAGGTTCACCATTTTTATTGTATGATGGTGTATGGTTAGGGAACAGATTCTTAAATATATGCAACTTTCTATCTGTTGGTGTGTTTGGGTTGTCCACGATGAGATCTCCATTATATAACATTTCCTAGACAATGTTCTTAAAAGTTATTCTATTACCATCAATATGGCCTTTGATGTGATCATAATTACAATAATCACGTTCCTTATACCACATGGGCATACGATGAGTGAGATCGAAACCAGTATGAGGTTTTATGGGGGGTAGTGTAATGGCTTCAACTTTAAGAAGCTTTTTCAAAAATGAGGAATAGGGAACTCGAATTGGAGTGTACTTTTGTTGTTCCCACCGGAACAAAAAATTCTGAACAAGGGAAATATTGGAGGAAGGTTTGTCTTAATTAGATGGATGATATGGACCAGATTTGAGAACTACCGCATTGGCATATCCTTTGGATTTTGGATAATTATTTTGGGGTTTTGTAGATGAAGAATAATGATTTGATCAGATTTTATTTTCTTCAATGGCAGAAATTTCTAGCTTTCACGCCATCGTAAATGCTTCACTAAAGGTAAGGAAGGTTTGTACCTACAAATTTGGTGAGATGTGTCTAGAAAAAGCTCTAGTGAACAACTCTATAAGCTCAACTTGAGGTAACTGGAATTTTAATTAGTTGTTAAGACTTTGTCAACGAGCAAAAAAAAGTGTGATGGATTATTCGTCATATTGTTGTGTCAAATATAGGTCAATCATGGTGACTTTTTTTACTACATTGATTGACAAGTGGTCTAGGAATGCTTGATCCACTTGGTTAAAGGAGTAGATGTAATGTCTAGGAAAACTGTTATACCAATCTAAGGCAGGTATTGTTATGGACATGGGGAATGTTTATAGGAGTAAAGCATCGTCATGGGCAATTAGATATCACCTCGGTTTGAATGATTGCAAGTGTTGTTATGGGTCTTTTTTACTGTTGAAATGGTTGAACTTGGGCATTTTTCAATGCACAGGGTATGGGTGAATAGGAATAGATGGATGAATATTCTCATTACAAATTTCTTCATAAGTTAAGGAGTTGTGAGAGCTGAAAATTGATGCTTCTAGTGTCTACATATTTTCCATCATCATCCTAGTGAGGTCATTAGTGGGTTGTGAGGAATGGGTTCCTTCTGTAATAAAGGGAGGTTGATGATGGGTGTATGATGTGGATGGCATCCCGGTACATGGGGGTGTTGAATATGAAAAATGTGAAGGGGGGAAAGATACAGGCAGAAGATACCCCATATAAGTGATAGATGAGATTGGGGATTGTTGGTGATGCATGAAAATAGGTGGGGTAGTTGTAATGATTCTCATGGTAATTAGTGGTAGAGACTGTGGGATGGAAAGGACTAGATTTCTAAACAGGGTGTGGGTTGCTGACACCAGGGGTGGTTGTGATTCAACTAGTATATACTAGGAAAAAGGGGTAGATGGGGCCATGCTCAAGTTTGTTAGTGAAGGAATGGTCGACACCATGGATTCAATACACGTCGTTGGTGTAGTAGTTATAGTGGATGTAGGGCCCGGTTGAGGTACCATAGGGGCTAATGTGGATGAAGGAAATGTTGAGCTAGTGGTAGCTTACATGGGAGTGGGGGAAAGGGTAGGAGGAATAGATACAGGCATGTCATATACTATTTGTAATAATGAGTCTTAGGTAGATGAGTGGGAAAGATAGTATTGTAAGGTCATGGGATTCTAGTCAACGAGTCTTGTGAACTCCTCATCACCAGTAGAAATGACGATAGGTTGAGTTGGATCCATAGGCAACAAGATGGAAGGTGGTGATGGGATAGGCGGGAGTGGTTGAAGACTAGCATGAAATATAATGGTGTTGGCTTGGTTGTGATTAAACACCATATGAATTAGCATGTATCAGGTTAATTGTATTGTTTAAATGACATAGCGAATAACAGAAAGTGAAAATAATATATGTTGGTAGGTGGATTGTGTCAATGTTTCAATTAAAAATCAGAATAGGGAAACCAATGCCAGTTAAGATGACTAATGACGGTTTAAGGGGACCGATGACATTTAAATTAATCGATACCGGTTACTGTGGGAAAACACCAATTTAAGCAAATGAAGCATAACTAATGAAAATGAAATGGAGAAATTGTACTTGACAGTGATATCAGAATGTTGGGAATATGATGATGCCCTGAGGACTACAAATAGAAAAGAGAAGGTGATGAATTTTTTTTGGCTAAAATAACAAAAAGAGGTAGTAACCGACACTAGTTAGTAAACTGAAAAATGGTCAAATGGGAACTGATGACAAGCATTTGACCGACACCGGTTACTATGAAATCTGAAGAAATGAATAATAATGGATTTTGTGAATTAAATCAGATGAAGGATTAACCCAGAAGATCTGAGAATGATAATATGAGGCCCTGACACACTCAGAAACAATTAGAATACTCCAACTATGATGGTGGAGTTTGAAAGGAAGAATAAAATGAAGAAACGTAATCCTCACAACTCAAAATGCAATTCAGGAAGAAAGCTAAGAAAAACACGTAATCCTATGAGATAATTTTATGTTACTTTAGCTTATGTTATTTCAGACTAACTTTTAAATTTATAACAGAGTTTTTTTATTGGGAAGGTTTCCTATGAAGAGGAGAATTCTAAAGGGGAGGTTTCAGGTTATGTTTTGATGGGGGTGGTCCTTTCTCTGAGATAATGATTGGATAGAGAAACCAACTAGGCGTCCATTGTCAATCCTCTGATTGTGTGATCATTGATAGCTTCTTCCAGGTAAGGTGTTGTTTAAGAAGATGTGTGAATTTTTTATTTTTACATTTTGGAAAAGAGAGAGAAGAGAAAGTACTTTCTACAGTTCAATTATGTCAACCATCAGTTGGGCATGACTTTCAGCATATAGGTTTCCCTTAGTTTTAAATGTGAGCTAGTAATGCAGCATACAAGGATCAAATGCAACAAATTTAATAATTCAAATACACAATTATATTCGATGTAGAAAATTATGAATAGGAGAGAGGATGATTTTCACTAATACAGAAACAAAGAACAATGATTCTTTTTAAATGCACTAAAAGAAATATTTCATTTAGAGAAATTCAAAAGGAACAGATTACCAGAGAATAAAATTTAGTGAATAACAATTTATAAAGGAAACACACAAGGTGCAACCTATATGAATAGAAAGAAACCCACAAACCAAGTTCCCACCAGGAGTTCCAAAATGTTTCACCAATAAGTTGCGTACGTATGAGAAAAATAGATAAGGTAAACATGAGGAGGATTACATGTGAATGAAGGTGGAAGGTAGGATGTGCATGTCCTGATTTCCTAATCTATTTTTGATTTTGATAACTTCCTTTTTGTTAGGAGGAACTACCTGTGAATGTAAAACAATATATTTTAGTGGAATCCCTAGCGTGTGTTGGATATAGGAAGTGTGATATTTCCTAGAATGTTTTCAATCCATTGTTTAATAAAATTTAATGTGAGAAGTAACGTAAAGAAATAATATCCTGCTATCATTGATATGATTTAGGTATCTCAATCAAATAAAATAATCAAATCTAATCTAACAAATAAGGTTATGATCAAATCTGGAGGTTGGGCAGGTAGCCAATGTGACTAGAAAAGGTCAAGATCATGTTTTTGATGGTTTAGGGTTATTTTGAGTGAAGGTTATGAGGTTTCTATTACAAAAAGGATTACCAGATACAGGGATTGACACCTATCGGGTATGACTGATGACGGTTGAGAGGGAAACTGATGACATTTTAGGTTAACTGATGTCAGTAGAGGAGCAATGATAAATACTCAATAAAATCTACTTTTGGGAGATTCTCTGTGATTTCACAGGGAATAAATGGAGAAGGATGAGGTTGGTAACAGTGTTAGGAATAATTAGAGATATTTGGATTTAGGTATGGAAAGATGGGAGGTTATAGGCAGTTAGGTGGATGGATTGACAGAAATGTGGGAAATAATGGGATGCAAAGGAGAATAGGATTTAAAAGAGAAAGCTAAAGAAATGATGATCTAAGTAAGTATGTAATGATGGAGATTAAAATGTACTTACTTGTATTTGCAAACCTAATAATTAGATGAAGGTGATGGCTGATATGTGAAACTGGTGGTCAATGTCATAGTAGTGCTTCCCGGAATGCTACGGTGAATGCCAATGTCTTCATATCAGTCTTGGTGCTGGCTAGGGTGTGTCTGGATGTGGGAGAAGGATCTTGTTCATGCTTGCATGTAGATATATCTCTCTCAAAACTTCAATAATTCTACAGACCTCTGGAAAAAGGTTACGCAAGTGATTATATGGTAACCGACGATAGTTAGGGTGACCATCGTCGGTTTAGGGTTAACCAGTGTCGGTTAAGGCGGGAAATCCTAGGTTGCCAAAATGGCATATCTTGGCTATATTTTTGGCCAGTGATGTCCATTGTTTTGGGTCTAAAATGGTATTTTCCATGTAACTAAGCATGACATTAGAGAAAGAATAGGCATCTAGTTTTAGGGTTAGACTAAGTCTCAATTAGTATGACAAGTAGAGATTGAGTCCTAGTTAGAATGAATAAGCTAAGAATAGGTCCATGGTGAGGTGTATAGGTGAAGTGGGTAGGTAAGGTGGTCAAGTGAGGACATTAATTAAATAAATTCAAGTAATTAATTCAATTTATCATGTGCACTATGGGATATGAATATGTAAGGTATGGTTTATTTAATTAATGGGCTTATAAGGGTAGTATAGCCTAATTTTTGTGTCTACACTATGTAAGATACACAAAATTCTCATGACCATTGCTTAAATACAAGGATGGAATATACAGTAATTGGCTAGGATGTTCCTTCATGCACAAGGCATCCTTGGAGTGCTAAATCATTGGGTGAACAGGCAGTTCAAACTAATTAAATCTATTTAAAAAAATAGAAGAGGGAAGGAAAAGTAAGAAATCAAGACTATTTTTAAGAAATTTGGTTCACAAACGCATCCTAAAAGTTAAGTGAAGCATCGTGTGTCAAAAATACACATGAAGGATTATAGAAAAATCATGTAGGACCGCCGCACACGTAGAGTGGTAGTCCTAGCACTAAAGGCAAAAACATGCAAATAATGAAGAAGGAAGCTAGAACAAAGTGTGGAAAAGATGAAAAAGGATGTATATGCTACAAATATACACTGTGAATGGTTTTAGGAACTCAAACATCTTCTGAAAGGACATGAATCATCATTGGGGACTTTTGTAACCAGTTTTTGACAATGTAGCACATGTAATTTTGGGTGCATATATATTACCCCCTTGGAGAAGCTTCTTAGCCATGAAAAGGTGCAAAACGTAGAGTCTGAGTATGGCGTTCCCAAAATGGGGAGTTATAAGCTATACCTGACATGTCCGTGTGCCGAAATGTCTCTGTCCAAACTCCTACTACCTAAAAACTGAAGAGAAGACTCAAGTGTAGATATATAAAATATCAAAAAATAAACACTAAATTAAAATGACAAAAAGACTTACCATTTGTGTGGGGATATAGAAATATACCTACGCCAGTGCTCCATCCCTATGAACATATGCACTCAAAAAAATTAATAACATATATATATATATATATATATATATATATATATATATCTAAATAAACTCATTTTTAAATTCCTTTACGTTTATCAACTTGGTGATTTTTAAGCTTTGGGCCCACGTTGACCATTTTCATTGAGAGAATAGTTAAAATGTTCATTGCAAGATCGTGATCATGCCTCCACGAGTGTGAGATCAACCATCACAGTCTAAGGTTAGTTTTTCCCTATTGTGCTTTTTTAAACCTAAAAGGTAAAAATGTTAAAAAGTTCACCTGGGATGGGTCATTTTCAAAATTTATTATTTTAAATGAATCTCTAGGGGGGGCACCCTTAACGCAGTCTTTTATTTCATCTGAAATTGTATTTTTTTTTGTTTTTTAGGTGTTTTCTAGGGTTATGAACCTGTTTGGAAAATCGGTCCAAGACCATCATCCTAAGCATGGCGGCAGTCATGGGACTGCCACCCTATCAAGGAGGTGGTCTTGAAGCTAATGCCCTACACTGGGCAGTGGTTCTAAACAGAATGACCAAAACATATTCTTAACTTGAATGTTTGATGTTTTTCATGTTTTTGTTGAGCTTACTTCTTAAAATACATTCCTAAATTTTTATTTTTCTATGTTTTGGTGGATGCAGAAGGAGGAACACATCCACTGGAGTCATGAGAGGAATTTGATTGGCTCCTGAAGATTTTGGACCAGCTGACTTAGGATGAGAGAAATATCCTCCAGAGAGTAGAGATATGGAGGATTTCACAAGTGCCTCATGTTACTCTTGTGATTCACATACCGTGTGACTTATTTTCGTACTAAGATGCAAACTGGAACACTTTCTGGTCGCCAGGTGCTAGGGGTGAGTGGAATATCACTCTATAGGATGTTTACCATATACTTGGGCTTCCAATGCTTAAGAGGAGACTGACCTTGGATACAACATGATTTAGGTTTGTGATGATTTAGTGGACCACTAGTATAGGGGATGTCATTGTATCATTTGGTTCAAAGAATGGGATAAAGGTCCAATCTATTGCCACTACCCCTAGTCCCATCATTCATAGAGCTATCATAGGTATCTTGGCCTCACAGTTGATTAGGGACAATGGAGGAAACACTCTTCTTTATTTTTATGCTCCCATTATCACATAGATTAAGGGAAATGGCCACATCTATGCTTAGGGAGCAGACATCCTTGGGACCACCTACCATGATCTATACAGGGTCATCAGGTTATAAGGATAGTCATTGAGCCATCCCATGCTAGTCATGAGCTGGGTATACTAGTGTATTACCCATTATGGGAGGGGGTTACTAGTGTAGAACCCGGGGGTTGTCTAAGCAGCTAAGTGGAAAATGATGTTAGTTCTTTGGATTCCATATCAGTCAGTGGCTTCTTTGATTACAACAGACATGGTTACCACACCCTATCATGATATGGTATGGTTATAGGGGTAGAAAGTGACCATAATGGTGGCTTGATTCACTACTGGTCATTTGGTCCATTGGTCAAGGAGGGTCAAGATCCACCCATTCGATTGGGTTCCTCAATAGTTTAGCCTTCCCTAGATTAACATGATTCCTCGTGTGGTACCTAATATAGGACCATTCAAGAGGAATGGAAAGTCCCTATAGTAGATCTTTGCTAGATAGTGGTTACTCCAAGGGTTCCCATTATAGTTAGGTGGGTTGTTTTAGCCTTATGGGTAGTTAATGCCCATCGAGCACACCTACTCTAGATTGAGGCTACTCCAGCTCCCAGTGGAGAGGAGGATGAGCCCATTGACATAGAATCTGACTCTGAGGAGTACATAGGGGATGATACCTAGGAGTATTCAGTTGGAGAGGGGACAAGTGATGAGGGGTTAGGTTGTGAGGTGTGAAGGATAGCTCATATGGGGTTGGAGGAGAGTGACCCTGAGTGGTATGACACTCAGGATATGATGATATTGGAGCGGGAGGAGGTGAGTGCAGAGAGAGAGACCTTAGTCTTGGAGGGACCACTTCCTCAAGATGGAGAGGGAGATGATGATTCCATGATAGGTCACCATCTTTCCTCTAGCTTTGGGGAGGCCCCATAACCACTGACCTCACTTAGATACCCAGAGATCTAAGTATGTTGATACCCTTCTCTTTACTTTATTAGTTGTAAATGTTAGTTGGTATTTTTTGTTTGTTTTGTTTTTACAATTTTCTAACTCGTTGTTTCTTCTTCTTTTCTCACTTATAGCAAATACATAGGAGTGGTGAGAGCTTATTCGATGAGTGTGCATAGATACCCTATTGATACCCTTGAGGAAAACATGAGCAGAGTTTACTGAGGATTCAAGCTAGCCACTAGTAGCCGGAAGACACAATGATGTGTTTGCACGCATCTGGAGGGCAGCGGAGGTGATGACATCTTTTTGTATTCATGTGGCTGGGTATGAGGCAACTGAGTGATTGATGAGGGGAAGTCACTCTCATAGTGACACCACGACCAGTGGCCACTACCACAAGCACTCCCACCATTAATTTTGTTCTCATTGTCCTAGCCACAGTAGGAGTACTAGATGCTGCCATGGACCATCCGAGGGATACCACAAGGATTGATAGGTCATGGGTCTTTTATTTCTTGGTTGCAATTTTTTTGAGCTTTATCTAATTTTTTATTTATATTTTGGCTTATTACGAGTATTTTGACCATGCCTAGCGCGTGATGGCATTGTATACAAACTTGACTTATTATGATATATACAGACTCTTCTGTTTGGTTCGATAGTTCATTGTATCTAAGTTGACTTCCTCTTGGATAATTTCACATGTGTACTCTAGATGTTTAGAAATTCCATTTTTATATACTTTCTAGAATGTATGGAATGGATGTGGATGGTAACAAAATGATTATTTTTTTGATATATGATAATGTAATCACATTGTGAATTTGAACTTTAGTTTCTCTAAGCAATGTTTGGTACTTTGTATTTTTTGGAAAAACATGGCGAAAGAGTGATATGATAAGTGAATGAACTCACCTCGCTCCTAACTCCACACAACTAGTAAGATGTGAGGGCTCATCACCAAGAGTGAGAAAGGGCACAAGTTATGGAAATTTGTTTAAGGGTAATGATGAGAGAAAGACAAGGATTTGACAAAACCAAATTAGGGCAATACCACCTCACTCTACTCAAGTTTTCTTCATAGTTTAGAATGTGAATTTCTTTCCAGCTTATCTAGACTTAGATCTGTAGATGGTCACTTGGTTGAAAAAATATGGTGTTGAGGTTTAATTATTTTCAAATTTTTGACATCTAATTCACTTTGTTTTGAATTATGATTTCACAATATTAGAATGAATTGTTTCTAACTTTAAATTTTGTCAAAGATTACCCCTACACCTTGTCCCATGCTACCAGTAGGAAGTATGGGCTCATTACCATGTAAAAGGCATAGATGAGTAAGGGAACTTCTCTTCTTTTCCACCCCTACATCACTAGTAAGATAAATAGGTTCAACACTGAAGGTTGGTAGGGCAAAGAAATGTGTAAAATAAAAAAATTCTGTGGATTCACATTTGACTTATGTATCTAATAAAAATGTCTAGAATGTTCTCATTTCCAAAGATATGTATATGGGATAGGTGCGACACCATGATGCTTCTAGAATAGACTATAGGAAAAGACACCTAATCTAGAAAAAGACTACAAGTAGAACCAAGTATGCAGACCTTGGTATGGTTACTGTCAAAGATTTCTCTTATCTTTTTTTAGATTGATGAAATGATTCAGAAACAATTGGTGACACTATGGAGATTTGTAGAGGTATGATTTGAATGTTTTGCCAATATTTTCAGAAGTTTTAGGAATCATTATAAGAATAAATCCCATGATCACAAATTTTATAAACTGAACTGGCAGATGAAAATGCAATGTAGATGTAATAATGTACATATAAAAATTCTAATGGATCATGTATAGAACCTCTTTAGGTGAATATATTTTACAGACTCGCTAAACTCCTCACCCTCTAGTGTGTATAGGTGAAAAGCCCCATTTTTTTAGTCTTCTTTTACTTGATATGGACCTAACCACCTAGGCATGAATTTCCTTCGTTTTTCCTTTCTTTTTGTTTATTTGGTGTTCAAGTCTTAGAACCAAATCTCCCTTAGATATTTCACACTCATAGACTTTCTTGTTGTACTTATGAGCCATCTGGTTAGCATAAATGCTATGTTTTTGCTTAGTTTTGAGTCTAGCTTCATCAAGAATTTCTAATTGAGAGAGTCGCACCTCTCGATATCCCTCTTCTCCCAGAATTCCTTGTAGTGAGATATAGAGACTAGGTATTTCGACTTCAAGTGGTAAAATGACCTCTACACCAAATACCAAAGAGAAGGGGGTTTCCCTTGTCGGATTTTTTACTAATGTCTGATAGGCCCACAAGGCCAAAAAAATATTTAAATGCCAATCTTGTTTGTTCTACTTGATTGTCTTAAGGAGAATGGATTTTAATGTCTTGTTCATAGCCTCAGCATGTCCATTGGCCTGAGCGTAATAGTGAGAAGCTGTGTGGTGATTTATTTTGAATTTATCACACATTTCATGTACTTATTCATTTTTGAAAGATGTGCCATTATCATATATAATGAATTGTAGGACCCTGTACCTATAAATTATTTGGTTCAGAATGAACTTAACGATTACACATCTAGGCACGGTGGTAAGAGGCATGGCTTCTACCCACTTAGTAAAGTATTTTTTGGCCATGATTATGAAGTTATGACAATCTGTTGATGAGGGAGAAAAATTCCCTATAAAATCTTAGCCCCATGTAGAAAGGGGCCATGTTTTTGCAATTGGTTGTAGAGCTTGTCCCAGTATGTGGATCTCATGGGAGAACTCTTCACATTTATGGAATTTGTGCACAAACTCCACTACGTCGTGTTCTAGAATAGGCTAGAAGTATCCCATCTAATGTATCTTCTGAGCAGTGGCATGGCCGCCGAAGTGACCTCCACTATGTGCTTCATAAAAAATATTCTCAGATTCTTCTTTGTCAACACATCTTAACAAAATTCCATTAAAGGCTCTACGATAAAGTACCTACTCCAAGATAACATACTAAGCAGTTATAACACGTAACCATCTTCTTTGTTGTGATTTTTCCCCTTCTAGATATATATGGTCCACTATGAAGTTAATGATGTCAATGTACCATGGGCATGCAAAAATGAGAGGCTTGGTTTCAACAAAATACACACACTCATCGGGGAAGTCTAGATTTACTAGATCACCTCCATCTAACAGGTTGTCATCCAGCCAGTATGCAATGATTTTTTCTTTGACAAATTTCTGATTAACAAATGTTAACTCAAACTCACCCATTAGAGTTATGAAACGTCCAACTTCCTTAGATAAGAACCCTTGAGTGAGAAATGTCTGCATGTGATTTGATTTAACAATGACCCTTGTTTCTTGGTTTAACATGTAATGTCTTAAGAACTTTTTCGTTAAGACTATAACAAGACATTCCTTTTCCACCTATGTATAACACGTCTCACAATCAAGAAATGTTCAACTAATAAAATAGACTACATGTTCTCATTTATCATCATGTTCTTGAGCTAACATGGAGGCTAATGAGACATCTATAGCTCATGAATACAGGATCAAGGGGAAATCTAACCTAGGCAACATGAGTGTGGGAGGAGACAACAATAACCATTTAAATGACTCAAATGCCTCATTGCATTCTTGCATTCAATCAATGCAACAATCCTTTTTTAACAAATTGTTGATTGGGTGAATAGCAAAGGTCAGATTAGGGATAAACATTCAAATTACACCAAGTTTTCCAAGAAAATATCTGATGCAAGACTTGTCTAACAGTGGAGTCATTTCCAGTACAACTCAAATTTTGGTTGGGTCTACATCAATCCCTCGTGAAGATATGATGTATCCCAAAATATTTCCTCCTGTTATGTCAAATACACATTTTTATGGATTCAACTTGACGTCGTATTTGATTAAGTGAGAGAGAATGATACGAAGCACCTCTAGGTGACCGCATTATTTTCTAGCCTTAGTGAGAACATCATCCATATAGGATTCCAAAATCTTATGGATAAGATCATGAAATATATAATTCATCACCCATTTGTATGTGGCACCAGTGTTCTTAAGTCTGAATAGTATGACATCATAACAGTAATTTCCGCAAGGAGTTATGAATGTATTTTTGGTCTAATCCTCCTTGGAGATTCTAATTTGGTTATATCCATAAAACCCATCCATGAGAGACAAAAAATCCTACCCAATGGTCGCATCAACAATAACATTGATGGATGGTAATGGGAAATCATATTTGGGATAAGCCTTGTTGATATCCCGAAAGTCTATGCAAATGTGAATTTTTCCATTCTTCTTGAGAATGGGGATGATATTAGACACCCATTGTGAGTAGTAGACTGACTTGATGAATCCCACTTGTAGGAGTTTCATCACTTCTTGTTTTACCATGAGGCCCACCTTTGGCTTCATGGGCCTCAAATTTTGTGTGATTGAATTAGCATCTAGATTAGTAATGAGGTTTTAAACTACAGTGTGTGGCGCAATTCCTGTCATTTACTTGTAGCTAAATGTGAAAGGATTTTCATGCTCCTTGAGGATTTGGGTATGTATTTCTACTTCCTCTAGAGTAGAGAGGATCCTATCTTCAAAAAAAATTGTTCCTCCTCCATCTCAATGTTTATATCAATTGTTCCCTCAATTAAGGAGGCATCGCTTTCCTCAAACTCAAGTGAGGCTGAGGGTAACTCTAAATCCCCCTCTTCTTCTACCTCATAAATTTAAAGATACTTCCTAGAGGAAGATTTTATGATGGGATTTCCAAAATAGGAAGAATAATGTGGGATTAGGGAAAGATCAAGATTGTCATAAGCAAGATGCAATTCTGTAAAAGGGTTTAGATATCCCAGAGTTAATTTATCATTGTCAACGTGGTCTGATATGACAGACTCATTATTGGATTCTATGTATGCCAACATCGGGGTTATTGGTATTTTATGAACCAAAGGTTGAGTACAAACTGATACCATGAATTGTGTATCTTCTAAATCATAGCTTGGAGTAAAGTGGGAAGCAGAAGTTGTTATAGAGTCTACAAGAAGGTTTTTTTCTTGACGAATTGCTTTAATTGATATGAAGTCAAACCCTTTTGTTAGATTTAACATTGATGTTTTGTAGAGTCATAGATTCTCATCTCTAGTCTCATATACCTCAGATACTTGATTTGTGACCAATTGTGAATCACCTAGAAATCTAATATTGCCAACACCCATCCTTTTAGATATGATGAGACCAAGAAGGAGGTCTTTATATTCAGCCCCATTATTTGTACATTTGAAGTTTAATTTGAAGGAAAAAGGAAGAATTCTTCCCTCAAAAGAGGTAAGGATCACACCTGCCCCGAAGCCAAAATGAAATTTGGCTCCATTAAAATTGAGATTCCAACAGTTACTCAGAAAAATAGATGTTAGATCATTCTTTTTATCTTGTTCCTTTGCCTCATTTACTTCCACCATATAATTTTTTCTGCTGGAAGAGAACCAAGTCCTAGGGTATGTCTGGTGCCCATAGAATTGAATGGAAGGAAAATAGGTAAATCCTTCTCAAATAACTTGACAATATTTGTTGTGGTTACTATTGACATTGTCTCTATGATGATGGTTTCATCATTTGTGGCAAGAATTTCTTCAATCAAACGCATAGTTTCTAGCTCCATTATAGGAACCAAATTTGCTTCTGGTGTTGAGCTTATAGGTTTGTTTAATTGATTTAAAGGAATCCCAAACTAATAATGAACCCCTTGCCTCTTCTTTAAATTAAATAGATTTATTTTGAAGGGTTTTAGGTCACCCTGTGCCACAAAGACCTTCCTTAAATTTGGGAACCTTACTTCCTAAAACAAACTGGAGGGAATCACCTTCATGCGATGAATCCAAGGATGACCGAGAATAATACTATAGTTGGTTTCTTGATCTATAATATAAAACTAGGTTAGTGTTAACGTTTTAATCTACCTTGAGAAGCAGATGTCAAAAAGCGGTCAGAGTTTTTACTATTTTCCAAAAAAAAAAATCCTTTGTAAATGGAAAATTCCCCAAGGCTCGAAATTTGAATTCTAGACTTCGGATGTCAGAAATTTTTCTCTTTCAGAGTGTAATGGTGCGAATATTTTAAATTGTGTTTCAAATTTTCGAAGTCTGAAGCCCCGAAAAGTATGAAATTTGGAATTTTGGGCTTTTGAGGTTCAGAGTTTTTACTATGTAATTAACAATTTTTTCAATTCCAAAATTTCAGACTTTCGGGTTTCAAAACTTTTGGCTGCTTTTTTGGGTAAATCCCTTTCGGACTTCTGAAGTCTGAAAATTTTGAAAATTCAAACTTTCGGGTTTCGGAAATTCTCCGAGTCATATTTTCGGTTAAATTCACTTTTGGACTTCCGATGTCTGAAAGACCGAAATGTCCAAATTTTTGGAATTTCAGGTTTCGGAAATCTCTGAGTCATTTTTGAGATTTTCACATTTTTCAGACTTCCCAAGTCTCTGAAGTCCAAAACCCTGAAATTTCAAACTTTTCAAGCTTTTAGGATTAAGAAATCTTCATTGCCAATTCACATTTTTCATCTCCCAATCTCCGAAGTCTAAAACCCCGAAATTCCAAAATTTCAGAATTTCGGGCTCTCGGGTTTCAGACTTTCAGAGTCATTCGTGCATTTAATTTTTCATGAACCCCGTATACGAATTAGATGTTTTGCCATTAATATCGGGTTTTCTATTCAAACTCGATTTTTATTTATCATTTTTACTTAACAAATTTTCTCTGACATTCCGTTTTCTTGTACCTTTCAATGTCATTTTTGAGGTCTTTAATCTTGGTTATTTTTCCTTTTGGTTTAAAATCTTTTATTTTCATTTTTGTTTGTTTTCTTTTGTTCCTCTTCTATGTACCTTCTTGGAATGGAAAAATCATCGCCCACCATGTTTCTACATGTTTTGAGTTTCCACAAGCATTCAAAGTTTTCAACAGTGCTCCTCAAGTTTCCCATTTTTCCCCTCTCAGTGCTTTTTGGGATTTGGGGATTAGCATTGTTTGGTAATTTTCTTCTCATATTTCAAGGACTTGGTGGTACGAATCTTTTTCGGAAACTTTCACTTTAGGATAATTTTTTTTGGATCTTTCGCTTTGGAGAATTTTATCGGAACCTTTCATTTCAGACAAACTTTTCAGAGAATTTTTTTTGGAACTTTCGCTTTCAGAGAATTTTTGGAAAAACTTTCGCTTCGAAGAACCTTTCACTTCGGAATACTTTCGCAGATTTTTTCGGACCTTGGAAATTTTTTTCGGAACTTTCACTTCAGAGAAATTTTTTTTTCATAAACTTTCGCTTCAAAGATTTTTTTCAGGAACTTTCCACTTCAGAAAACGTTTTACAGAACTTTCAATTTTGGAACTTCTAAGTTTTTCAAAACTTTCACATCAAATTTTTATTTTCAAAATTCAGAGTTTTTTCTCTTTAGGACTCTTCAGTTCAGGTTTTCAGAATCTGATAGTTTTAAGGAGTTTCGAGACATATATTTTAGAGTAGTTGCACTTCAAGTTTCAAAATCCCCTTTTTTCAGGATTTTTCAACTTCGGCTTTCGTTCTGGCATATAGATCTTGATGTCAAATTTTACATCAAAGGGTAATTAAAAGATAGAAGTATTAATTTCTTGGAGTTGCTCCTTACTCCTGCCTTGTCTTCTGACTTAGTGAATATAGGGGACACCGATCTAGGGAAAATAGATTTTCTAAATTTATAGGAAAGAGTAAAGGCTTTGAACAAGAAATCATGGATGCATGCTATCTATGATAGTGAGATTTCCCTTGCTGCCAATTTTCCCACATACATGCATTGCCCGGAGTTCATTTTAGCCATGGCAACCCACTTTGACGAAGAATCCATGTCAGTCAAAGATGATGATGATAAGGTAGTAATCCGTTTAGACCCAGAATTATTTGAAGATCTTCTCAAACTTCCCGACATTGAAGATTACGCCATAATTTCACCGGAATCAACAATGGAACATTGGGACAAAGGAAGAGGAGGTATGCACGAAAATCATGATGAAAAATTATCTGGCCAAGATCTTCGCCAAATTACCCAAAACCATGCATTGGTCAAATTTTATTCAGGAGGTCAGTGACCTTATTGTGCTACTAAGTAGAGTTTTAGGTTTCCCTTCTACAAAAGAATTCCAGGAATGAATGTTCCTATACATCGCTAATATCAAGAAGAATAATTAGTTTATCTGATGGGGGGAAGCATATTAGTAGCTCCATTTGCTACCAATTGAGCAAGGTGTCTTTTCCACAAAGAATTTTTATATGACATCCTTCTTGGTTTATGCGGCTGTTACCATAGGAGATTTCTCTCGGTTGAATACAAAAGGTATTCACAACACCTCCCAAATATATGATTTTTATCTCCCATCTCACACTGAGTGAAGGAAACAAGGAATTTTCATAGGGTCAATGATGCCTTCTTTTCTGTTATCCTCTACCGTTTTGATAAGGATTTATAAAACTGAAGGATTTCTGATGAAGCCTTCAAAAAAAGTGAGTGAGTGCGGAGCCATCTATTTACAGTTTCTGACATTCACTTATATTTAGAGTTCTAGGCTTTATAGGTGCCCCCAAAAAATTGCCAAGGTGCTCCATTGATAAATGGGTTCTACTAGAATTGGTCTGACAATTGTTGGATTATCAGCGAATTCAAAACAAGCGCCACAAATTGGGAATGTATTTCCCTATTTTAATTTGTAGATACACCTACCTGAATATTCATAAAGCCAAAAATGTGGATGTAGAATTAGCCGAAGTGACTCTGCGAACCTTTCATCCATGAACTAATTTTGATTATTGGGGTAAATTTGGTGAAATAGGTTGGTCCAGTGCCCACGTGCCTCAATTAGAGGATATCTTGATTCATTTTCGATATGAATATATCATGCAATAAAGGGATTATGAGAGGTTGACCTTGGATGAGGTTCAACAGTTTGGCTTGGCTGATGTCCCAAAGGAGGCATAGGATATTGATGAGGCTTTAGATGTGGCATACAAAAATGATAATATTGTCAATCAATCATTTCCATGGATTGATTGGTATGTACAGGAATGTTGGAATAAAAAGGAGAGGGCAAGGACCATTCTATAGAGAACTTACAATTGGTTGGTTACATTGGCAATTTCACCCAAGGGAGCAGAATGACCTACAAATATAGAGGCCCCACCAACCATGAGCCAATTGACACTCACAAAGGGGAAAATGTCAACCCAAAAAATCCATATGACTCTAAAAAATATTTCATTTGTTATTGGTGGCTCATCTCTCTCCAAGGCTTCCATTTCTAAGGTCATGTATCCTGTAGCACCTACGACATAAGTGGTTGAAGTCAGTGACTCCCATAGTATCTCATAAGATCCATCACATCTTCTTCCTCCTCTATTGTCACTTCCAATATCATTTCCTTCCTCTTCCACAATCATTTCTCCCTTCCCATCTCCTTCCATGGCCCAAGTTTTCTCATCCCTTCTAGTTCTCTCAGCTGGAGAAACTATCAGGTCACCCATTTCTTCTTCACTTCCCTTAACACTTCCATTTCCCTCCACCTCATTCCCAAGCATCATTCAATTAACTCCTATGGTTTTCCTTACATCCACCCCATCCATCATGGCCACTTCTACCCAAAATGTCAACTAATGTTTCTAGTTCTCTTGTCATATCTAATGTTTTAGGTATCAAATCTATTTTCCCTTCTTCATCAACATTAGTTATTCCTGAATGATTGTTTAGACATAATCTAAAGCAGATGAAGAAAGTGCCTCTAGGAGATGTCATAGATCTCAGTATATTAGAACAAATGCCCAAAAGAAAGGCCAAGAGGTAGAGAAATGTTTGAAGTCTAACAGTGAATCCATATGGAGATCGAATAGTAGAGGTTGCTACTCCCATTGAGGGAAAAACTAAGGAAACAATTACTATGGTAGATTATTGGATCTATCAATTTTTATTGGAAAAATCTACTCACAAAGGAGCTATACAAGATGTGCACACTTCTCTTAGGGCTCTACTATAAAAATATGACAAAGATAAGGCTACAAAAGATGATCTCAAACTCAAGGTCAAATAGCTTATTTAATTGTTGCGTAAAGTAACCCAACCAACTCCATCTACCGAAGTCTCAACTACTATGGCCATGACATTTTCTTGTACCATCGATGAAATTTATTATCATGAGCTCAAGAAGCTAGGCCAGAAAGGGAGATCGGTAAATGGATGGATTGAACACATACTGCAAGAAGATATTACCTTAATCAAGGAGGTTGTCAAAATATATAATGATCTACATGTTGGGAAAGCTGTTATTTGCAAATTAGATGAGGCTTTTTCTGAAGATAATAATAATCTAAATTTAAATCTGGCAACATGGAGTGAGATCAGAGAGGAAGACCCCGACTTGCTCCTTCAGGAAGAGGTGATCGATGATGCCTCGAAGTTATTTGAATACCAAAAGGCCATAGAATTCTGGTGCCAAGTATTGCAAGATTTAATTAAGAAATTGGAAGATAAATGAGTAGAAATCACAGATGCCTCGAATGACATCTCAGAAGAGTTTGATATTGCTAATTGCAAATTCTTCAATGAAAACATTGATGCTCTTCCTGAAGATCAAATTAAGGAAAATTTCAAGGATTTGGTGAAGCATGACGATGAAGTCGCCACAAACTTTCAAAAGTGACTCCATCGACTGATTGGTCTTGTGCCAAAATTTCATAGGGAGGCTAAAAAAAGTTACGAATAAAATTTGAAGAGTGCCAGCCAAGATCATAAAGGAGATCGAGATAGAAAGATGTAGTGAATCACTACGCATGTGGGCCAGGATATGAAGAAGTTCAAAGAATCATCAAGTTCTTCATTAAGTATAAGCATCGAATGGCTATGTGGGAAAGAGAAAAATAAAAAATTTGTAAGAGAGGAAGGTGTAGCTGGACAAGGTGAAAGATGAGCAGACATGAAAGGTCAGATCCAAGCTCTAGATTGGTCGAAGTTGCAAGGGTTGAATAAGTCAAACCCTTGCAACAAATTTGTCTATTTTTGTGAGAGCATGTTCCCCTAATTTAATGACATTTCTATTTTTATAAAATGTTAGTTAAGGGCCTAGCTATAATGGCTCAACCTAAGAACTTATAAATAGTTGAATGCTTCAAGTTAGGAGAGATAGATTATTTTTTAGTGGGGTTACTCTTCAAGCTTGGAAGAGTGCTTTAGAGAATTCTAAAAAACCTTTTAATTATATTCAGAGTTACACCTCGTAATTAGGAATCATGATTCATTGTGTTGAATTGTTGATCAATGCTTACTTTGTGAATGTATTATTCCTTTAGTATGAGTGGTTAGCTTACCTTTATTTCGAGTTATCTATATCATGTTGCGAATGAGTAATGTGATTATATTTTATATCAATTGTGAAAATATTATTTTCCTTCTGTTGTTAAAGTTGTATTATCATTATTCGTAGTTGATGAAATAGATGTTTGACCAATGCATGTGTTCCTTTCTTATGATAAATTAATAGTGTATTGAATCAAATTTGATCTATCCTTTACGTATGCTCAATTTTAACAAAGGGAACACATGTTTCTTAGTCTTTGGTATTCTATACACTCTCTAAGTTGCAGTAGGTGGAGTTGATATGTGGTGCACACACTCATCTTCAAATTAACCCTTCTCGAGTCTAGCAACACCCTTTATTCTGGTACATCACCATCCCTAGCATATACTTTCATTTCTGTAAATATCTTTACCTAAAACCCCATGAAGATGTTAACATAGGACTAGATAGCCTTTTTATCACATTAGGAGTAGTACAAGCACTTAGTTTAGGAAGAGGAAACTGGCCTTCTCCGAAAGTTCACCTCGAACCCAAGTCCCACAACTTGAGAGGTGATCCCATGTGTCCTAATCACACCGAACGTCTTGTTCATATTTTTCCCATTCGGAGGGTGCAGTGATTTGGGGACAATAGTTTTTGGCACGCCTAATGGGACGAGTTTGTACTTCTCTTCTCATTAGCATAAATCAAAGTACATATCGATTCTATATCTCTGGATCCCAAATCTCAATGCATTCACTTATGTGAAGAAGTCAGACTAGAGCTTCTTCAAAGCACAAAAGTTATCCGCATATCAACCTTTTCATGTCTCCTCCCAAGAGAAGAAGTAAAATTATTTTAACACCATCAGCTGCAGCTTCATCTTGTAGAGGTCATTCAACTCCTCCATATGGAAGGTTTTCACCATCAAGGAATAATCAACCTCTTGCTACTATGGAATGGAACCAAGTTTACCCCCTTTTAATGCAAGCAGTCCACTTCTATTGGCTTAATGTGACCCTATACCAGTTGTGGCACTAAAATTTTTATCCTTTTACACATGAGAAACTCATGTCACTCCAGTAGAATACATTCTTAACGTAGCCAACATCTACGCAATACACAATGTCACAGAGGATAATGTTGTTTTCATACTTCTGACAACTTCCTTCAAGGTAAAAGCACTTCAATGGTTTTGTGGGCTACATATCAGTAGCATAACCACTTGGGACAAGTTCAAAGATAAGCTCTGCAAATAGTTTGAACACAAGAGTGATCACCTATCACTCTTAGAAAAACTCACCACCATAAAGAGAGCTCCCTAGAAGTACATGAGTGATTTCAATTTATGCTTTTATAGGACTTAAAATAGGATTCTGGAACTCATCAAGCCCTCTCCAAACAATGCATTTCTGTACTATTTGCGAGCTTTGAATAGCGATGTAGCAATTATGATTCAATCCATGGGGGTAATACATTACCTGATGCTTATGACATAGCCATAAATGTGGAAAATTATTTGATCCAGGCTGGAAAGATAGCTCCCTGACCACCCATTCCATTTTCTTCAGATCTTACAAATAATTAGTTTATCATTGTGCCTATTCCAGGAGCCTCTAATCAGCTGGCTCAATCAGTCCCAACCTCTTCAAATGATCAATTTGAAGTCAAATCACTACTGAAAAACCTTTGGTAATGAGCTTGTAGTAATGAAAAGGAAACATTCCCAATATTTTAAAGATTTTCAATCATAATATCAAGAAAATCACCCTCCCTTCCAAGGAAATAATCAGGCCCATAACTAGGTTACCAACAAAGCAGCAAGCATGAAGCCTTTGAACTTCCGAAACCCTTCCATTACCAATTCATCTAAATCCATAGTACCATTCTAGAATAACCTCATTCAAGATTATGAATGTTGCTACCCTTTTTTCCCAACCTCACAACCAAAATCTTTTCCCAAAAAGAGTTCTGAGTTAGGCCCTTATGGTCCAAAGCATATGCACTCTACCTAAATCATCTTCTGGACCATCCACTCACGAAATTCAAGACCAACATTTTGATGAAACTACACTAATAAATTAGAAAGAAGAAGAATTTTGTGGCTTGAATACTGATGCTTCCACTATAGCATTCAACACATGTTCTAAGAAAAGGGCAATAGACCCACAATCTTCCAAAACTGATCACGCATCTACTTCTCAGTCCGTAACACAAATATCAGATGATAAAGGCACGAAAAAGAAATCACTGGAAGTATCCATGGATTAGTCTACAAAGAAGGGTGGGACTTCAAGTATCACATTTCCCACTAGGCATTTTCCAAAAGAAGACTCCAATGCCCCAAAAGGTATTTGCAAATTGGGGGTGATTTCATTCAGCATTGTGGAGAAAATGAAGAAGACCAATTTGAGTGTCACGATGTGGGATGCACTCTCGATTCCTTCTCAGAGGAACTTGTTATGGGAGGCTTTGAAAATATTTGGCACTACCAATAGATCATCATGTCAATAAGTAGTAGTGGAAACTAGCTTATGCCAACCCGAAACAAAAGTATATGCTAAGACCAACAAGTCTCCACCATTCTATATCTCGCTAATTATTGGTGATAATTTAGTACACAATCATATGATCGATTATGGAGCTAGTAGTTCCGTAATGACCAAATAGGTCATAGATATATTATGAATTCCTTATACTTTGATTTAGATAGGAGTTGTTCAACTAGACGGTAATGCAATCCAAACTGTGGGGGTCACTAAGGGGCTTCAACTTACTATCCATGCATTTCCTAGCTTAACATTCACGTAAGACATATCTGTTATGTATCTCCCTCCCATTTTTTCCATTTTCTTATCATGGGAGTTCACTACCAAGATGGGTGGATATTTGTAATCAAACTAGTCACATATGATCCTTAGAACTTGGTATGGGAGGAAGGTGACTATACAATGCCAAACTCATAAATGGAAATTATATCATTGGTAGCCTAGATAAAGAAGATGCAGATCACAAGCCAACTGCTCTCATGGAAGAATTTCCTGACACAGTGCTTGATGAAGTAAGTATCAACCACCAATATGATCCCTATTTTGATTTATTAGTATATGAAGAATCAAGTTTTTTGCTTCTGGAAGAAACAGGATTGGGTAGATACTGGATATAGGATTGATGTTATCTTGGTTTACCTTGACAACATAACTGTCTATTCCAAGCATGACGAAGATCGTATCACACATCTAAGGAAGGTTTTTCAAAGATGCAGAGAATTTGGGGTCTCACTGAACCCTAAGAAATGCATTTTCATAGTTTAGGAAGGGAAATTGTTGGGACATATTATTTTAGCAAAGGGACTGTCCATTGATCTAGCTAAGATTCAATTATTATGTCCTTATCTCTTTCAAGTCATAAGAAAGGTCTCCAAAGTTTTCCTGGGAACCATAAAATTCATGTGGAGATTCATCCCTCAGTTTGCAACATTGGCTAAACCACTCACTGCCATGCTAAAAAAGAACATTCCATTCTCATGGATGAAATATGGGAGAGAAATTTTTGAGGCTATCAAAATGGTCATTTCCCAAGCTCCCACACTAGTAAATCCCAATTTTGACAAATATTTCATCCTCTATTCTTTCGCAGGCCAGGAAAGTATTTTTACGAATCCTAACTCAGTAAAATGATGATCTGATGGAACAAAAAATTAACTTTTTCAGTCAGTCTCTCAAGGAATACGAGCTTAAATATTCCTTTTTTGAAAAATAGGTTTTTATGGTCATTCAAGCTTAGAAAACATTTAGGAACATGTTGTCCAACAAAAAAGTCCACTTAATGGTCTCTCATCCTGGCATCAAAGACTTTTTATTGAATAAAGAGATGAATGAGAAACATGTTTGGTGGATTTAAAAAGTAATGGAGTATGATGTACACATTAAAGTCACTAAGCTTGTCAGGGGAAAGGGTTTATGTCAACAGCTGGCTGTGGACATGGAGATCAAGGATACAAAAGATGTTACACTTCTGGATGTTGAGGAAGGCAATGACCAAATTGATTAGTTGACTAAGATGTAAAATTTCCTCCTCTCAGGGGTATATCCTCTAAGTATGGATAAATTTCAATGACACACTTTCCATCTCAAGTCCATTCCATATGCTTGGTAGATAATGTTCTTTTCTAAAAAGATTTGATAGTGCTCTTTTACGTTACATCAATCTAGATCAGGTGAATAGGATGTTAGAGGAATTTCACAATGGTCTGTCTGGAGGGAATTACTCTGCATGCACAACTACTACCAAGATCTTATGAGCCAGTTATTATTGGTTGGGCTTGTTCAAATATGTTCATCTCTTGGTAAGGAAGTGTAAATAATGTTCTCTTTTTGTAGGCAAACAGAGGTTGACAGCTCTCTCTTTGCATCCCATTATGGTAGATCAAGCCTTCGTTCAGTGGCGGTTAGATTTTATTGGAATGATCAATCCTCCTTCCAGCAATGGACAAAAATGGGTCCCTCACCACAACAGATTATTTCACTCGCTAGACAGAAGTGGTGGCCTTAAAGGAGAGCAACAAAAATACTATCCTTAAATTCTTGAAAAATATAATGACAAGGTTCGGTGTTCCATTTACCATCATCTTTGATAATGCAATGGATTTTCTTGGTCTAAAGTTAAGTGAGTGGGTAGTTACAAATGGGTTCTATCTCAAGACTTCATCCAATTATTATCCATAGGGAAACGGGTTAGCTGAATCCAATAACAAAAATCTCATAAGGATCATCAAATGGATGATGAAAGCTAATAAAAGGACCTGGCATACACAACTTAAGACTACCTTGTGGACGGATCGAATCACACCTAAAAAGGCCATTGGAAACTCACCTTTTATGTTGGTATATGGAAGGGAGGAAAAGCTACCAATCTCCTTGGAATTACCTTCTTTAGAATTGGCTCATCAACTCAAAGTTATGGAAAATGGATCCTTAACAGTGAAGTTTGATGAGCTCATGGAATTGGAGGAAGTTTGAGAAAAGGATATGAAAACATTAATCCAACATCAAGCTCAAGTTAAGAAATCCTTCCAAAAAAAAGTTCTGATAAGCATTTTCAAGAAGGAGACTTGGTTCTCAAAATTGACGAAGACAGAGCTAAACTAGGCAAGCATGCCAAGTTCGACGCCCTCTAGAGCGGACCTTATAGTATTACAAGTTGCAAAGAGGCAAATTCATTTCATCTATCTAGATTCAATAGAGAATAATTTCCCATTCATGTGAATGGGATACATCTCAAAGCTTGCTTTTGAGATTGTTCCACCCTGTAAAGTGTTCATTTCTTTTCCTCCAGGTGTTTTGCACATCGTTTGTTTTCTTTTCTGTTTCTTGAGTGCTTTCTTTTAGTCTTCTTTTTAGGATTCATTTTCCCAATGTTTTGCTTAAGGCTACTAGTCTAAAATCTTAGCAGGAAAGCTTTCCCTGGAGGTCACCAAAAATGTTAAGGTTTTAGTCTACCTTGAGAAGTAGATGTCAAAAGTGGTCAGATTTTTATTTTTTCTGAAAAAATCCTTTATAAATGGAAAATTCCCCAAGGCCCGAAATCTAAATTTTGGACTTCATATTTCTAATATTTTATCTTTTAGATTTGAATGGCACAAGTCTTTGACATTATGTTTCAAATTTCCAAAGTCTGAAAGTCTGAATTTTCATACTTTTAGGCTTTCGGTTTCAGATTTTTTACTCTGTAATTAGCAATTTTTTAACCTAGAGTTCCGAATTCCAAAACCCTAAAAGTCCAAAAAATTCAGACTTTCAAAATTTCAAGTTTTTGAACTTTTTCCCACTATTTGGTTAAATCCCTTTCAGACTTCCAGAGTCTGAAAGTATGAAAGTCTGAAATTTTAGACTTTCAGGCTTTCAGGTTTTAGAATTCTTTGAGTCATTTTGAGATTTTCACTTTCAGACTTCCGAAAGTCTGAATTTTCAAACTTTTGGGCTTTTGGGTTTTAGAAATTTTCACTGCCAATTCACATTTTTCATCTCCCAATCTCCAAATTCTGAAATACCAAAATTCTGAAATTTTAGAATTTCAGGCTTTCGGGTTTCAGATTTTCGGAGTCCTTTATGCATTTAATTTTTCACCAACCCTGTACGGATCAGATTTTTACCATTAATATCAGGTTTTCTATTTAAAATCATTTTTTAGTTATCAATTTTACTTGACACATTTTCTCTGACATTTCATTTTCTTGTACCTTTCAACATCATTTTCGAGGTATTTTATCTTTTTTATTTTCCTTTTTGTTTTAGGATCTCTTATTTTTCATTTTTTTGTTTTCTTTTGTTCCGCTTCTATGTACCTCTTGGAAAGAAAAACTCATTACCCACCATGTTTTCATGTTTTTAGTTTCCATAGGCATTTAAATTTTTTAAGGGAGCTCCTTAATTTTTCCATTTTTTCCTCTCAGTAATTTTTGGGATTTGGAGATTAGCATTGTTTGGTGATTTCCTTCTCAGATTTCGAGGACTTGGTGATACGTCTCTATTTTAGAGTTATTTGGAAAAAAAAATTAGAACTTTTCTCTGGAAAAAATTTTCGGAACTTTTATTCGGAAAAAAAATTCGGAGCTTTCTATTTTGGAAAATGTTTTCAGAATTTCAGATTTTTTCTCTTTGGGACTCTTCAGTTCAGGTTTTCGGAAGCTAATATTTTTTGGGAGTTCGGGACCTATCTTTCAAAGTATTGCACTTTGAGTTTCAGACTTCTCTTTTTTCAGGATTTTTCAACTTCGGCTTTCGTTCTCATGTATAGAGCTTGATGTCTACTTCTACATCAAAGGGAAAAGAAAAGATGAAGTATTCATTTCTTGGAGTTACTCCTCACTCATGTCTGTCTTCTGACTTAGGGAATATAGGGGACACTGACCTAGGGAAAATTGATTTTCTAGATTTCTGGGAAAGAGTAAAGGCTCCAAACAAGAAATCATGAATGCAGGCCATCTACGATAATGGGCTTTCCCTTGTTATCGGTTTTCCCACATCCATGCATTTATCAGAGTTCATTTTATCTGCTACAGCCCACTTTGACAAAGAATACATGTCATTCAAAGATGACGATGATAAGGAGGTAATCCTTTTGGACCCAGACTTATTTGAATATCTGCTCAAACTTTTTGACATTGAAGATTACACCACAATTTTGCTAGAGTCAGTAGTGGAACATTAGGACAAGGAAGAGGAAGTATGCATGAAAATCATGATGAAAACTTATTTGACCAAGAGATTCACCAAATCACCCAAAATCATGCATCGGTTATATTTTATTCAGGAGGTCAGTGACCTTATTGTGCTACTAAGTAGAGTTTCAGGTCTCCCTTCTGTAAAGGAATTCTAGGAATTAATGTTCTTGTACATCGCTACCATCAAGAAGAATAAGGAGTTAATCTGATGGGGGGAGCATATCAATAGCTCCATTTTCTATCAATTTAGCAAGGTGCTTTCCACAAAGAATTTCTATATGACATCCTTCTTAGTTCATGTGGCCACTATTATGGGAGATTTCTATGGGTTGAATACTAAAGGTATTCACAGGACCTCCCAAATCTATGATTTCTATCCCCAACTCACACTGCGTGAAGGGAGCAGGCATTTTTGTAGGGTCAACGATGCCTTCTTTGATGTTATCCTCTACCATTTTGAGAAAGAGTTATACAACTGAAGGATTTATGATGAATCCTTTAAAGAAGTGTGTGAGTGGGGAGCCATCAATTTACAGTTCCCTACATTCACTTACATTCAGGTCCCATGCTTCATATGTGCCCCCAACAAATTTCCAAGATGCCCCACTAATAAATGTGTTCTACTAGAATTGCTCTAACAATTTTTGTATTATCATTGAATTCAAAAAAAGTTCCACAAATTGGAAATGCATTTCCCTATTTCAATTAGTAAATACACCTTCCTGAATATTCATAAGGCCAAAAATGTGGATACAGAATTGGCCGAAGTAACCTTGCATACCTTCCATCCACAAACTAATTTTGATTATTGGGGTAAATTCAATGAAACAAGTCGGTCCAATGGCCACGTTCCCCAATTAGAGGATATCTCAATCCATTGTCGATATGAATACATCGTGCAACAAAGGGATTATGAGAGGTTGACCTTAGATGAGGTTCAACAGTTTGGCTTGTTCGATGTCCCAAAGGAGGCACAAGATTTTGATGAGGTTTTAGATGTGGCATACAAAAATAATAATATTTTCAATCAACCATTTCCATGGATTGATTGGTATGTAGAGGAATGTTGCAATAAAAATGAGAATGTGGGGCCCATTTTGCAGAGAACTTACAGATGGTTGGCTACCTTGGGAATTTCACCCAATAGAAAATAACAACCTATAAATATAGTGCCCCACCAACCATGATCCAATCAACACTCAAAAAGGTGAAAATTTCGACCCAGAAAACCCATATTTCTCTCGAAAAGATATCATTTGTTGTTGGTGGCTCATCTCTCTCCAAGGCTTCCATTTCTAAGGTCATGTCTCCTACACCACCTGTGACAAAAGTGGTTGAATTCAGTGACTCCCCTAGTATCAACCAAAATCCATCACATCTTCTTCCTCCTCCATTGTCACTTCCAATATAACTTCCTTCCACTTCCACAATCATTTCTTCCTTCCCATCTCCTTCCATGGCCTGGGTTTTCTCATCCCTTCCAATTCTCTCAGTTGGAGAAACTATCGGGTAAACCATTTCTTCTTCACTTCCCTTACCACTTCCATTTCCCTCCACCTCATTCCCAAGCATCATTTTATCAACTCCTATGGCTGTCCTTACGTCCACCCCGTCCATCATGGCCACTTCTACCCAAAATTTCAACTAATGTTTCTAGTTCTCTTGTCATATCTAATGTTTCAGGTATCGAATCTATTGTCCCTTCTTCATCAACATTAGCTATTCTTGAATGGTTGTTTAGATAGAATTCAAAGAAGAAGAAGAAGGTGCCTCTGGGAGATGGCATAGATCTTAGTATATTAGAATAGATGCCCAAAATAAGGGCCAAGATGCCAAGAACTATTTCAATTCTAACAGTGAATCCATCTAGATATCGAATTATAGAGGTTTCTACTTCCGTTGAGGGAAAAAATAAGCAGATAATTACTGTGGTAGATTATCAGATCTCTCAATTTTCATTGGAAAAATCTACTCATGAAGGAGCTAAACAAGATGTGCACACTTCTCTTAGGGATCTGCTAGAAAAATATGACAAAGCTAAGGCTACAAAAGATGAGCTCAAACTCAAGGTCGAACAAATCACTTCATTGTTGCGCAAACTAACCCAACCAACTCCATCTACCAAAGTCTCAAATACTACGACCATGATAGTTTCTTCTACCATTGATGACATTTCTTATCATGAGCTTAAGAATCTAGGCCAGAAAGGGAGATCAGTAAATGGATGGATTGAACACATATTGCATGAAGCTATTCCCTTAATCAAGGAGGTTTTCAAAATATATAATGATCTGCAGGTTGGGAAGGCTGCTATTTACAAAATGGATGAGGATTTTTCCGAAGATAATAATAATATGAATTTAAATTTGGCAACATGGAGTGAGATCAGAGAAGAAGACCCCAACTTACTCCTTAAGGAATAGGTGATCGATGATGCCTCAAAGTTACTTGAATACCAAAAGGCCATGGAATTCTGGTGCCAAGTATTGCAAGATTTAATTAAGAAATTGGAAGATAAATGAGTAGAAATCACAAATGCCCTGAATGACATCTCAGAAGAGTTTGATATTGTTAATTGTAAATTATTTGATGAAAACATTGATGCTCTTCCTAAAGATCAAAATAACAAAATTTTCAATGATTTGGTGAAGTGTGACTATGAAGTCACCAAAACTTTCAATAGTGACTCCATTCATTGAATTGTCTTGTGCCAAAATTTCATAGGGAGGCTAAAGAAAGTTATGAATAAACTTCAAAGAGTGCCATCCAATATCACAAAGGAGATCGAGATGGTAGATGTAGAGAATCACTATGCATGTGGGCCTGGAGATGAAGAAATTCAAGGAATCATCAAGCACTTCATTCAGTATAAGCATCAAATGGTTGTGTGGGAAGGAGAACAATAGAAAATTGTAGGAGAAGAAGGTGTAGCTGAACAAAGCCAAAGCTAAGTGGCCATGAAAGGTTAGATCCAAGCTCTGGATCGTTCGAAGTTATAGGGTTGACTGAGTCAAACCCTTGTAACAAATTTCTTATTTTTTGTGGGAGCATATTCCCTTAATGTAATGACATTTCTATTTTTTTAAAATGTTAGTTAAGGGCCCAGCTATAATGGCTCAGCCTAAGAACTTATAAATAGTTGAAGGCTTCAAGCTAGTAGATATAGATTATTTTTGAGTGAGGTTGTTATTCAAGCTTGGAAGAGTGCTTCAAAGAATTCTAAAAACATTTTAATTATATTCAGAGTTACACCTTGCAATTGGGAATCATATTTATTATGTTGGATGGCTGATCAATGCTTACTTTGTGAATGTATTATTCCTTAGTGTGAGTGGTTAGCTTACCTTTATTTTGGGTTATCTATTTCATGTTGTGAATGAGTAATGTGATTATATTTTATATCAGTTTTGAAAATATTATTTTCCTTCTGTCATCAAAGTTGCATTATCATTATTCGTAGTAACTGAAATAGATGTTTGACTAGTGCATGTGTTCTTTTCTCATGATAAATTAATTTTTTGTTGAATCAAATTTGATCTATCATTTACATATGCTCAATTTTAACAAAAGGAACACATGTTTCTTAGTTTGTGGTATTTTATACCCTCTTTAAGTTGCAGTAGGTGAAGTTGATATGTGTTGCACACACTCTCTTCAAATTAACTATTCCTGAGTCTTTCAACACCCTTTATTTGCTGCATCACCATCCCTAGTATAGTTTCATTTCTATAAATCTCTTTCCTTAAAACCCCATGAAGATGTTAGCATAGGACTAGATATCCTTTTTATCACACTAGGAGTAGTAAAGCACTTAGTTTAGGAAGAGGAAGTTGGCCTTCTACAGAGGTTCATCTCAAGCCCAAGTCCCACAGCTTGACAGGTGATCCCATGTGTCCTAATCACATAGAACATCTTATTCACATTTTTTCCATTTGGAGGGTGCGGTTATGTGGGGAAGACAACTAGAACTATCTTAAGTCCAAGGGTTACTGGAAACACTATAGTTCCAATTGACGTTGTTTTGAGGTTATCATAGCCTCTCAACATGTTTCATGTTGCGGAGAAAATTATCTCTCCATAACCTAATTTTTGAAGGAAAGAGAAGGGAACTATGTTGACTGCTTCCCCATCATCAATCATCACACATTTTACATTATTGTTGTAATACAAACTTGTAAAAACAAATCCAAATCACCTCTATGATTTATTTCAACGTCCATGGATATCTTGTTAATGTCAAATACAAATCCAAAGTCTCTTTCAGGCTGCCCTAGAGGATAAACATCAGAGTCTATGTGATTCATTTGTGCTTCTGGTGGAGGGGTGACATTAATCAGATGCCCAAGACCTAGTGCTTATAATAAAGCGGCTCTATGAGAAGGGTAATTCTTTAACAGATTCAAGAAGGAAATGTGAGAGAAGGTTTTGGTCAAGTCATTGATCAAGTCATAAATTCCTACTAGTTTACCTAGTGTATCATGAATGTCATCTTATATAGTCAAGTATATCAGAATAAGCTATGATGAATAATCATTGGTTCTAGTGGAAGCATTAATCTAAGGTTCAGTGTCCAACTCTACCAATCCCACAATTTTTGTTTATTGGAAACCATCCAAAGGAGGTGCAACCTATGAGTTTGAAAATTTTGAGGCTTCATGATCATTGGTTCCTATTCCGATGCCTTTTTTTGAACCATTGGGGTCTATTCTACCATCTTTTGGGCATGTTGGGGAGAGGATTGTTATCCAAAATGAGCCCCCTACTTATTTTAGCTAACTTGCCTTCATTCTTTCCTTCCTTTTGCTTCAACTTCAATTTTCACACATTTCAGGCACTCAAAGGTTTCTGGAAATGGCTTCATTAGGTAGAAAATTTTCTCACCTTTCCAGAAAGGTAAAATTTTCCTCCTAACTCCTTGTAATTTTCAAGTTATGGCTCAGTGTAATCTTTTGGGGAAATTTTCCCAGGATAGGCCTGCAGCCAGTGAAATGGTGCCACGTGGCGGCAGAGGTCGAGTCACCAGAGTGAAGTTAGAGAATTTTCCAAGAATTTTGGCGGAGCCACAAAATAAAAAACAGGCCCGCAGCCCCGCAAAGGATGGAGAAAAAGTTAAAAAGGCCCCGCATTGAATGAGGATACGCCACGTATCCATGATAGTAGTAGGAATTGGGGGCCTAGAGGAAATTTTTGTTTTTTGCCAAAGTGTTAGAGGCACAAAGGAAAAAATAGAGGTGCACCCCCTACCAAGTGATGAAAAAGTGCCACGTGTCCACATCAACGCAGAGCTCGGGCCGGTGGGGGATTGTTGGGAAATTTTCCCTCGATGGGCGAAGAGGGAAAAATGTGTTTTGAAGCCCGTGGTCAAACCAGAAACCGACACGTATCACCGAGAGAGCGGGGTGCAAGGAAATTTTGGGAAATTTTCCCAATGAAAAATCAAAAGGAAAAAGGTGAAGTCTGAGCCCGCGATTCCATTGGTGAACTAGGAAGTGACGTGTGGCAGCGGAGCGGTAGGGTGCGGGGACTTTTTGGGAAATTTTCCCAAATTCAAAAAAAGAGGAAAATTTTCAAGTTTCGGCCCACCAACCCGATTTTTGCCCTAAAATTTTCATTTTTTCCCTAAATCTTCGTAGGGGCATAACTTTCAATCCCGAGCTCAGATTTTCATGTTCTTTATATCATTGGAAATCCATTGAGATCCTCTACATGATGGAATCTTCAATTTTGATTTTTGATGGAGATTTTTGGGAAAAAAATGGGAAAACGTCTCTGGCATGTAAAAAACATAGAAAATGACTCCAACCATTAAAATTAATGAGGTATGGGCCTCTATTTTGCTATGTAAAGCAATTTACTTCGAAGTATGGGATTTTTCATGGAAACCCATAATTCTGTAGGCCAATTAGATGGATCTTGTGAGTGGTTGAAGTTCCAAATCAATTTTCCCATGTTTTTACTTTTTTTATTTCTGCTCGAGTGTTAAAAGCCAATTTTGGCTCATTTGTAATAGGTTGTTCATTCTTTCTAATCTTCCCTCCCTTATTTTCTACCCCCAGGGTTGAAAATGGAGTTTGAACCTCCTCCGCTACTTTATAATTGCATTTTTGCCTCTTACCCATGAAATGATGTTTTGTGTAAACTTCTAGAGCAATAAAAAACATGTTTTGTGATGCATTTGTCCATCCTTGCTCATTTTTCTTGTGTTCTTCTTACCTCTCTTCATTGTAGGTATTTGTGCATGTTTGGATGTTCATTACAGGCTTTGGAGATGTGTTCATGGAGTTTTGGAACATCTTTTTGTGTGAAATCCATCCTTGGTTTTGTGATGCACTTGTCCATCCTTTCCATTACTCGCCTCTCTTTGTTTCCATGGTAGTTTTGATAGATGTTCAACATTTTCCTTCTCTGGTGTATCACCATTTTAGTGTAGTCTCTGTTTTTCCCTCTTTTCTCTCTCTCTATCTTCTTGGCATAGTTAGATTAGGATTAGATTAGCTTTCCTACACTGGAATAGCTTGTGGTAGGTAGTGTAGGAAGAGGAATTAGTCTTCTCTAGAGAGCTTTCTCCATTTGCAAAGGTCCCACACTTTGGGAAAGCTCAATGTTGTGCATTCACACCAAATGACATTGCCTTAGAAACGCAAATCCATAGGTCATTTTGGGGGTGCTGTGAATTTTCACTAACAATTTTGGCATGCCCAGTGGGACATTAGAGGTCTTCCACTTTATTTTTGACAGGTTGGTGTGTTCCTATTAAAGATTTAGCCTTTGGAGGCATATTCAAAAGCACATCTGGCGACTTCATTTGGGAAACAACTCATTCTCTAAGTTGCAGAACTATTTTCCATTCATTTCCATTCATTATTCTTTCCATCCCTTTCACTCTTTTCCATTCTATGAAGTTGTGCAATCATGACTTCATTTCCATCATGGAATTCACATTTACAATAGTAGTGCATTCCACCTCCAACATTTTTTACAACTCCTTCAAATCAGCATTTTTAACAAATTCAAAATCAGCATGCATACCCATATGAGCAGCAATGCCAAAGTCAGTTTGGCTTTAAAGCATATCAAGCACAAGAGTATGCATATGATGAGGGCAGTCAAGAAGAAAATGTAAATTTTGTGGAGAAGATCCAAAAAATGGAGATTGGCATGGTGCAATCAAGGGCTCAAGCACAAATGAAGGCATTTTAGATTGGTTTTAGAGCACCCTGTCCATGGGGAGGCCCTTTTCCAAGAGACTTCAGCCCTCAGGAGAAGTTAGACTTCATGATTTAGATGTTGCCCCAAGTTACACAATTGACAGCTGAGATAGAGGCCTACAAACTTGGTGTTAAGCAACCTTGTCAATGGGTAAGTTCTACACCATCATCTAGTATTTCTCCTTCCATTCCTCAAACAGCACCATCTCAATCTGGGATTCAAATTCCAAGGTTCCCATTGAAATGCTACCCCAAGTGTTGATTCCATTTCTCCATTCCCTAGTCTTCCACCCCATCTCAATTCTTCTGTCCTTTTCCCTTCCAAATATCCATTCTCTCTAAAGAAACAAGAATTTATACCTCCTCCACCACCACAAACAAATGCAAAATTGGTTGAACTCTAATATTTTTCTCCTCTTGCTTTCCCAATTCCATGTGGGGAAGAATAAATTGCAAAAATCAGTCATGAAGGACACCAAGAAGAAGAACCAAGCAAAGAAGGAATGATTAAGAGCTTTGTAAGTTTGGCTCTTAGATATGGGATTGAGAAAATTCCTTTTCTGGTGAAGCCTACAGAGGAGGTAAAGGTTGAAGAACAAGTGGTGGCCAAGGCTGATTTTGAAGAGCAAAAAGAAGAAGCAAATCACCAATCAATTTTCTTAGAATGTAGTTTCCATGTTTGCAATTTACTTGAAGGAAATGTTGATCCAATTCAAGTTGCATAATCAATCATGGAAAAAGAAGATCTTGCAGTCCCAACTTGTCCTCTAGAGTAGCAGATTGAAGAGTTTGATTTGACAAACTTCATGCAAGAGGAAGAGTTTAATCAAGAGCAAGATGGTCTTCAAGCAGCAGAGGAAGGAGAAGCTACTCCAAATCCAAAAGAAGAGGAGCACATTCCAGCCATGGAGGAGGAAGAACAATCAGCTCCAAGTCTCATTGAAGAGGAGCAACTAGAATAAATCAAATCAAAATTGGAACTAGATGAAGGAAGCATTACTGAAGATTTTTTGCTTTCATTTTAAGGGCCTAATTTTATGTATTAATCCATTATGGAGGTGACAAAAAAAAATTCAAAGGCACTGAATCATGATTAGGTTACACAAGAAACCTCATGTTTCTCTCCCACGTCATCTCTCCAAAAATCTGATTTTTGGGATGAGTTCAAGCTGAAAAGCTTCATGTTTGAATATGAAGCTCCACATGGTGAAAAAAATATAGATTTTAAGGTCACCATACAAAAGGGAGAGACCTTGCTACAGCAGGAAATTGAAGATTTTGATTTTCCATCAGACTTAGAAGAATGTTTGGATGAAGAGTCAGCTGAAATTACAACATTTTATTCTTCACCATTTGTTCTCCAACAACAAGAACTTGCTGCCATGGAGAAGAGGATTCAAGGATAGTAACCTGCAGTTTGTACCATGCCTCTTGAATCAAAGTTGGAAGAATTTGATCTTTCAAAATCTACAATGGAGGAACTCCAGAACCAACAATGTATTGCAGTAGGTTACAATAATGCAAAATCAACTTCATTAAATGTTGTAATCAATAATGATGAGTTGTATATTATAGAAGAGCTACATACTGCCATGAAGGAAGGAAAAGAAGACAAGAATTCCATCACCTCTTCCACATCATCCATCCAAGAAGGTCTATAAGAGGACTCCATTTGTGGAGTTGAAAATCAGAGCAATGGGCATATCAAATGGATCATACCTTGCCCAATCAGGTATTTGGCTTCATTAGAGCCAAAGGAAAAGTCAAAACTAGTCATGCTTGCTTCTAAGCATGAGGATGAGCTACAAAGTACCAAGGATCAGTTGTAATACCTCTTCAATCCAAATGCAAAGCAACTAAAAGAGGTATTCAATTTGCTTTCAGTTGACACCTTTCTAATTTGGGTAGAAGACCAGCTTCTTGTTGATTTTCCACTCATCCAAGCAGCCATACTCAACTCCAAATCATTTGCATGGCTGCCAATTTTGAAGAAAGGAAGTTATTTTGCACAACCAGTTGCAAGGTTTGTTTAGCTTACCTTTGCTTCCAGTTAGAGTAGAGTAGGTAGGTTTTCTTTCAGCAGAAGAAGTGCTTATGCACACTTTGCATATCCCACTTGGGGTATGTATGATTTCCAATTTTGTACATAGTTTTTTGTGTTGTTGTATTGCTCTTGCACACTCCATTCCAGTGGAATTTTGGTGAGGATCAACTCTAACTTTCAGTGGGTTTCCAAGTGGCTCAGAGGTAAGATTTTCATAGTTTAGATTAGAATCAATTTATCATGCTTGACTCCATGCACAATGGATGCTTCAAAGGCCATTGATCATTCAAATAGCAAGCAGATGACCCCTCTGAGTCACCAAAATTGTTATCCAAAATGAGCCCCCTGGTTATTTTGGCTAACTTGCCTTCATTCTTTCCTTCCTTATGCTTCAACTTCAATTTTCACACATTTCAGGCACTCAAAGGTTTCTAGAAATGGATCCATCAGGTAGAAAATTTTCTCACCTTTCCAGAAAGGTAAAATTTTCCTCCTAACTCCTTCTAATTTTTGAGTTATGGCTTAGCAGAGTTTTTTGGAGAAATTTTCCCAGGACAAGCCCGCAACCAGTGAAATGGTGCCCCGTGGCAGTGGAGGTCGGGGTAGTGGAGAGAAGTTGGAGAATTTTCCAAGAAGGTTGGCAGAGGCACAAAAGAAAAAGCTGGCCTGCACGCCCATGGAGGATGGAGAAAAAGTTGTGAAGGCCCCGCATTGAATGAGGATGCACCACATGTCTATGACAGTGGTGGGAATTGGGGGAACAGAGGAAATTTAGGTTTTTTTCCAAAGTGTTAGAGGCGCAAAGGAAAAAATAGAGGCACACCCCCCACCAAGAGATGAAAAAGTGCCACGTGTCCACATCAACAAAGAGCTCAAGTCAGCAGGGGATAGTTGGAAAATTTTCCCTCGACAGGCGAAGAGGGAAAAATGTGTTTTGAAGCCCACAGTTGAACCAAAAGCTGACACGTGTCACCGGGAGAGTAGGGCGCAAGGAAATTTTGGGAAATTTTCCCAATGAAAAATCAAAGGAAAAAGGTGAAGTCTAAGCCTGTGATTCCATCAGTGAACCAGGAAGTGACACATGGCAGCAGAGTGGCGGGGCATGGGGATTTTTTGGGAAATTTTCCCAAATTCAAAAAAAGAGGAAAATTTTCAAGTTTTGGACCGCCAACCCAATTTTTTCCCTAAAATTGTCATTTTTTCCCTAAATCTTCAGAGGGACATAACTTTCAATCCCGAGCTTAGATTTTCATGTTATTTATATCATTGGAAATCTGTTGAGATCCTCTCCACGCTGGAATCTTCAATTTTGATTTTTGATGGAGATTTTCCAGAGAAAAATGGGAAAACATATTTGGCATGTAAAAAACACATAAAACGACTCCAATCAACAAAATTAATGAAGTATGGGCCTCTACTTTTCTCTGCAAAGCAATGTACTTCAAAGTATGGGATTTTTCATGGAAACCTATCATTTTATAGGACAATTAGATGGATTTTATTGATGATTGAAGTTCCAAATCAATTTACCCATGTTTTTACCTTTTTTTTTTCTACTCGAGTGTTAAAAGTCAATTTTGGCTCATTTGTAACATGTTGTTCATTCTTTCTGCTCTGCCCTCCCTTTTTTTCTTCCCCTAGGGTTGAAAATGAAGTTTAAACATCCTCCCCTACTCTGTAATGGCATTTTTGCCTCTTACCCATGAAATGATGTTTTTTGCAGACTTTTGGAGCAATAAAAAATGTGTTTTGTGATGCATTTGTCCATCCTTTCTCGTTTTTGCTTGTTTTCTTCTTTCTTCTCTTCATTGCAGGTATTTGTGCATGTTTGGATGTTCATTACAGGTTTTGGAGCTGTGTTCATGGAGTTTTGGAACATTTTTTGTGTGAAATCCATCCTTGGTTTTTTGATGCACTTGTCCATCCTTTCCATTGCTCACCGCTCTTTGTTTCCATGGTAGTTTTGATAGATGTTCAACATTTTCCTTCTCTAGTGTATCACTGTTTTAGTGTAGGCTCTGTTTTTCCCTCTGTTCTCTCTCTCTGTCTCCTTGGCATAGTTAGATTATGATTAGATTAGCTTTCCTGCATTGTAATAGCTTGTGGCAGGTAGTTTAGGAAGAGGAACTAGCCTTCTCTAGAGAGATTTCCCCATTTGTAAAGGTCCCACACTTTGGGAAATCTCAATTTTGTGCATTCACACCAAATGACATTGCCTTAGAAAAGTAAATCCATAGGTCATTTTGGGGGTGCTGTGAATTTACACTAATAAGGATCACTAAAGATCCTAAGCGGTGTGTTATGTGGGGATACCAGCCCCATGTAAGTGTTTTACGTTGGCGTTGTTGGGTTTTTAAAAACATATCAAAAAATAATTACCTTTGATCCTCTGAAAAACGCAGTAGAATTTTTTTGTAATTATGGCATGCTCTTGCATCATGCCCGTGAACCCTATGGAAACCACAATACAAATTGGGATCATAATCTTGAGCCTTTTGTTTTGTACCTTGTTGCGGTCTGAAATTATAATTATTGTTCAATTATTTATTGTTATAATTAAAAATTTTGAACCCCTGCCCTTGGTTTTGGAATTGGTTTGGATACCCGCCTGGGTATTGATTAGGGCCTTAGGTCTACACTTTTCTTAGTTGTTGAGGATGTTGTTGTTTTTGTTGAGGATGATTAAAATCCACAGCATTAATTGAGGGTGAGAATTTTTTATTCCTCTTATTATTTTCATTGTTGTTGTTGTTGGTAGCATTTGTATTGGGAGAACTAACAACATTGGATTTCTTGAGTTGATTAGTCACACCATTAGTTATAACCCCATGATTCTTATTAAGGGCCTTTGCTCCCTAATTATTTTTTGCATTGTTGGAGTAACCGTGGTTATTTTGGTTAGGAGTGACTAACCTCCCATTTGTTCCATAAATATTACTACCAGTTTCAATGGTTTCTTGATCAATTCGAAAAGAACCCTCTAGTACCTCTTCATAGATCCTTAGTGGGAACTTTTTGGGCTTCTTCCTTTGTCTCTTTATTGAGGGGGTGGAGGAAAAAATCACAAAGCTCTGTATGATCCATATTTAAAGTGCTTGTGGAGGAGTAGAGAACATGATGCCACCTTTGAATGAAGTGGGTTATAGACTCATTGTGCTCTTGTTTGATATGAAGGAATTCTCTTATTCATATCCTTAAAAGTTTGTTCATATCAAAATCCTCAATTAACTCTAACATGAGTTGCTTGAAGGAGTGTATTAAGGCCTCTAGTATCCTATAGTACCAATCGAGAGCAATACCTTCTAGCATCTTAGGGAAAAGCTTCACAACAACTGCATCCCAAGGGAGAAGCTCTCGAATGTCTGTTGCATAAGCTTTGATGTGAGCATTGAGATCGCCATCCCCATTGAAATTTGGAATATCGAGAAAGGGTCTTGGGACCATGACAGTCCGGATGGAAAATTATAATGGCTCCTTAAGATATCCAGAATAGGTCCCCATTATGTATGTTTCAACCTCTGAATATCCTTGTTGGGGAGGTGGAGGTTTCATTATTTGCTGAAATGGCATAGCGTAAAAAAAATTTGGGGCATATGGTATCCCTTGTGGTTGTCCATTCTTCTATATGTTGTACTCACTACCCTATGACACACTCTAGTCCCTTGGTCCATACTAGACTACTGAGGGTTTACAAATCAAATGGACTTTATCATACACATGCACTCATCATTCAACCTTCTCTAATGTAACATTAATAGGATAGTGGCATACGTTATATGCTAAATGATCACATGTTTCTTCATCTTGTATTGGTACATGGTTTATGCTACATCACCACTCCCTCTATTTGTCTCATTGTGTTATATAATTTAAGCTACATCATCATGCATTTATATCTAGGTTGCATATCATCAACACACATACACATTCATCACAGTGCATTACATACCACAAACTATTCAACCATTTCTTGATGGAACACTCTCATTTTTTGTTCATTCATGACTGTTGAGGGGGCATACTAAATGAACCTCACTGCATATAACTTCATTCACTCAGGGGGCACATGACTCCTTTCATCCATCTTGCATTCCATTCTATCCATCCACAGCATATTTCATATCTTGGTTGCTTTTACTCTTGTTTACATTTATTTTTTAATGTTCGCTTGGTACACATACTAGCTAGATCTCTTATATGTCATTATTTTTACCATACACACATGCACATTCACATCCTTTTCTAGTTATGATCTCAAATACAGGTCTCTCACACAAATCATGGATGCTTTCCTCCTACCACTCCTACAACAGTTGTTGGGGGCATCCACATTCATCTCTTACAGGTGTTATTGTTGGATTTTGTACTTTACACTTTACATATGGGTTATATTTCTAACATGTTAATGGGTGCTTCATGTGTAGCATTTGTTTACAGGATTATTTACTTCCATGGATATATGTTGTTTATACTTGCTTTTTTTTATTACTATTGTATGCGGGCCTTGCCCTATGTTTGGTGTGTAAACTTTTTTGTTTTTATGTATCTATTATGGTCCTTGAGTGTCTTATGACATCATGAATGATGTCTCATATTTTTAACCCACATTATCTGGCCTACTTCATTTTCTTCAGGTGTTTACATTACTATCCTTCTTGGTAGCTTATACACTATCTTCTACAGGCATGTTTATTTCTACTAAAACTTTTTGTGTGTTCCTTGGTTTCTTCTAAGAACTTTCCCTTCCCCCTACAGAGCATGGTTTATATGGTTGGTCCTCTTTCAGGGCCACATTCTCCTATCAGTGCTGTCACATGTACCCCCAAAGAGGGGAGTACAAGTTTGGATTTTACACTACACATTGCTTCTACATTGGTATAGTTCAGTTTAGTTTTTACATTGTGGGTTATACAGCAAGTGGGTTTAGACTAGTCTACGAGCCCCATACACAGTGGATTTTATGTGGCAGGTTGTCCTTAGCATTCTAGGGAGCAGTTACAGGTTAGAGCATAAAGAAAATTTCCTACCTAAAATACTTTTTCCAGTGGTGTCAGATTGCCCAAAATACCAGGCAGTAAATATATTTCTTCACACATATATAGGGAAGTATTTATCAGTTAGAGAATAATGCAGCTTTATCCTTACACTTCTATAGCTAGGGTGGCATGAAATCATCCAAAAAACTCGTAGGATAAAATATCCTTTTTTGTACCCTTTCTCTCATCGTGGATTAGGTGCACATGTTCCTTTTATAGTTTTCATACTTCCATTTACAGTATTTTTATTATATACATGGAATTTTTACATATACATATGTATTTGAATACTTGATCATCTTCTCGTCTGTAAGTATGTTCGCATGAAAATAAAGTAATCAACAGAAACTACAACAAAGACATCAACAAAAACAACATTCTGTGATAACATACACCTCATAATAACATGTAGGTACATCACACACATCGTCAATTACACATATGTTTCTGCCCTAGGTTCACTCTCACCACTTTTTACACGTTATCATCTTTAGTTTCCACGCTCAACTCTTTTCTCATTCCATGCTTTGTCTACTCCATCAGCACGCTTTCTACATCACTCTACATAGACATCAGGTATGCATCTCCATCTAATTTATGTTACTAAGTATTTCATTCACCAACATTAAGTGGGGGGGAAATGTAAACACAAAATCATTCACTTTAGACATTATTTGATCCCGATCTCATATTATTATTCATATGGTTTTTGAGTGAAGAAATAACTAATTAACCCATGTCTTTTGGCCATTTTACGTTGTTTTCTTTCGTCACTATTGACCTCCTTTACCTATTTACTCATTCAGTTCTTCCAATTTGGCATTGTTTTATCTTTGACTGGGCTGCCCAACCTAGTATAGGGTGCCCCACGTGCCCTTGTCCCATTTGGGGCACCCTAAGTCTTTTTACACTTTCCCACCAATTTTTGGGCACTTTCTATCCATTTGAGCATTTTATCTTTTCAGTGGTTGGCCTTTTCAAGGTTAATTATGAGATAAGAATAAGATAACCATATAAATATAAAATTATGAGACCATAATGAGGGACCAAGTAGTAATCACTACTATCATCACCGAAGGTTGCATCCATTAAAGGTTCCATTTCCATACATCTAGCTCCATCACAAGGCACGAGGTTGGCTAATCTGCATCACACTACATATGAAGTAATTTTATTCTATTCCATCCACCATTTTATTACATTTCTATACATAGTTATTGCTTGTTATTTTTACAAAGTGTGACTAGCACAAGAGCACTTAGGGCATGATTGCACACACACATATAGGACTATGTTAGGTTTGAGATGTAGTGCAATGCTCAGTTAATAAGTCCACCATTTTGGCAGCAAAGGAAATTATGACACCTGCATATACATCTTTATTTTGTAGTGGTTTCATGTTTTTCTTAGGGTTTTACAGGTCTTTTCCTCATCATTAATTATCAATGACATCCAACATAGTCCAGCAAATCTAGTGCGACAGGAAACAAAGTTAGGAAACCATCAAACAATACCTTAGAGGAAGGTTACAGATATTTTTCATTGACCATGGCACCCAGATCTCATACCAGAGCACCCCAATTCTTCTCCAAGTACCCCAGTCCAGCCTATTTCTCTACATCTACATTTTTTAGAGCTTATGTGTGTTCACATCTTAATTCTATTCACCCTATTTATTCTATGACATAGTCCTAAGGCATCATCAAATCATTTAAGCTCTTTCTAACTCTCCTTGCACATTAGGGTTTTCTATTTTCATAGCTTAGATTGCTTGGGTCATTTACTTTACGTATTTATTTGTTATTTATTGATGTTATTAATATTAGATTAACTATTATTGGAATAATAGAATAATTCCACATTTTATTTAATCAGTACGCATTGGTAGGTGTAGTTCATTTCAGCTAGTCCCTTATTTTCTTTCGACATCTACTTTTGGTTTTGATGTTATGTATCATTCTTTCCATTGACTACCCCATGTTTCGCTATTATGACATGAGGTAATCAATAGTTTTGGCATATGTATACAATTATTTTTTCATGCTTTCTATTTTCATACAGGTTACTAAGAATTTCTCCTTTCAGGTTAGTGGTCGCGAATGCATCTATTTATGGAAAGGTTCCTTAAGGGGTTCATTCCAAGATAGTTGTATGGTTATTCATGTAACCATTGGGTTATGGATGATACATGAAGAGACAATCGAGTTTGGTCCTATTCATATCTTTCTTTTTCTTTTATATTCTTACTTTCCTTCACATTCTTTCGACACCATACTTACTCATGACCACATTACTTCTTCCTCGCATTCCCTTTGGTTTTCATAACACATTGCACACACCCCTTATAATTTCCCTCCCTAGCCGATGTCATCACCCATGGGTGATTGCATTAGGGAATTTTCAAATTCTTGGTCGATGCCTTCACCCACAGGTGATGGCATCAATATAAATACCCAAACTAACATTTTTACCACATAAAACATACTATAAATTCATACATGAAATCACCATTTTCTTTTCTCTTTTGCACCAACGTGCATATGTTCACTCAGCTCTTAGAATTTTTACATCTTGACTCTTAGATTGGATCTTCTTCTTACTGAATTGGTTTGCTTACACTCTTGGGTCACCTATAGTGAGTTAGGACTATATTGTTTCCCCTTCTCCACCCAAAATCTATTCTCTCTTGGTGTATGGTCCATTGGGAGATAGATTCATCAGTGACCTCCCCCCAATAGGTAAGTTCTCTAACTCAACTTGTCATTTTGTAAACAGTAGTCTCATATCTTTTCTTATTTAATTTATGTTAGCTTATTATTTTATGCACATGATAGGTTAACATATTGTATTAAAGTTCTTTATTTTATGTTTCATGATTTACTATGGATAGCATAGAATTTACATGTTTATCTTATTCTTAATTACCCTTATAGTGTTGATACCCCAATAGGGTTCCTTCCCCTTTTTTGACCTAGGGCCTTGGAAACCTTAGGTTGTTCTAGTGTAAGGGTTATTTCCCTTTGTGTATGTGATCTTAGAGGTCCCTGTACCCTCTTTAATCCTATCTGTTGTGTGTTAGTCTCGGTGTGTCTCTTACTTTTTGCCTCAAAACCCTAGTTAAATAAATGATGAGAGCGGATGTTGTCTAGACACATTTGTTCCCGCCATATATAAAGCATATAAAAATAGTGAACCTTGTGGAGAGATGAAGAATTTTGTAATCGATAACGTGTTTAATGGATATTGTAGTTTGTGTTATGTGAAATCTAAGAGGGGATGAGAACCCTAGGGGTGACCTTATGCACATAGTATAAATGATGCTTGTGTTTGTAACTTGGATATTACCTTTTCGTGAGTATCTTGTGCTTGAGATTGCTCCTTGTTCTATTTGTTTTTCCTTTTGTTAGGATAAGGATGGACTTAAAAAATAAGATAAGTGTATTCAATTTTAATGATAAAAGAAATTAAACTTTAACTTAGTGAATATGAGAATAGAAATGTGTATGAAAAATAGATGAATCAAGGATGGAATACACTTTGAATGTCGTGAGAGAAAAGATGGAATTATTTATGTGTGTTCATCACCTTAGATATAGTTTTAATATCTTAGAGAGATCAATTCTCAAACTGGTTTGAATATAACGAGGATTTAGGTGTTTTTTTATCATAGGAAGAGTGTTGGGAGAGCTATAGGATTTACCCTCCATCCATTAACACTTCCCCATGGATAAGTGTCACTATAGATGGTCACAAACATAGTAGAAACTAGTCTGGATGATACATTTTTCCATGCATATCGTTGTTGTACATATGCCCTAGGTTCCACTCCTTGTTTGATACTGATAGAAAAGATGTAAATTAATAATTAAGAGTAATCAGTTCCCTTTATCAAAGTATGAAACTTACCACTATTTGTTTTCCTAGTGTACAAGATAGTTACATGTAACTGAGTATCTATTGTTGGATTTTGTTAAAACCTATCATTGAGAACCTATACAAATTATAAGGTGGCTATTTTTCCCCCAAGAAATAACCACCTAGGTGGGACACTAGCACCCATCGATTATATTTGTACTAGGCACTTTTGTCCCTATTATGTTTTTGGCCCAAGTTTGATTATAAACCATTTCATTGTTTACCATTCTTTGTCTTAGTTTTTGGACTATTGAGAGGGTGAAATAATCTACTGATGATTTCCCCCACTCATTTGGGTGTGTGAGATAAATGAATGTGAGTGCGGCCCAAACGAGGAAAGCTAAAGCTAATGTGAGCATCTGAAATAGAAATCCTATATGGGGAATAGGTAATATGCATGGTAAAAAACATGGCACATGCAAAACAATGGAAAAATCTATCTTAAAGTGTTAGTGAAAAACAAGCATGGCATGATGTTATATCAAATAGTTAAAACACACAATAACATAGCAAAGAAATAGTAAGTAGTTGGTTGAATACATGGGACACCACTTAGAATGTTATAAGACACTTGAATCCTTCAAGGCTATATAAGTGTACAAGAAATCAAGCATAGGGAATAGCCCATAAAAAATGAAAATAAAGATTTAAACATAGAAAACAAGGCACAAACAAATCAGATATACATGGTTAGAAGTGATCCTGTAAGACACATGTTACACATGAAGAACTCATTAACATGTTAGGATAATTGATAGTATGTCACAATGTATAGAGCTAAATAGAAGTGAAAGTGGTATATTTTGCAATGATATCACCTGAAAGATGGAAACATGTGGAAGTGTAGATTCCCCCGAGAGCTCAATGGGACTAGTAGAGAATATTATCATGCATCATGCGATAACCTATAGATATCCTACATTCACCTCAAAGTACCATGTGAATTCACACACACACACACACACACACACACACACACACACACACACACACACACACACACACATGTAAAAGGATAGAACATTTATGAATCAGAATAACATGATAATATAAGTGCAACATATAATAGTAAAAGTAAATAAGGATGTATCCAATCAATATTTAAGTTGTTTTTTTTTTTATTTTTACAAATGTTTTCATATTATTAGGATGTAAGATACTATGATTAGGAAAGGAATCAATGTTTCCCTCCAATGTGAGTGTATAAATTGATGTTCATGTAGGTAAGTGTGCCCTAAATAGTCATGTTTGAAACTAGAACAAGAGTGTCATTAGGCAGCAAGGGGAGAAATTATATCCCCCAAGTGAGAAGGCCATAGTGATCTAAGTGATATCATTGAGAAATTCATCTAAATATGAGTTGATGGATTTGGTTTAGATTCATGGTATGCAAAATATGTTGGTTTATCTTTTAATAATCCCATAAGAAGTAAGTCATACATGCCCATAAAATATTCTTCATCAGTAAAAGTTTTATCAAGGTGCTTATATGCATTCCATCATGAAAAAATTAGGATTGTAATTAGGGAATGAATAAATAAGAATATAAATACTCTTAGAATCCACTGGATAAGTAAGAATAGTATTATGCATATCGATAGTAATATCAATGTAATCTATCCAAGACTATACAAGTGTAAGTGTAAAAGACCAGGGATCATGTGTAACCCAAACCTTTGTGTAAAAGAAACTTATACCATAAGGTACTAGGAGAAAGATATGGCCTTGATCTTCATTATGTGGTTCAAGAAAAGGTATGAAGTTAGTAGGGATGAGGTGTTAGGAAAAATATATATTTTAGTGTGAACAATATCTAATTATGTGTGTAAATGAGTTGTTAGTAACAACTCATAGAGATCTAGAAGTTAGAATAAATCTCTTAGAGAGATCAGTGGGATTGTGTGTGAGTTGTACATGATAAGCTTTGACTCCTAATCAATAGGATCAAGCTACTTGTATAAAGGAAAATCAAATATTGAATAAATATGTCCCAAATGAAATACAGTATATTTGGTTTTATTATTTAACCATGCAATGTTTTATTTGTTTATTGATTAAATCATGCATGTTTTCTAGATTTGGTATCAGAGCAGGTTAGACTGCAATGATTTCCTGTAGGAGTTTGTGAGGTATTTTGATATGGAAGTAATTGTCTTCTGGTGCCATTGCTAGGAATAAATATGGTTTGTGTTTGAGTCTCAAAAAAAATAGATCATCTAAGTTTGATGGGGTATCTCTCAAGTGAATCCGCAGTTATTTGGATGTATGGAGGCATCAACGTATCTCTCGGGTGAATCCCCAGCTGTTTGGGCATCTAGATGTGTCAATAGCTTTCTCAAGTGAATCCGTAATTGTCTGGGAAAGTATGTAGGTTTGCTTTCAATAAAATAAGTTCTTGTGCACACTTTGCATGTTTCATTTGGACCATGTATGAATTTTAGTTTTGTACATAGTTTTTTTGGTGCTACTGGTTTCGCTCTTGCACAGTTCTTTTTCAGTGGCATTTTGGTGAGAACAACTCTAAGTTCAACAGATTTCAAGTGGCTCAAAGGGAAGTTTTCAAAGTTCATGTCAGGTTTTTTCAGGATTTCTTATGACTCCATGCCCAATGGATTGCTAAAAGGCCACTGATCTTCTACCTAGTAGGCAGGTGATCCTGTTGAGTGCCAAATTGTTGTAAATATCCCCCCGGGGTAGTTTATCCCAAATGTGCCCCTGCTCATTTTGTGGCTAACTCCTTTACATCTTTCCTTATTTTGTGCTTCAGTCAAAAATTTTTGTTTTCTAGGCACTCAAAACCTTCTAGAAATGGCCACCATTGGATAGATCTCTCTCTCAACTTTTCAGAAAGGTAAAGTTTTCCTCCTAACTCCTCATATTTTTCAAGTTATTGCTCGGCGGAGTTTTTGTGGGAAATTTTCCCTTAGAGGGGCCCACAGCCAATCAGAATGTTTTCACATGGCACCTGGAGTGGTGGAGCGTGGGGAAAACTTGAAATTTTTTTCTAAAGACCAAACGGGTAAAAATTCAAATTCAAACTTTTTGCCCCGATCCGATTTTTGGCCTGTTTTTTGCCCTAAATTTTCAAATCGCCATATCTTTCGATCCAGAGCTCAGATTTTCATGTTCTTTATATCAATGAAAAAGCTGGTAAAATTATCTACATGATTTTAGGGTAAATTTTTGAATTTTGGTTCAGTTTGGAGAGAGAAAATCAAGAAACATCTCTGGCACGTGGTAATGGCAGAAATGACGTTTCAACAACTAGTTTTAATGTAAAATGGGTCGCATTCTTCTTCAGCATGGCCAAAAATGTCAGGGCATGGGTCTGTAAGGATGCCCATGCTATTTTAATGCATCTTCTTCATTCAATGGGGAATGGCTCCCCATGTTTTTTTACATGTTTTCTCTCTCCTGGGCTCGACCCATGCATTGTAAAAGCCAAATTTGGCTCATTTTTTTTTTGTTTGTTGAACATTTTTTTTTTGGGACAGCAAGCTTCTTCTTTCACCTTCAACAAGTTATTGTTGCAAGTATCAGACCTTCTTCATGATTGTAACAGGTTTTCTGCCTCTTTGATGTTGCAAATGCAAGGATTTTGACAGTGAAAATGACAGTGCAGACTCTGTGATCAATTTTCAGTCCTTTGTTTGTATTGTGTTGTTTCATTTCAGACCTCTAATTACATCTTATCAGCCTGTGTATGATGTTTCATGTTGCATTTTATGAAATTGTGTCAATTTTCATGAACAAAAAGTGTTCACCACTCCTTTGGTGTATCGCCTATTAGTTTAGTTTCAATTTTTGTACTTTCTATCTCTGTCTCCTTGGAATTTAGAGTAGGATTAGGATTCAAACCTCTGCAATTGTGTAAATAACAGATCAGATCAGAGGAGTTTGAGAACCAGCCTCTAATCTGGAGATTCCTCTCTCATTTTACAAGTCCCACACTTGGAGAGAGGTTTCAATGTTGTGCAATCACACTGGATGCCTGAAACATCAACTTAGAAACCTGATTTGCATCTAGGGGTGCTGCTGATTTGCCACAATAGTTTTGGCACACCCCGTGGGACCTTAGAGGTCTCATTTTCATTGCAGCAAAGTTGATGTGCATTTGCTGTAATTTTTCTTGCTTAAAAGCTATAAGTTACACATCTGGCGACTCCAAGGAAGAAGAATCAACTGGTTTTTAGCAGTGCAGACCTGAAAACTCATGAGAAGAATCACTACAAGGTCAAGAGTTGGAGAAGAAGAGGTGTTGTTTGAATATCTGCAGTTATCTCCAAGAGTAAGGCAAAGTGGGAGGATAATCAAAGGTCTCCATCTCCACCAAACAGAACTCTCTCAACTCCTCCACCTGGTAGGGCCTTTCATTCAATCAACAAGGGTTTTAAGGCCAATTAGAATGGCACAAAACAACCCCTATGTCAATTTCACTCACTAGCAGTCAGCCCACTTGCTCTCAATGCACAAAATCCAATTCTAATTGCAGCATTGAAGAACATTCCATACTTCACTAGAGAGAATCAGACTACTCCTGGTGATCATGTTAAAGACATTGCCAACCTTTGTGCAATTCATGAAATCAATGAGATGCAAGTTGCTGTCAAATTGCTGGCATCTTCATTTCAAGGGGAAGGCTTTGCAATGGTTTTCAGGCCTTGCCTCAGGTTCTATTCAAAATTGGAACCAGCTATGTGTAGCCCTCCATGAGCAGTTTGGAGAGAAGGGAGACAACTTGTCTCTTTTGGAACAGCTGACAACTATCATCAAGAGAGCTCCCAATGAGCAGCTGACTAATTTTCAACTTCAGATTTCAAAGGACTTGGAGAGAATTTCTAGTGGCAGTCAGGCCAACAGCAAAGGTGCTTTTCTTTACTATCTCAAAGCTCTAAAAATTCTGATATTTCTATGTTAATTCAGTCCATGGGAGGCATAACTATCCCTATGGCTTATAGCATTGCCATTAGGGCTGAAATTATTTGATCCAAGCTGGAAAAAACTAGCCCCTAGACCTCCCATGCCATTATTTCCAAGTTTAGAGAGCCCAAACACTAATCAAGCACCTAATTTGGCTCCTTCTCCCACTCCTAGAAATCAAAATTCAAGTGAAGCTTCCACTTCATCTTCTAGTGCCTCAAATGAACTTCAAGAAGTCATGAAGCAATTGCAAAATTTAGTTAATGAGCTAGTTACTCTCAAGAGGAAACAAGCCCAAAGTTTTAGACCTTCCTTTCCAGCCTCAAAGCTCAGCCTAACAGTAGCCATATCAACCTCATAGACCACCCAATCCAGCTACAAAATCTAAATCAAGCAAGGCCTCCTGCCAACAGACCATTTCATTTCCCTATAATCCAAATGCTATATCTACCTCTAAGGTATTGGTGCCAATACAAAACAAATTGCTCAAGGAGTATGATTGGTGTTTTTCCATGCAATGAACCATCAAAACCAATCTATGTGTTTCAACGGTGCCTTGAATCAAGCATTAATGGTGACAACTACTGGTGTGGAGGGTGAGGGTAGTCAAGGAAACAACCAACAACAAGAAACATTCCAGTAGCAATCAGCTCCAAATGACACCACACTTGTGAACGGGCAGGCAGAGGATTTTTGTGGCATAAATCAAATAGTCTCTCAAGGTGTTGCAGCCAACACAAGGTCAAAAAGAAGGAATTTGGGTGAAGAACAACCATTAGCTCCAACCAATCCACAACCTTTTATGGCTCCACAAATGGTTGGAAAACAAAATCCAGTTGTAAATGCACAAGGGCAGCCAAGAACAAGCTCCTAGACCAACTCAAACTAAACAGTTGTTGCTGCCCACATGCAAGGGATGAATATGCAAACCAGGGACAACAAAGAGATCCTTCATCACCATTTAGTATCATTGATTAGATGAAGAAGAAAAATGTAAAAATATATCAATGTGGGAATCCCTATCTATCCCAGGCCAGAGAGATTTACTACAAGCTGCCATGAAGGACTGGCCAACTTCGAATCAGCAAGTCCAAAAATGCAAGAGAAAGTGCTCACAAATGTTGCCCAGCCTGAAGGGAATCATGGAGGACAGCAAGGTAAAATGTTGATGCCCCCTCCTTTTTTATGTCTCATTAATCATTGGAAACCAATTGGTGCACAATTGCATGATTGATTCCAGGGCAAGTAGCTCAGTGATGCCCAAGAAAATAGCTGATCAGCTAGGACTTTCATATATGAAAACCATATCCAAAGGGAGTAGTGCAGTTGGATGGGACAGCAGTAACAACAGTTGGGGGGTGATTAGAAACTTGAGTCTTACCTTACATGCATGTCCAAATGTTGTTGTTTTACAAGATGTATCAGTTATAGACCTTCCACCACTCTTTGCCCTATGTTTGTCAAGAGATTTCACAACCAAGATTGGAGGATATTTGTTTGCTGATTGGTCACACATGCTGTTCAGAATGAGGTATGGAACCAAAGCTACAATCAGGTGTGTGAACCTATTGCAAACTTCCACATTGAGCCCTACACTCCAAGTCAGATCAATGCCAACTGTTTGGCATTTGATCAAGAGATCACCCAAGCACTGATGAAGCTGACACCAAGGTTGGAAGCATCCCGGATCTAACTCTTGATGAATGGGAAAACAAGGTGCATGCTTTTGATCCTTATCAAGAAGTAGAAGAATCTAAGCTAGGGGTAGGGTAGTATTGCATACATCAAGAAGATCAGCCCATTCCTAGCATCACCAAGCCAAACCACAAGGATGAAAATGAGGTATGGCAGCTATTTTTTGATGGATCAAGGAGTAGACAAGGTTGCAGGAGGTGGAGCTATGCTTATTTCACCTCAAGGAGTAAAAAGTAATATTTAGCTTTTAGATTTAGTTTGCATGCTCCAATAACACTGCTGAATATGAAGCCTTGGTGCAAGGGATGCATTGGGAAAAAAGAGAGGAATAAAGAACTTGCAAGTCTTTTGGTGATAGTGAGTTGATTTTCAACAAGTCAAGGGGGGTAGCATGCTGTCAAGAATGATCTGCTCAAGTGCTACAGAATAGGGTGTGGGACCTCATTAAATATTTTGAGGGTTTTGGCAAAAAATCAATTCCTAGGAAAAAGAACCAAGCTGTTGAAATGACTTACAGGCCCAAGCAGTTGGGGCAGCCTTTGACGTTGTGGAGAGCATTCAAAAAGATAAGGGTACAGCCAAACATCCATGTGATTGTGAGGCCTTTAGTGCCGGATAACAATGTAAGTTGGCAAGTGTTTGAGAATGACCAGAAATCATCCATTTCTTACAAGAAGAAGAGTTCTCAGCTAAAAATCAAGAAAAATTGGAACAACAGTATGGTGACCAGGTGGTGGTACAGTTGAGAACTAATAAAGCTTCCCAAGGGACTTATCACTTTGGAGGTCATTTTCAATCCCAATGATCAGTTTAGGAAAGAGAAAGCAAAACAAACATTCAGGTCAAGAGAGAAGATTCAGTATCCATCTTGGTGGAAGAGAACAAACCATTGCAAATGGAAAGATGACAACTGAACAAAAAGTATAAGTTCATACAGATGGAACTATTGTTGCAAATCAGCAGCACCCCCTAGATGTTGATCAAGATTTCCAGTTTGATATTTTAGACATCCAGTGTGATTCACAACATTGAATCCTCTCTCCCAATGTGGGACTTGTAAAATGGAAAGGAATCTCTCCAGATTAGAAGCTGGTTCCTCAACTCCTCTGATCAGATTTTTTCACTTGCACAATTGCAGAGGTTTAAATTCCTAATCCTACTCTAAATTCCAAAGGAGACAGAGATAGAGAATGCAAAAAAAAAAGAAAGAACTAATGCTAATAGGTGATGCACCAAAGGAGTTGGTAGACACCTGATGCTACATGAAATACACAATCCACAAGGAAACAAAACACAAAACATCACTGACAAATGCTCAAAATGTAATGAAAGATCAAGAAAGAAATGATAGATATATGAAAGGATTGAGGGATTTTAATCACAGAACATATATCAACATCTCAGATCCAATACAGTACATTACAGTGATCCAGAGGCAAAAAAGGTGCTGCATTACATGGAAAGGTAAAAATTTCTTCACAAATTCTACCAAGGAGGAAAAAAAAGGAGTTTCCAGCATACAGAGCTGAAAAAGTGTCTCCCTTTGCAAAAATGAACTCATTCTGGCTTTTACAGTGCAAACCACGACCCCAGGAGAGAGAGAGAAACATGGGAAAACGTGCAAGGGGTTCAACCATTGAACCAAATCCATCAAAACAGCATGGGACCCTGACAGACCCATTCCCTGACATTTTTAACCATGCTGGGAGAGAAAATGCGAGCCATTCTTCATTAAAAAAATGGTGGTTGAAACGTCTTTCCCCGGTGTAGAAGGGTAAACTTTTGAGTGCCGCAACAGGTATAGGGTCACATTGAGCCAACAAAAGAGGACTAATTGCAGTGAAGGGGGGAAAAACTTGGTTCTTTTCCATAGAGATGAAAGGTTTATTGTTCTTGGGTGGAGGAAACCTTCCATAAGGGGGAGTTGAATGACCCCTATGAGGTAAATTTGCAACTGCTGATGTTGAAACACCTATTCTCCTTCTCTTGGGAGGGGACACGGATAGTTTGATATTATGATAATTTCCTTGCTTTGAATAATCTCTTTTCTTAATTCTTCGAATAAGTTAATGCACTAAGATTTGGAATCCAGAGATATAGATTCATCAGGTACTTTGATTTTTGCAATTGAGAAGAGAAGTACCAACTCTTGTCCCACCAGGTGTACCAAAAAATGTTGTCACCAAATCAATGCTCCCTCTGAATGGCAAGAATGTGAACATGAAGTTTGGTGTGATTGGGAAACATGGGATCACCTCTCAAGCTATAAACTTGGGCTCAAGGTGAACCTCTAGAAAATTCTAAATTCCTCTTCCTAAACTAAGTGATGTAATAATCCTAGTGTAATCAAGTAATTATCTAGACTAATGCTAATATTTTCATGGGTTTTAGGGAAATATATTTGCAAGAAATTAAACTATACTAAGTATGGTGATGTGAAAAATAAAGGTTCTTGTCAGACTTAGGAAGGGTTGATTTCAAGAGGTTGTGTGCACCACAAGTCAACTTTACCTATTAAAACTTAGAGATGGTACAAAATACCACATAATAGGAAGCATGTGTTACCTTTGTTAAAATTGATAAGAAAAACAATCTATCAGTCTTCTTATGAAAATTAATGACCTTGAAAAGAGTGAACAAACACCACAACTCAATTACATGCAGTAATCCACCACTTGATAAGTAAAAAAATCCAAGAACCTACTATAGAAACTTGAACTTGCACAATGTACCTACAAGCATGTGAAAGGAACAAAGAAGCATAGATGGATGAAAAGACCAAGATTAGTCACAAAACACACACTTTTATTACTTGAATAACATGAAAAATGCATCATGCATTCATAATAAGAAATAATTACCATTACAGTCTTGAAAGAAGGCTTGAAAGTTCCCTCAACATATATGAACAACTTGTAGAAGAAGGAGGTTTCTTGAAAAATATACACTTGTCTCAGAAATCTAACTTGTCCAACCTCTTGGAATGAGATTACAACTTACCTTTATAAAAGAAGTTGTGATAGAGAGAGAATATTTCATAAATTCCCTTCCTAAATTGAAGACACATGATTGTTCATTTATTATAGTTGGTTGAACCACTTGAGAAGGTTCCATCATGTGCCATCAAATTCCTGTTGACCTAATCCTCTCAATTAATTAAATAAATATTTAAATAACATATTTTAATAATAATAATAAATATTATTAATAAAATATTTAAAATAAAAATATTAATTTAATTAAATAATAATGGTGGGACGGCCCATTAACTGGTTTGACTTGAAGAAAGTGTGGGGCCATGAAAATAGGGTCACACATAGAACCAACTCGGTGGTTAGCTTGCTGAGCCAGCTCACTGAGTTGGTCATGGGCTCCATCTTTTTCTACCATAACCAAGTTGAGCTCCTACCACCATGACTAAACTGAGTTCTTATATCATAGCCCCTTTGTATACACCAATGATCTCCTTCTATCACTGAGTCCCTCACATTTAATTGAGCCACCATTTTGCATCGAGCTCCTCTGGTTTCAAGTGAGCTCATGGTGTGATCATTGCCAAACCCCTAGATTCCATCAATGTCAAACTACCAACATGATGATCTTGGCTGGATTGACTTGTTAGTGCAAAATCACAGCACCCCTGGATGCAAATCAGGTTTCTAGGTTGATCATACAGGCATCCAGTGTGATTGCACTACTTTATGAGCAAGCTGACTGCTGATCTGCTTCTTCTTTTTTCTCTTCTTCTACTGCAACAAAATCAGTTATGACCACCATTTGTTCAACCTCAGCCTCTTCTATAGGTTTAACCATCAAGGGGATCTTTGTCATCCCAAATTTAAGAGCCCAACTCTTCAGACTTTGAATTTCTTCATCTTTGTTTTGCTTCTCTTTTTACTATCCTTCATGGCCGATTTTTGCAATTTCTTCTTCCCCACATGGAATTGGGAATGCAAGAGGAGGGATGGGTTGAAACTTGATTGATTTGAAAATTATTCTTGGTGGTGGAGGAGATGGAAACTCTTGTTTCTTTGGAGGAGGAGGTATTTCTTTCAGCTCTTGTGGAGGGGATGACTGTTTGGAAGGAAAAAGGAAAGAAGAATTGAGGTGAGGTGGAAGACTGAGAGGTGGAGACATGGATTCAACATTTGGGACAGCAGATGGGGAGTTTAGAATTTGTAATTCCAAATGAGATGGTGCTGCTTGAGTAATGGGAAGAGAAAAACCAGATGATGGTGTAGAACTTACCCATTGACAAGGTTGTTCAACGCCAAGTGTATAGGCCTCTATTTCTGCTGTCCATTGTGCAAGTTGGGGCAGCATCTTCATCATGAAGTCTAGCTTCTCCTGAGGGCTAAAGTGTTTTGGAAAAGGGCCTCTCCATGGATAAGGAGTCCTGCAACCAATTCTGAAAGCTCTCATTTGGGCTGTTGCTCTGGACTGCACCATCTTTACTTCCATCTTTTGGATTTTCTCCAACAGACCAACATCTTGCATCTGATTGTCTTCATTATATGCATACTCTTGCTCTTGGAAATCTTCATAGCCAAACTGATTTTGGCATTGCTGCTCATATGGGTATGCATACTGATCTCAAATTTGCTCAAAATGTTGAACTGAAAGAGTTGTAAAACATGTTGGAGGTGAAATATACTGATGCTATTGTAAATGTGAGTTCCATGATAGAAATGAAGTCATGATTGCACAACTTCATGGAATGGAAAAGAATGAAAGGGATGGAAAGAAAGATGGATGAGAATGGATGAAAAACGGGTCTACAACTTCAGAAATGGGTTGCTACTCAGATGGAGTTGCCAGATGTGTTTGCAAGTGCCTCCAAAGGCTGAAATCTTCACAGGAACACACCAACCTACAAAAGATGAAGTGGAAGACCTCTGAGGTCCCACCCGGCATGCCAAAACTGTTAGTGCAAAATCACAACACCCCTAGATGCAAATCAGGTTTCTAGGTTGATCATACAGGCATCCAGTGTGATTGCACAACATCGAAACCTTTCTCCAAGTGTGGGACTTGCAGAAATGAGAAAGGAATCTCCAGAGAAGGCTGGTTCCTGCTCCTAAACTACCTGCCACAAGCTATTCCAGTGCAGGCAAGCTAATCTAAACCTAATCTGACCATGCCAAGGAGACAGAGAGAGAGAAAAAGGGAAAAACAACAAAAGCCTACACTAAAACGGTGATACACCAGAGAAGGAGAATGTTGAACATCTATCAAAACTGCCATGGAACAAGGAGAGGTGAGCAATGGGAAGGATGGACAGATGCATCACAGGCCCAAGGATAGATTTCACACAGAAAATGTCCCAAAACTCCATGAACACAGCTCCAGATCTGCAATGAACATTCAAACTTGCAAAAATACCTACAATGAAGAGAGGCAAGAAGAAAACAAGCAAAAAACGAGCAAGGATGGATAGATGCATCACAAAACACGTTTTTGTTGCTTCAGAAGTTTGCACAGAACATCATTTCAATAGTAAAAGGCAAAAACGCCATTACAGAGCAAGGGAGGAGGTTCGAACTCCATTTTCAACCCTGGAGAAGAAAAGAAGGGAGGGCAGAGCTAAAAAGATGAACCACCTTATAATCCTTAGAAATGAGCCAAATCTAGCCTTTTACAATGCATGGGTTGAGCCCAAGAGAGAGAAAATGTAGGAAAACGTGCAAGCAGCTCAACCATTGACCAAAACGCATTCTTCATTAAAATCAGTTGTTGAAACATCATTTCTGGCCATGCTGAAGAAGAATGTGATCCATGTGCATTAAACTAGTTATTGAAATGTCACTTCTGGCCATGCTGAAGAAGAATGTGACCCATGTGCATTAAACTGGTTGTTGAAACGTCGCTTCTGGCCATGAACACGTGTCAGATACTTTTTCTTGATTTTATCCCTCCAAACTAAGCCAAAATTCAATATTGACTCTGGAATCCTATATAGAATTCCATAAGCTTTCCAATGATATAAAGAACGTGTAAATCTGAGCTCTGGATCAAAAGATATGGGGGTCTGAAGTTTTAGGGCACAAAACGGGCCAAAACGGATTTTGAATTTTTTCCCGCGCTCTGCCACCTAGATGACACGTGTCAAGCATTGATTGGATGTGCAATTCTCTCTCCTCCACCTCCCGTGGGTTTCCCTTTGAAATTTTGACGTTATTACAACTTTGGGAAGTTTTCCATTTTTTCTCCGTGCCCCCGCCACCTGGGACACGTGGCGTGATCTGGTTGGAGGACGGGGCGCGGGTTCATCCTTTACCTTTTAGTTTTTTGGCTCAAGAATTTTGCCAAATTCTCCAAGTCTTTCCCTAGCCCTGAACTCCCCGCCTTAGGACACATGTCCTGTTTCTATTGGCTCGGGCCAATCCTCCAAACTTCGCCTTTGGAAACTCGGCAAAACATTAAGTAAAAAATCTCACCCTCTCCTCCGTTGCTCTGATCCATGAAGACATATGGCACAGTCTGATTCGTTGGCGGCTTTTCCAGGTCTTCACGTCCCTCACGTATTTTTGGCCCAGATGTCCCAAACCGTCTAGGAAAAATTTCTCCGATCTGCCCAATTCGGGCTTCCCTGTCCCTCTTTGAGGTGAAGACACATGGCACGCTTTCATTGGCTCTCGGCTTTCTCGGCTCTCACGTCCCACGCATCCCTTTGTCCCAGCTGTCCCAGATGAAAGTTCCCTGCACCGGCTGATCCGGGCAGTTCGCGTCCCTCGCGTCCTCACGGCCCAGATGTCCTAGCTTGTTCTGCACAGCAGTTAGTCGATTTTGTTTTTACCTTCGGCCGGTTCACCCTTTCGCGTCCCGCGCGTCCCCACGGCCCGGATGTCCCTATGCCCTGCGGACCACCTGGTGGTCTTTCGGCCGATTCACGCCTCGATGTCCCAATTGTCCCAGCTGCTGCGAGGACTAGGACTTAGCCATTTTTCATGATTTTTTCTGGCCCAGGCTATTTTTTTGCAACTTTTTCACCCTTTTTCTAACTCGTTGGATTTTCTTCTTAGACAGGAGAGTTAGAAGGAAGCCAAGGGGATCCCAGAAACATGATTTTTGGCCTTGAATCATCTACTTGCCTGGGACTTGAATATTCTAATGCATGTTATCAAATTTACCCTGGGGGTGAATTTTGGATAACACGACTCTCGTGAGCTTTGATCATATGTGAATCAACTCAGTTCCTCCACCACACTGCTTGGCATTAACCTGGCTTATCGAGTTGAACTTTTTTCTTCACGCTGAATCTTGAATCCCTAAGCTCCATCTCATGTTATGTGAGTTCCTCAAGCTCTGGAAATTGAATCTATGAGCCCTGAGTGCTTCCACCACTGAATAACTCCCCACTAAGCCCTATCTATTCTTACCAGTTCAATTTCCTCTAATGTCATGAGCTATCTGCATCAACATCAAGCTCCTCTTGTCTGCATGCAATGTCTGAGCATAATCTCCTTGCCTATGCTTTTCTCAGTTTTTAAATCTTACACTAAGCTTAGCTCTGATATCAATTTGAGATTAAATCTGAGCTTAATTCAAGCTTAAATTTAAGATCACATCATACTTAGCTTCAAGATCACGTAGAGCTCACCTCTAAGCACACTTATGAGCTCACAACCAGTTGGCATAGATATCTCCTCTAATTTCATGCCAATCATAACTTCAAGATTGCAACAATCTCACCACCATACTCATTTTGAGCTTACCTCTCAACTCTTGGAGAGCATGCACCGAGCTCATCTGGAAGTGTGGTTTTTCATGAATCGCTAAAAATGAGCTTTCTTCTGGACCCAACCACTCTTCATCACTTAAATTACTGAGTTGAGCTCCTTCATAATAGCTTGCCATAATAACAAGACTCGGCTCTGCAAGGTTGAGCCTATCTTTTGACCTTGACCGTGCATCAACCTATTGGAACATGACAATCATCTTGAGCTAGCTCCTATTCATTACCTTTTGTGAAACCTTCCATTCAAACTAAGTCACTAAATGACTTTCCTAATAACTTAGTGACAAACTCAAACTCCTCACGACTCATCAAGATCATTAAAAATTACTCACCTTCACACACTAACCAGATGTTTTGGCATTTGACTTAGTTTATTGATGACACATTTTTTGGTAGGATTTCTCTCTTGGATCCCCATATCTTGATTCCCACTTGGCCATGCTCTTAGGAATTTCTCACAGTGAAAAATTTATGTAAAACTTTGACACCGTTTAGCTAATTCAACCGGCAAGAGACCCAAAATTTTCTCCACCCAAATTTCTACCTCATCTCATCTACCCACACATTCAAAAATTCCATGATCCCCACATACTTGGAAATATCATCCCTCGGGTCCCAGCATTGACTCCATTGCTGAATTATTTTGAAATAAATTTTTCAAAGTCTGAGGCCCCAAAAAATTCCAAACTCGATCTTCCCCATCGATCCGACTTTCGAGTCATAAATGAGCTCATTCCATCAGCCTTACCTCAGCCTCAATACCTCGATGCTTAGCTTACCTAAGCAAATCATCTTCTTTTTTCACTAAGCCCCTCGTGAGTTGATCTTCATGCTTGGCACCAATGAATTGTAACCCAGCTGAGTCAATATCACACTCAAGCTCATTCATTGTCATGAGCCATTATCTATTTTACATCCATCTCTCCTACGAAATTTCCTTTCGAGACACTTGGTGACAACTTGGATGTGTTTGCACCAACATTGAAATCCTACCCGAGCTACTAACTGAGCTCTGAACCAAGTTCATTTTCTATTGTAGATGAGCTCACTTCACCATCTAATCCTCTGTTCGAGCTCAATCCCGAGTTGGCTCATTCTAAGAGAACTTGAAATATCTTGATATTATATCTTCAATTGACATCCCAAACTATACGAGCTAGCCTTTTCAAATAACTCGTTAATTACTATGTCAACTCGTATTAACTGAGCTCTTATACTATTCTCTTTATTCACCGAGTTGATCTCCAAGATGGCACTATGATTTGACTGACCTATCAACTGAGCTATGTACCAAGTGTAGCTTAATTTTGTATTATTTAGTGCTAGGTGAGCTCACCCATGTAACCTATTAATTATATTTATTGTTTTATCTCTGTGATGACCAAAAATGGGCCCCAAGGACCAATGTCATGATTTGATCGTAGTAGGACCCCATTGTCTAATTTTTTCATGTGTGCAAAATTGGATAAGAACTATCTTACCATGATTATACTCATCTCAAATTGATTTCCTTGAATTTTTTATAAACACACACTATTTCCTTTATAAACTCACATTTTCTTTTCCAAGTGAAATAAATTTGGGGAAATTTATCTGTAATATGGCGGGAACACTAGTAGTAGCCAGCTTCAAATACATATCCACTGAGGATTTGTACTCAATTTTTTATCTTTCAGGCTCTGATGTGGTATTCATAAGAATTCTATTTGAGATTTTTGATCCTAAAAATTATACCGGGCCTTTGACAACTCAAGTTGTTTGGGTTGTGTTGGTTAGAAGGCTTATCAGGATAAGTCCCATTTTTTTATAACATCTAGATGATGTATTTTCATCTCTTCAAACTAGAACATCAAAAATACTCCCAATGCATTGAAGAAATTTTATCTTGTGAGAAATCCTAGTGTGCAAGGTTTGACCAATTATAAATGTCCCTTCATTTGTAATGAAGCATTTATTGTGAAGGAAATCCCCTTAAATATTATGTACTTGAAGGAGATATTTCACTAGGTATTGTGCCTACTCTTTTTCACAGAATGAATGAATTGGAGCAACATGTCTCAATCTTAGAGAACAAACCATTAAGGACTACACATTCTTATCCTCCTAAATCATCACCCATCTTTGTGAAGAAATATAGGGTTTATTCTAGTCCTCGACCTCTTACTTCATCTACTCCAGGTTTAGTCGTTATTGCACTTCTAGCTCAAGCTTCCAATCCATCATTCACTTTCAAAGCAATAGGGAAAAAGGATTTTCCTAAAGGAGGCCTCGAAATTAATGAATGGGTTTCATCCTATGAGAGGAGATCAAAATTTTGTTGTTTTTTGGATGGTCCTATGAAAACTACAAATGAACTCATTTCTTTAAGTATATCTCACACCCTGGTTCGAGAAATTGTGTTTGTTCAAATAAAATTGGGAACAGAGGGATTTGTTCCTAGAAATAATAGGTTGTTGAAGAAACTTCCTCTTTGTAAAGAGTATTTTGTAGTGGACGATGATTAGGCTTCTCTTTTCTAGTTTCTTTCTAATATAATTTCCAAAAAATGTATGCAACTTTTTTCATGGGAAGGAGCCCCTATAGAACCCCAATTTTTTTTCCATAATACAAAATATGTCAAATAGTTACATTAGTTTACATGCTTCATAATAGATTTGGAATTATATGAAATAAATATAAATATCTAATGTATTACATTAAATTACATTCATGTTTGAAAACAACAATTCAAAATATTATTCAGTTTTCATGAAACAAGAATAATAATTAAAATAAGGTGAAAACATTGTTCAAAGAAAAACAAGCCTAAACTTGCTCATTAGTCTTTGTAGTTGCATCTTCATCTTCATCATCTTCTTCCTTAACTGGGTGTCTCTCTATATAAGTATCATATCTTTGAAACATTTTCATTATCTCTTCCTCATCAAGTCTCAGGTCATGTTTTTAGATTAAGTGATGATTTTTCAATACATGATAACAAGTGGACATTCTTAGCCTTTATTCTCTCAACTTCTTATTCAGTTAAGAAATTTTACTCTCTATCAGGATAAGTTTTTTAATGACCTCATAAGACCAAGGTTCCTCTCTGAAATTCTTGTCAAATGATTGATTTAAGTATCAATTTCCTAATTCCCATAAACCATATTGCGTTTTTCAAACACCATTTGTTCCAATATTCAATCTATATTATCAAAAACTTTCTCCACCCAATATTTTTCAATCTCCAACTTTTCTTTAACTTGGTTTATGGTTTCTACCCTGATCCTGGCTAAGTATTCCATTACATATTGAGTTTGCTTCTCCTTGGGTGACAATATTCCTTCTTTCTCAAACAAATCCTCATCCGGTTGATTTATTGCTTCAAGTTTTACGAAAAAATTCATCTCAAGAAAATACTTCATTAATTTCATTGAGGACTTTAGTAATCTCTATATACCTATCTCTTGCTTTTTCAATCACTTGCCTACCCCTTTGGGACAAATCCTCTACCCATTTATACTGATTCAACTGTTTTACTAGATTTTTCAATTCTATCTAGCATCTTAGGGGTGATGGTGGTGATAAATTATTCGGTAGATCTTACCAATTCATGAAAGCATGAGGTTAGAGTTCTTACCTATTCTGTTAGTTACTTTTTGGATATTTTATCCTCATGAAACTTATGTAACAAACCTTCAACTACCTCAGTGACCCCTTACTTCAATGATTCTCTGGTATGTCTTCCTAATTGGATATGTGTAATATCATAGTCACTCTCTGTGATTTCATACTTTGTATGACCCTGATGAGGAGTTGCAACCTCTAAAGTTCTAAACCCATTCTGATCTATTCATGTCTTAGTAAGAACCCTTGTTTTCTTCAAAGATTCTTTGAGATTTGGAATTTAGATTCTTGTGATGCTTAAGGTTTCCTTTTTAGTGATCTCTTTCACCCCTTGTTGAATAATTCCCCCTAACCATCCAGCCATAGGGCTGTTCCAATTCTTTTATTTTTGTGGGGTTTCAGAATACACTACTAATTCCTTTGATGTTTCTCCAACTTTTACTATCTATTTTTCACTATCTAATATAACAACATCTAATTTTTCCGCATCCTACCCTTGAATTTGTAGCTAAGTAGCATCCTTTGATTTCTTTCCTCCTATTGCTTCTTAACTTTGACCTTTATTTACTATAGAAACCTTAGTAGAAATTATTGTTTCACTTGACACTTATTTTTCATCCTTAATAGGGTTATTCATTGCACTTGTATCTATATTTTTCACTGAGATATTCTTTACATCTGAAATTTCCTTTGGGGTCCTTCCATCTAGACTTAAAGTTTTAGCTTGCCCTTTATCTTTTGGAGTATCTTCATCTCTTATTGTTGATTTTTTGGTGGGTGAATCCACTTGAGGTTTCTTTTCAACGAGTCCAGGCTTTAGTGGTTGATATCCTAGTTGTGATTTCTGAATTTTACTTGTATCTTCTTTAAGAGTAATCTCAACATGTTTACTTGTTTCTTTCAACACTTCATAACAACATCCTTCATAATATCAGTCTTTTGGAAGACTCAACCTTCCCCTAATGACTTTGAATATTTTGGTAATTGAGTTTCAGTATGAACCCTACTCTCTACAAGCACCTTATCCTACTTTTTTTGAACTATTTTCTCATCATTTATGACAGAATAAGTACTTTTACTCTGAGTATCTTAAGGTTGATCCCCCATACTTGCAGTTAATACCTAATGGATATCTTTGACATGCATCTCGTATTTAGGGATACTTATATTCTTAGTTGTATAAGTCTTAATATCTAAATCAATCATTTCAAATTTAGGAACCTCCTTAAAAAAATTTACTACCTCATCAGTTATTTTTGGTGGCTCTTCAGGCTGTTGAATCACTGGTTTATCTTATATTTATTCTTCTTTTTCTCTAGCTGACTGACTAGACATATGAGTAGTATTAGTTGTTCGTGGAATTAGTTCAACAGAAGATGAAAATGCAACTACATTAGGAAATTTCACACTTGTAATAGAATCCATGTTCCCAAGGCTCTAGAATGGAAACACTTGACGGGCTGATAAAATTAATTTGTTTCACTCGGAATGTTTCGTTCCTTTTAGAAACAGATAAGGTTAGGGGCTAGGAGGAATACCTATAGAATGTCGAGATGGTGTGCATGCATACCGTAGAGAAAGATCAGGCTGATTGCGAAGAACTCCTTTTTGTCTTGGAAGGACTACTTGCAAATAAGAACACAAGACCACAAGATTTTGATTAGACAATAATTGAGGAAACTGCCTTGGGCCCAGGAAATATGAAACTTCCTTTCAAAGGTGGTCAGTTTCCCTGCTAATATGAATTAACACAAAAGACTATAAAATATCAATTAAGTTGCTTCATAGAACTGGGTAGGGGAAAGGCTAGTTTTCTGGTTTTGATCAGAGGAACCGATGCCGGTTACTGATAACCGATGCCGGTTACTGATAACCGATACCGGTGGGTTCTAGGATCTGTAGGTTAGTTTCTTTGTGGGGTAGTTGTGTTGTTTATAAGGCTGTATATAGGTGCGCTATTTTAGGAAATAAGGTGATGAGAGGTAGATGAATGATAGTTAGAGGTAATATGCATGCTGGGTAGTGGATTCAAGGATGGATTTATGAGGACTGTAATTCAAAAGGCATAAGAAATGTTATAAGAGAGGACATGAAAGATGTGACTTACTGGTTTTGACGAAGATGCAAGCTAATATCCTTTGCTGTAAACACTTCTGGTATCTTCCACTCGTCTCTGCTTGGTCAAGTGAAGGTCTGGACTCTCTCGATTCACTCCTGATGATCTTTCTTGATTCAAAGAATCCTTTTCGACATGATCCCAAAAATGAAATTTCGATCCTTTGTTTTTTGGTTTGGGGAGTCCATTTACAGGGAGCCGATGGCGGTTACGTAACCGACGGCGGTCAAGTAGGAACCCGGCATCGGTAAGGAAAAAGTAGGCTATTTTTAGTAAAACAGCCCACCTTCCCTACTTTTCTCCTGAGAGAACAGTTGCGGGCTTGGTCAAGTGACTAGAAGGTCAGTTTTGGGTGTGAGAAAGGAGGTCCTTAGTCATGGGTGTGAGGTGTAGACAAAGTTTTAGGTTTTTATTAGGTTAGTTTAGGGGTTAGGGCTAGGTCATGATGAGGTGGCAAGATGAGGTGGCAGGTGAGGTGATGGTGGATTTATCAATTACAAGGTAATTAATAAATAATTGTGTAAGGTTTAGGTAATGAGGTTAGGTTGTGAAATGGGATGCGGGTCACAGGGAGTCGCAAGACACAAATTTGGTGTCTACATTAGCCCCTTATTATCCGTGTAGCTTGTGTTGTAAAGCTGCGCGGATAATAATATGAAGTGGTTTTCCCCTGTTAAGGGTATAGGTAATCCCCCTCAAATATATCATAGATTGAGGTGAACGGGAAATCAGGGATAGGGTTGATAAAGGGTAAATGGGGTAGAGGGGATGGTAAGATGGTGGGGTAGGTCCAAGGAAGCAGACGCATGGTAAAATGCAATAGTACGACTAGGGTACATGATTTGACGAGAAAACCAACAGTGAATAGGTAAAGGTCGATAGTTTATCCAAACAAGGGTGATATAATCCTAGTATCCAAGGCATAGGAAGTAGCTCCAGGGTATATAACAGGTAAGGTACAGGAACATTTAGGCCTGTTCTGGCAGTAACCAAATGGTTGGTTTGGTTGAGAATAAACATCATGGTCTAGGTCTAGAGAAAAGTTGGTTGATAGATCAAGTCAAGGACCCCTAATCATGCTAAAACACGAACAGGTGAGCTCAATTAAACAATAAACTATAGGTTGGGTGGATAAAAGTGGATAGGTTTTGATTTTGGGTAAGGTATTAGAGTGATACGGCCGTGGGTCGGGCCGAGTTGTTGGGTTGCAGCCTTGGGTCAGGCCAAATGGGGTAGGGCGAGGCCTTGGGGCGGGCAGGTTGGTTAGGGCGAGGCCTTGGGTCAGAGCCGGTAGGGTAGGGCAAGGCCTTGGGTCAGGCCGGTTTGTTAGGGCGAGGCCTTGGGGTCGGGCCGGGGTAGGGTAGGGCGAGGCCTTGGGTCAGGCTAAATGGGTAGGGTGAGGCCTTGGGTCGGGGCCGAATAGGTAGGTCGAAGGCCTTGGGTCGGGGGCCGAATAGGTAGGTTGAGGCCTTAGGTCAGGCCGGGGGTAGGGTAGGGCGAGGCCTTGGGTCGGGCCGAATAGGTAGGTTGAGGCCTTAGGTTAGTGTCGAATAGGTAGGTTGAGGCCTTGGGTCGTGCCGAATAGGTAGGTTGAGGCCTTAGGTCGTGTCGAACAGGTAGGTTGAGGCCTTGGGTCAGGTCGGATAGGTAAACAAATGGTGTTCAGCAAAGGTGGATATAGGCAATATGTGGTTTAAAAAAAAAGGGGCAAATGGTTAATAAGGGCAAGAAATTGGGGGGAAAGTTGGCAGGAAAAAACCGATGTCGATTCTACATGACCGATATCGGTTAAGGGACTGATACCGGTTCATTAGGGCAAAATGAAACCAATATCGGTTAAGGGTGAAAAACCTATAAAAAGAAAAATACTGCTTGTCATTGTCACTTTTGTTATTTGAAAACCAATTTGAGTTGTCTGACGTGGAGAGTTGAGATTGGAGGTTTTATTGAGTGAGGTGGAGCTAGTTTGCTGGAGGAGTGAGTTGTTTGCGGGCCTGAGTGAGGAGGAGGTAGCATTTGATTGGCTGGAGACCCAGCAGATCAGAATTGGAGCTATGGCACAGGCAAGAGGAGCAAGAGGGGCTGGACCAGCTGGACCACCACCACCCATCCCACCACGATGACGTGTCATCGTACGGGTAGGCTTGGAACTCTTTATTTTGTGCATTTGAATGGTATTAAGTGAAATTAGGGGGTTTGGGTAGGAATTTACATGTTTTAGGAAATAATGAATAAATTGACGTAATTTGTAAAAACGAAGAGGATAGATGGGTAAAATAGGGCAAGTTGGCTAGTTGGGTAGGTTTTTATGGTGTTTGGGGTGGGTAGATAAGTATAAAAATGTAAAAATATGGGCGGGGGGGCCACGCGGGGGTTCGGCTCCCGGTAGTTACAGTGACCGATGTCGATTACTAAGCGACCGGCATCGGTCACAAATTGCTTGGACAGGGTGTGTTGGGCTAGACCGGCGTCGTTCGTATGTCGGCCGGTGTCGGTTTGGGTTTGTATGGGTATGGGTTGGGTTCGGTTTAGGCGTGTTTGGGTTTGGGTTGGGCGTGTTTTGTGTTATGGGTTGGGTGGGTTTGGGTGTTGGGTGGGGTGGGGTGTTGGTTGGGGTGGGGTTGGGTTGGGTTTGGTTGGGTTGGGGTTTGTTTTGTTTTGGGGTTGGGTGGGGTCTGGATTTGGGGTAGATTTTGGGCTTTGGGTCGGGTATGGGCTTTAGGTAGATTTTGGGCTTTGGGTCGGGTAGGGGTTTGGGTGGGGTGGGTTTGGTTTTTAGGTGGAGTGGGTTTGGTTTTTAGGTGGAGTGAGTTTGGGTTTTTGGGTGGGGTGGTTAGAGAGTCGGGGTGTGGTCGGGGGGATAAAAGGGGGTTTAGAGGATAAAGTAGATGTTGTGATAAAAATTAGGTCTAAGGATGTGGGTTAGTTTTGCAGGCACGTCAGCAGTTGACGATTGCGGGATAGGATGCCCCCCGCTGTTAGTGCAGATGAGACTACATGTATCCACAGCTCACTGGGCGATCATGCGCGAGGTGGGACTCGGGTGAAGTCCAGAGGTACATAGTGATAGAGAGAGATCACAGCCAGATGGTCTCCCTCATCGAGAGATGGGATCTGTGCGAACAATGTGTTCCATCTCCCAACTGGGGAGATGACTATCACGTTGGAGGATGTGTATTGCATCCTTCGACTACCTATCGAGGGAGAGGCAGTCTTCCAAGTAGATTCAGAGACTGCCGATGGACAGCATATTATAGGTTTTTGGAGATGCAGCCGCGCTACTTACCTATCACAGCGGCGAGCATTGGGTATGGTGACATGTACCATGCGCATCGACACGAGACCACGGGCTGGCTATGCTGATGATGATTGGGATCACCTGCTTCGCCCTCCTGGACTCAAAGGGAGGCCACTTTCCATGGGCGTTGATGGGGGTGTTACTTGAGATGATTGAGGAGCATACTTGCTATGCGTGGGCACCAGTGTATCTGGTGCAGCTATACAGAGAGCTCTGGGGTTATCGCCAGATGAGGCGATTCGGTATCTGTTCGACATTTTTGCTGCATTATTGGGCATATGAGCACATCATATGCATCAGGCCAGTAGGGTTACCCCAGTAGCCAGGGCCATAGGTCATATACAGATATGGCTTTCAGAGGTGGTTGGGGGTCATGGGGTAGCCACAAGCAGTTCTTGCAGGGCGAGATGTGGCGTATTATAGACATTTATTAGAGGGCCTGACAGTGGTAGACTTCATATGGAGACCTTACAGAGGTCATCACCCACACAGAGGAGGCCGAGTACAGTTATGCTGGATCCAGTACACTTTCTGGATAGCAGGACGGAGGTCGGGAGAGTACGAGAGGATATCCCTAGAGAGGGTACGCAGGCAGATGGGGCTGCGACATGACGAGCCACCTCCCTTCCCTAAGTACAAGAGGGATGATGTAGAGGCCCCACTGCCTGCACCATAGCCCTTGGATCCAGATTGGGTTATAGAGAGGCCAGTAGATGATGGCGTAGATGATGTTGGGTGCACGGGAGCATACAGGGTTTGGTGGGCTGGTCAGAGAGCGGCGAGGGTAGCACAGCCCACACAGCCAGACTTGGCAGCGGTGACGGCAGAGAGAGATCAGCTCAGGGGCCAGGTGCAGTTATTACAGGGGTAGCTTGCTGCTGCGCAGGCACAGATAGGGGTCTTACAGGGGCAGCTAGCCCAGGCTCAGGTACAGGCACAGGCAGCACCACCACCAGCAGCACAGCCACAGGTGCAGGTACAGGTACAGGCAGCAGTACTAGCAGCAGCACAGCCACAGCCCCAGGCACAGGTACAGATACCACTGCTAGCAGCGGCACAGCCACAGGCACCACTAGCACAGGCACAGGGGGTACTGGCAGTAGGAGTCCGGGGACCAGCCCCAGTACCGACGGTGGCACGGGATAGATACATGGAGGCAAGAGCGGAGGCCCTGGTACTATCAGGATGTTCTTGATAGTACCGGAGCTGAGTATCAGCCATATGCGGCACACCGAGCGGAGACCTCGCGTAGTCAGAGATCGCAGGGAGGTGCAGCCACAGCCGGCGTGTCTGTTACAGGCAGGAGGCGAGAGGCGCCGCAGGGACCAGCAGGGAGAGGTGCTGAGGGTGGTGGGGAGAGCTGAGGGATCCCCACATAGTTTTTTGTATAGGGACATGGGCACCGGTCTGCGAACCGGTTGTGTTGATAGAGGCCTGCGTGCCATCATTTATTCATGTATGGATTCATTTATTCATTATATACCGGCCTGCGAGTCGAGTACGGGTTGTATATTTGATACCGGCCTGCGAGCCGAGTATATTTTTGATATGAGGGACCGGCCTGCGAGCCGAGTCGAGATTTTGGATAGTTATTGCGGCCTGCGTGCCGGCTTAGTTGTATGATGAGATCACAGAGGCCCCGATGCAGGGCACATTGTATATTTGAAAATTTGTATATATATATAGAGATGATGTTTTGATCCACATGCAGTGTTCAAAAATGTGTTTAAGTATTTTGTCGATGGTTTGTGATATAGAATGTAGGATGAGTTTAGTTGACATGTTGATATATGGATGATGTTGATGTTTTTGTTTTTGCACGTATATATGGATGACATGTTATATGATGAAATGTTGCATGTTGTGGGCTGGTTTTGTGACATTGTTATATATGTATCTGATGAGTTGGATCCAAATGATGAGTTTTTGGTTTTGTGTAGATGTGACTTAGTTGATGGTTTGTTTGTTTTTGTAAAATAGATGATGTTTTGGACATTGTAATGATATGTGTGGTGGATGGAGAAATATGGATAATGGTGTTGTTATGCAGGAAAAAGGGCGGGTGCGCGACAAAAAATTAGGTAGAAAATGAAGAAAAAGAACCATGTTGTAAAAAGATAGGTCTATAACCGATATCGGTTAGGTAACCAACGTCGGTAGATAGTATAGACCGATATCGGTTACATAACCGATACCGGTTATTTAGGTATGAGCTTTTCTAAAAATAAAAAAGCTAGGGTGGCAACTTAAGTTCTAATTTTGAGAGCCATGCAAGAAGTTAAATACGCGAACGCGACGCTTTTTGACGACTGAGACATGTAATTGCATGAGAGATTTGAGTGATTAGGAGTAAAGAGACAGGGAAAGTGATTGTGATCTGAGATTCAGAAGACAGAAAGGCAGGTTTGAAAAAGGTGGTGATAATGGCAGGACGAGGAGAAACATCCAGCAGGCAGGGACAAGAGGGAAGACAAGGGCCACCTCAAGCTACTGCAACCCAAGAGGTAACGTTTTGTTTGTGATTTGACTACTGCATGTTTTGTGAATAAGATGGGGGAGAGTATGTGGGTAGATATGAGAAAGAAAAGATGATAACAAGGGTTATAAATGGGGTGAGTGTTACATGGTAGGTAATCAAGGGTTTCAAGTATGTCTGTGTATACAGAGAGGAATAAACGAGCAATTTATTGTCGTAGGTGGTTGTTTTAGGCAAGGTGTATGAAAGTAACAGGGACCGATATCGGTTAGGGATAACCGGTATCGGTTACTCAACCGGTACCGGTTAGCTGTAAATGATACCGGTTGCTGTAGGAATTTCCAGAATTTGACAAAAAAACCCGGGGGGATTGGAGGAATTGAATGGTTTTTTTGTTATTTGGATGTATGCAGGCAGAGGCAGGGTTGAGGATGAATGATAGTGTACCAGCGCTGTTGTCACGAATCCGAGCGGATGTAATGCCAGCTGAATGGACATTGATAAATCATTTGGGGTTAAGTGGAATCCGCTATTATTCACGAATCGCACGTAACCATGCTATGTTACAGGCGTTGATTGAGAGATGGAATCCTGAGACAAATACCTTCTATCTGCCAACAGGGGAAATGACAGTAACATTGGAAGATGTGTTCCGTATTTTGAGACTCCCAATTACAGGGAAAACCAGTATATCAGGCATTACCTAGGCGCGGCACGGGGAGCGATAACAGCAGTATTTGGTCCATACGCACGAGATTTAACACAGCGAGGTTTGTCATTTACGTATGGGATAATGTATGCAGCACATCCTGAGGAGACAAGGTTAGCAGTAATATTAATGATAGCGGTAGGGTATTATGCATTACCGAGGGCAGAAGGGGGAAGATTTCCAAAGGCATTGATGTGTGTTATTTGGGAGATGATAGAAAGGAACGTGACGTTTGCATGGGCACCTGCATATTTGGCGGAGCTATATAGGGGTTTATGGGCTTGTAGGTGAAATCACAGAATGACACTGGATTGTTCATACTTATTACACTGTTGGGCCTATGAGCACATTGTTTGTGTGCGACCAATAGGCCGACCCATCCAGTCAGGAGAGACCGGAGTACAGAGGTTAGGATTCAGATGATGGGTCCAGACAGAACAAGAGGCAAGATCCCAGGCTGTGACGGGTGACATTGAGTATTATAGGCAGGTATGGGAGAGGGTGACGATTGCGGATATCTGTTGGCGGCCTTACGGGAACTATATGGTAACAGAGAATATAGCTGAGGAGTTGAGGGGTGTAGAGCGATTGAGGTGGATCGCAGGGGCACAGGCCAGGTGAGTATGAGAGGATTCCTCTAGATCACGTGCGGCGACAATTTGGATTTGTGCAGGATATACCCCAGGCTTATAGACCTTATATGAGGATTGATGCAGAGGCAGTATTCTCACCTCCCCAGCCAACACCTCCAGAAGGGGCCTGAAGAGGTAGCAGCCGATCGCAGGGTAATGGATGCAGGAACGACAGAGGCCTATAGATTATGGTGGGTAGCAGAACTGCGAGGTGTACGTGATCGTCCTGACATAGCGGTGATTACAGCAGAGAGGGATCGTCTGCAGCATTTGGTTCAGCAGCTCCAAACGCAGGTGAATGAGACAAGAGGATTGTTAGTGGTTGCGGAGTCACGGGCGGAGAGACTAGAGGCTGGAGTCCTCCATGCGAGAGGGGCGTATTCATATGTTACAGGAGAGATTGGCAGATCAGTGGGCAGGTACCAATAGCCGTGGTACCATTGAGGACAGAGAGGCCTGGCGAGAGGGGGTCGACGATCACGATCATCGCCTAGTTCGGGATGAGGCGTGAGGGTCTAAATAAATGTTAGCAAGGTATAAGAATAAATAAGAGTACCGACCTGCGTGTCGATGATAGAGAAGATGTATTTGTTTAACATCTAAATAAAACGAGATATGTATGTTGATTTGAGTTATAATAATAAGAATGTTTTCGTTTTTGACTTTCGGTGTTTTGAAAAAGGATAAAGAGGAATGTGATTAAATAGAAATACACAAAAAATATTTATATTTACCACACATGATAGGTTATGGTAGGGGATGGTCGAGCTAACCTTGGGAGACCCTATGTCTCCGAAGTGCTGCCTACATAGCCCATTGCACAAAGCAAGGAGGGGCCTCAGACCGATGTAGTTCTCCCTTAGGATCAGGGAGAGGCGAATTCAGGCAATTTGGTATGGTTTTAGGCAATTGGTTGGTTGGTAAGAATATTGATATTAATATTGGTAAGGTAATGTTGTTTGGTGTCGGTAATGAATTGGTGATGTTGTAAAAGGTATAAGGGAAGCGAAAGTTAGCCTACCCAAGTGGTAGGGAACCATGTCCTGATTAAGATCAACACACAATCCTAGATGCGAGGCAAAGCGGAAAGAGTGCTCCGTAGGTGAAAAGAGCTAAACAAACCACCAAACGTAGAACGAGCTTGAAGCCCTAGGTACCGTGCATAGACGAGAAGTCCATAGGTGAAAAGAGTTGTATGATCACAATATATCGGGTGAACGTTACGTCCCTTGAGTTGAAACAAATGGTGAGGTGAGGTGGATGATATAGCTGAGGTACAGAGAATTTATTACAAAGTGAGTGTTCTGACGAAAGAGAACCTACCCTAAATAGACAAGTCCATGACCCAAAAAGTTCTTTTGAATGAGGCCTTTATTTTACTGAATATAGACTGATCGATGCGGGAAGTCTACAAGGGATATTGATTGTGCTATTCTTGAGGTTTTCACGAAGCTGATCAATGCGAGAAGCTTCTGATAAAGGCTGACTGTGTATAGCTGTCCTTCGAGGGAGCAGTCTATTTATAGTAGCAGATATGATTTTAGTGCATAGCTGTCCTTCGGGGGAGCAGTCTATATAGAATAGCAGCAATAATTTGGCATATAGCTGTCCTTCGAGGGAACAGTCTATATATAATTTAGATAGCTAGATGTTCTTTTGGCGTGAAGCATCTAGTTTGGTAGGAAGTTTGACTCAAGAAAATCCCATAAGAATACGGCTTATTTTAAAATTTTGAAGTCACGGACTAGACTAAAAAGGGGAAGGCATCGTTTAGGTGAGGTGAGAATCAAACTATGTGAGCTTGATTTTTATTATGAGGTGTAGGAAACGAAGTGCATGTGGTGGTATGTGAGCTCAAGGGACGAGTGGCAGGTAGATAAGAAGTGATATAACACTAAATTCAACAGTAGAATGGTCGAAGATGTAAGGCATTAAGGGGTTCAGGCTCAGGCTTACCATTAAGCGAAGCTAAACGATAAGTGCCTGATCCATAGGTATGAGTGATTATGTAAGGCCCAATCCAATTGGGAGCAAATTTTCCACGTTTGCTCTTTTCTAGTTTGGTGACATGTTGATTCTCTTTGAGGACAAGATCACCAACCTTAAAGGTACGCTCATGAAGTCGCTTATCATAAGCACGTTTGATGCATTTTTGATAGATTTGAAGGTGATCAAGAGCTGTAAGACGACGTTCGTCAAGAAGCTCTAATTGGGCTAACCACTCTTGGCGGAAATCATCGTTGGTGAGAATATCCTGAAGAGATATTCTAAGGGAGGGTATTTGTATTTCGAGAGGTAAAACAGCCTCGGTACCATATACCAAAGAAAAATGTGTGGCATTAGTAGAGGTACGGATGCTAGTACGATAAGCCCAAAGGGCAAATGGGATGTGATCGTGCCAATTTTGTCCAGACTCATTGACAACTTTCATGAGGATTTTGGTTAGGGTTTTATTAGAGGATTCGGCTTGTCCATTTGCTTGTGGATAGTAGGGTGATGAGAAGCTGAGTTTGATACCAAAGTTGTCACAAAGGTCTTGCAACAACCTATTTTTGAAAGATTTTCCATTATCTGTAATCAGGCAATGAGGAACACCAAAACGACAGATAATGTGGTGGTTAATGAACTCTACAATTTTTTCTTTTTTAGTTGAAATGAGTGGAATAGCCTCCACCCATTTTGTGTAATATTCGGTTGCTGTGATAATCCATCGGTGACGTTGTGAAGAGGACGGGTGAATCTCACCAATAAGTTCTAAACCCCATTGTGAGAAGGGCCAAAGATCTCGAGCAACCTGGAGCGGGTGGCTAGGAGTATGTTGAAGGTTGGCATGTTGTTGACACATAACACAACGCTTAACATATTCGTAGCAGTCGTTATTGAGATTAGGCCAATAATAACCAAGGCGAAGGATTCGTTTGGCCATGGCAAGGCCACTAAAATGTCCACCACAAATCCCATCATGGACTTGTTGGATGGTATGGGTGATCTCCGCACCGGTTAGACAGTGAAGGAGGATACCATCAAAGCCACGTTTATAAAGGAGTCCCCCCATAACTACATAACAAGAAATGCGTTTAAGAAAAGCACGTTTACCAGTACTAGTAAGGTCAGAAGGGAGAACAGAGGTTGTAAGGTAGTCATGGAATTGGTGATACCAAGTATCCTGCAAGTTAGCAAACACAGTATTTATCGTACAAACAACCGGGGCTGAATAAGATGGGGCAAAGAGTTGTTGGACCAAGACCAAAATGTCAGAGTCAGTTGATGAGGCTGGAATTTGCGAGGCTAAGCAAACCATAGTATCCGCAAATTTGTTAGTAGAGCGTGGAATGGTTTGGATAGAATGCTGAGTAAATAAGGCGAGAAGCGAATCCACGTAGTGTTTGTATTTTTGAAGTTCCTCATTTTTGCATTGGTAGATGCCCATAACTTGATTGACTACCAATTGAGAGTCGCCAAAAATATTGATAGATTTGATACCTAAGTGCAGCGCAACCTGGAGACCTAGAACAAGGGCCTCGTATTCTGCTGTATTATTAGTGCAAGGGAAATCGAGTCAGAATGAAAGAGGCATAGGCTCGGCGTCAAGAGGAACGAGAACAACACTAGCTCCTCCACCACATTGACATTTGGATCCATCGAAGAAGAGAGTCATTGGATACACTCCTCCTTGAGTGAAAGAGTGGCGATGAGTTCGTCGGGGAATGTAAAATTGGTAAATTGTTCTCCAGGTAAAGGGGCTTCCACAAGTTGGTCTGCGATGGTTTGTCCTTTGATTGATTTCTGGTGGACGAACTCAAGGTCGAGGTCGGCGAGGAGCATGAGCCATCGGGTGATGCATTGGTTTAGATGAGGTTTGGCATACATGTAATGGATGGGGTCTGTGTTGGTGATGACGAAAGTTTTGTGATTCAGAAGGTAGTGTCGGAGTTTGGTAGCCACGAATGATAGGGCTAGGCACAACTTTTCTACATGTGTATACCTAGTCTCATAGTCCACCAAAGTATGACTTATATAATAAATGACTTGTTCTCGATTCTCAGAGTCACGATGTGCAAGCATGGCCCCTACAGCGTGGTCAGTGGCGGAAAGGTAAAGGTAGAAAGGGCGGTCATCTTGAGGTGGGATAAGCACGGGTGGCTGCAAGAGATAAGTTTTGAGAGCTTCAAAGGCTTGGTGGCACTCTTCACTCCATTGAAACTCAATGTCTTTTTTAAGGAGGTGATGGAAAGGTTGACATCGATCCGAGAGTTGGGAGATGAAACGTCGGATAGATTGGAGCTTACCTTGTAAACTACGCAATTGTTTGAGATTGGTAGGTGGGGGCATTTCTATGATAGCTTTGACTTTAGATGGATCGACCTCGATGCCACGCAATGAGACGATAAAACCAAGAAGCTTTCCCGAAAGGACACCAAATACACATTTCTTTGGTTGAAGACGGACAGAATATTGTAACAGGCGATCAAAAATAATGGTTAAAACATCGAGATGTTCACTGCGATGTTTAGACTTGCCAAGAAGATCGTCGACGTAATCTTCAAGGATAGTGTGCATAATGTCATGAAAAATGTAGGTCATAGCCCGCTGATAGGTCGCACCAGCATTCTTAAGGCCAAATGGCATTACACGGTAACAGAAGGTTCCCCAAGGAGTTATGAAGGTAGTTTTGTGTTGATCGGCAGGGGCAACCAAAATTTGGTTGTATCCTGAAAAGCCATCCATGAGAGAAAGCATTTCATGACCCGCAGTGAGATCAACAAGTTGATCAATACTAGGTAGGGGGAAGTCATCCTTAGGGCAAGCGAGGTTAAGATCCCAGAAATCCGTGCATATCCGAAGTCCCCCCGTCGCTTTAGTGACAGGTACGATGTTAGAAATCCATTGAGGATAGTCAATAGGCAAGATGAAGGAAACAAAAAGAAGTCGTTGAAGCTCTTCTTTGACCAAGAGGGCAATGCGTGGATGCATTTTTCTCAGTTTTTGTTTGACTGGTTTGGAATCGGGGTTTAGAGTGATGTTATGGACGGCAATGGTAGGATGAATTCCTGGCATGTCAGCGTAGGACCAAGCGAAAGCTTGGTTGCGAGCACAGAGGAAAGTAGTAAAGGCGACTTGTTCTGATGCGTTAAGGGATTGTCCGATCTTCACAATGTGAGGATCCTCCTCCATGTGGATGTTGATTTCTATTGTAGATTCATTCAGCATGGTTTGGGTTTCAGATGGTAAGGCTCGTTGAATATAAGAATCATCCGCGCCAAGGTAAGTGAGGATGGAGTCGTCATCCTGACACTCAACAACATTAATCAAAGGCGAATCCTCTTCGATCATGTCTGGATACAGAAGGGGAAGAGAAGATGGGTTCTCATTATCGCGTTGATAAGTGAGAGGACCTATGAAGATAGCATTTATGAAAAAAAAAAGTTAGGAGGGATAGATTCAGGGTCTATAGATTCTGTGGGTGATGATGGCAAAGTGGGTGATGATGGTTTGGTAGGGGGTGACGTCGTCTTCTTCCAGAATATAGCTGACACGAGGTGTCTCCTGTGTAGGTGTTTCAGGAAAACTGAGACCACTGCGATCATTATGTTTGCGTGTGGTGATGGGGATGAGCGTATGTCGGCCTTGTTCATAAAGACCAAAACCAAAGCCTTTCCAAGCACAGCGAGTCAAGAAGGTGAGGGCAAAGCGACGATTGGTAAGGTATTGAAAATCGGACTGGAAAGGAACCACACCAAGAGGAGGCTCAGGGGCAACGGAAGATGCGTCGACACCCGCATACATTAGGTTAGTGCGGCAGTGAGGTGGTCTGTAAGAGATTACTTCCCCCACACGATGGTCATAGTTGGGATGTGCATGTAATTGTCCGTACTCCTGCGGGGTAGGGAAAGAACTAACGTTATATAGGCGGTACTCCCCCAGCGTAAGGCGTTGAAAAACATCTACTAAGGGGTCGGAGGTTGGGATGTTAGCTGCGGGAAGGGAAGTGGTTTTTGCGATGGTGGTTTCATCAGTTGAAGGCATAGGTGCGGTTGAGGTGGATGGTTGAGGTACATTTAAAGAGGATGGTTGGGTTGAATGTATGGGTGTCTTGATTGGTATAAGCACATCGTTAGGGCGGTATAACATATTGCAGGTTTTAAAGGGGGGAGGATTAGCTTTTACGGTGTAGGACTTCCCCTCGTACTCAAATTTTATGCATCTATGTAAGGTTGAGGGAACGCATCCCATGGCCCGGATCCAAGGACGACCCAGCAATATATTATATTAGAACTCTCCCTCAAGGACATAGAAGAGTTCGGGTAAAGTACGTGGTCCTACCTGAATGTTGAGGATCACGGTGCCTAAGGTAGAGGTAATAGCGTCATTGAATGACCGCAACATGATGGGGTTGGCACACATGTAGCTAGAAGGGATATTCATTTGTTGAAAAGCTTTTGAAGAGATGATGTTTAGGCTAGCACCCCCGTCAATCATAACACGACGTACACGAATGTCCCGGACGTAAGCTGAGATGAACAGGGCAGGGTCAGGATCTTCTGTACCAAAATCAATAATTTCATCTTCAGAGAAACTGACTGCAGCAGCTTGTGGTACAGAGACAGAAGTGGTTGGGGCGGTGGGTTGTTTGGTGAGAGAGGTAACGTGATTGGGTGTTAGAAAGGAGGCAACAGGAAGGGTTTCATTAGGTAAGACCTCAATCCCTTGAAGAATTTCAACGAGAGCTTGTCGATGAGATTCAGAAGTCTGAATGAGATCATATAGTGTCATTTTGACGGGTGATTGGTGAAGCTGTTTGATCATGGCTCGATGGGCAACTCCATTAGAGACGGGGTAAGTGGGTCCACGAATAACCACTTTGGGTGGTGGTGCAATCGGGATGCTAGACGGAGAAAGAGAGGACGCAGGTATGCTTTCTTTTGCTTTCTCGTTGTTTTTCTGCGCTCGAGTAGCAACACTAATCATATTAATCTCGTAAACCTGAGATGAGGAAGATGGTTGGGATAAATTATGGTCTTCAAGAGGTGGGGTTGTAATAATGATAGATCGTGGTGAGGCGGGGATAGGTGGTATAGGAGAGGGAATTGAAGCTAAAGGTCTCTCCCTTCGTAAGTTGTCTTTCTTAACCTTTCTATCTGGGAGAGGTGACTGACGAAGGATGGTTTTTAAAACTTTGCATCCCTCCACATCATGTCCTGGTGTGCGGTGATAAGCGCAGATTTTAGACTCATCGTAACCTACAGGCCGAGGTTTAGACGGGTCATAAGGTCTAAGTGGGGGTAGGGAAATGGTCGCATTCTCTACCAACATGGCAAGGATTTTAGCGTAAGATCCTTTGAGTGGGTCAAAATCGGAGGAGGATGAGGGTATTGGTTGTGTGGGTTTCGGTAATGTTTGGGCGTGGCTGGTTCGTATGGGTGGTGGTTTAGCCAAGGGGTGTTGACACGTGGTTTTCACTAAATGTGGTTTCTTTGGCGCAGGAGCTACGTTCGGCTGGTTAGATGATGAGGCTACAGATGACATGGTAGCGGGAAACAACCACGGAGAAAGGGGAGTGACAGAAAATAAATCCTTTGATGATGGAGTTTGTTTAGGGTTGATGGTGTGGACAGGATACGTGGGTGATAATGTTGATATACCCTTAGATCTCGGTATAGGTGCAGAAGGCGTATGTCTTTTTGAGAGAAAACGTAGGAGGTGTGATATATTGGTGCAAGGTGGAAGGATGAGGTCCCAATATGGAAGGTAGGTATGAAGGCGATGGTTTTGATTGTGATAGAGGCATGGGTTGAGTGTGTCTCCTAGGTGGCGGGGGCGGCTTTATTCTTGGACAAATCTAGTCGCTTAAGTGGGTATGTTAGACTGGGTATGGGTAATGGTCCCAAGCATAGGGGAAGATTTGGCTAAGTTAATAGATGTGGACGAGGCATTTGGTAGAGGTGAGGGGGGTGAAGGTGAGAACATGGGCATTTTAAGCTTCTGTAAACACTTTGGGTATATGGTGGAGGTCTCAGGATCAGTCATTTGCATTTGAGTAGAATATGGCGTACTCAAACGTTCCCATAGGGTTTGTCTATCCTCTGGAGAATGACAGTCTTCAGGCTTGAATTGTAAATTTGGTACGAAAGAAAGGTGGGTTGTGATTCCAGTTCACTGTGGGTGTGATATAGTGAGTAGATGAGGTACTGTATCAATAGATGTTAAGAGGTCAACCGGTCGTTGAAAAGATTAAGGTGATGAAGAACTAATAGGTAAGAGGGCCGGTGTTCGAGAGGATCCGTCATGGTTAAAGAATTTGGTGATGTCGGTGCAAGAGATTTCTCGTCTAAGGATGTCAAAAGGAGTGGCGTACCTTCCTCTTGTGCAACAAGAGTGGTAGAAGGGGAAGTCTGGGAAATAGATAGATTAGATAACATCCGTTCGCAGTCTTGTAGGGATGTGGTATAAGCAGACTCATCGATGGGAAGAGGATTTTGGGGCAGTTAACTCCTTTATGGGTAAAGGAATGATTTCACTTTGGCTTCGATGGTGGTAAAGGAGGTTCGGGCTCCTGTGTTAGTGAAGAGGCTTGATTCAAAATTTTCTCGATAGAGGCTTTGGGCTGGGTATCAAAATACTGCATGGATCTCATGAACACTCTCCTCGGCTAAGATATCCTGGTTTGTGTTACTGTTGGGAGAGTGATTCGGGAATCGTTTTTTGAATATTTTCAAATTTCGGTTGGTAGGGGCATTAGGATTATCAAGGGTTATATCCCCTGCGTCAACCATTTCCTACACTATGTTTTTTCAACATCTTACAGTTCTCATGACTGTGTCCCTTCACACGGTGGAAGTTACAAAAGTCATTTTCTTTGTACCAGGAAGGTATGGCGCGAGTGGAATCAAACCCAGAATGAGGTTTAACAGGAGGTAATGTAATGGCTCCTGCTTTTGAGCAATTTTTCCAATATCACACCATATGTTTCTCCCAAGGGAGTGTAGTTGATGGGCTTGGCTTTGTACTTATAGGTGGTTTTTGGTGGGGGTATTAGACGGTGTTTGAGATTTAACCATCACCGCGTGGACAGCTCCTTTTGATTTGGAAGAAGTGGATGCGTGAGGAGTGGTGGTATTTGGTTTATTGGTAGAATCAGGAGTTCATAAATTGGGGTTTTTGTTGCGGCAACCGCAATTTCTCTTCTTCTAAGTCTCGAATTTCTAGTTTCTGAGCCATGGTAAAGGCCTCATCAAATGTGCAGAAAGTTTGAATTTGAAGAGTAGGAGAAAAGTGCTTAGCACATGCCTGTGTGAAAAGTTTCGATAAGTTCAGCCTGAGGCAAGGCATATGTAAGTTGGTTGATAAGGCCACGCCATCGTCCAACGAAATCTGCGATAGATTTGTCTTCGAATTGTCGGATGGCATAAAGGTCAGTGATGGATACTTTCTTAGCAATGTTAATGGAGAAGTGATCCAAGAAAGATTGGGCTAGTTGGTTAAAAGAGAAGATTGAGTGCTGGGTTAAAGCACTGTACCACTCCAAGGCGGGTCCTGATAAGGACATGGGAAATGTGCGGAGTAGCAAGGCATCATCATGGGCAATCAAATAACAAGCATGCCTAAATGATCGCAAGTGCTATTGAGGATCCTCTTTACTATTAAAACGAGTAAATTTCAGTAGTTCCCATTGAGGGAGGATATGAGTGAAGGGAAATAGAAGGGTGAATGGGCTCCCGAAAAATTTTCTCGTATGTCAAGGCGCTACGACTTCCCGACACAGAAGCCTCCAGATTTTACATTTTGTCCATCATTTGTTTGATGAAATCTATGGTTGGATGAGATGATGGTGCAGTTGTGGCAAACGGAGGCAAATTGGGCCAAGGGCCTCCACTGGACAATGGTGGGGTTAAGTGTTGATAAGGTATGAAGGATGAATATGTTGAGGCGACAGAATAGGGATGTCCCATATAAGGTGTTGAGGTTACTGGATATGTGTATGGGAATGAAAAGGTAGGCGGAGCTTGAGAAGGAAAGCTCATGTGGATAGGTGGCAGAGAGTAAGTCATGAATGGAGTAGTCTACAAGAGAGATGAGGTAGGGGCAGTCGGTGGTAATGATATGTGGGGTATAAGATTAGCCAAAGAAAAGCCAATCTGATTCGTATGAACCTCTGAAGCTATCAGATTGGGAGACGGGGGCTAGAGATGTAGGAAGCAAGTCAGTATTATTAGGCGGAGTGGGAGCTAAATGAGCAGCTATACTAATAGGCATACTAACAAGGAGCTGACCATCAGGCGTATGGTTAGGGGTATGGGACAAATAGTATTGTACAGCGCTAGAATTAGCATCCAGAAACCTGGCAAATTCCTTGTCTCCTACAGGAATTTGGGAGATCTCACTGGTGTCTGTAGGATTCCCCACAGAATGTGAAGGGGGGGTGATTCAGGTAAAGAAATAGAGAAAGCATGTGAAACCATGGCGGCGGCTTGCTTTCGAGTGATAACAACCATGGACAGGTGTTCACAATAGGGTTTCAATCTATCCAGAATAGAAACAAACTCAGATTGGTAAAATTGGTAGGTTGCTGGTTTGTCAGGAATTGGAAAAGAGAGTAACTGATATCGGTCTAGTAACCAATGTCGGTTACACTATAGCCGACGTCGGTCAAGTAACTGATGTCGGTGTAAGAAGTATGGGCTAACAAGATATAAAAAGGCTGCTAATTTGATTTTTAACAACGTTTAGTATACGTGTCCAATTATTGATCACAGAAGACAGAGTATGAGAAAGAAAAAAGAACTAAAAACAAGCAAGATGCACACAAAAAATCTAGAGATTAACCCTAGGGTTAATTTTAATTATTATGGGCTTATGCCTTTAGACGTAGAATGATGTCAGAATCCTAAACAAGAGACTTAGGGGAAATGTCAAGTTGTTTTGGCTTATAAGGTTACCTCAATCGGGCGGAGGAATACCGCGGAAAAAAAAAGGGGGATGTTTGAGTTGTTGTGTTAATTGTGAAGTGATTCGGTATGTGTTGTGCAGTGAATGTAAGATTAATTTCCTATCAATACCGTGGATATCAGCCCCACGTGTATGACCTGTTACTTAATCTACGTTCACTAGAATTGAAAAACAACAAGCAGGAATGCAATGCACGTGTTTTAAACCCAAATCGAAAATTATGTTCGATGAAGCAAGAGAGATGACTTTCACTAATGCGAAACTAGGAAAGCAAGACAAATTCTTTACGAAATATATAACAAAAGCAGCAACAGCAAGTATGCTTCCTAAAATGAAAATAAGCAAGAGAAACAGAAACCCAAGATGGGTCCCACCAGGCGTGCCAAAATGTTTCACTCGAAATGTTTCGTTCCTTTTAGAAACAGATAAGGTTAGGGGCTAGGAGGAATACCTGTAGAATGTCGAGATGGTGTGCGCGTACCGTAGAGAAAGATCAGGCTGATTGCGAAGAACTCCTTTTTGTCTTGGAAGGACTACCTACAAATAAGAACACAAGACCACAAGATTTTGATTAGACAATAAATGAGGAAACTACCTTGGGCCCAGGAAATATAAAACTTCCTTTCGAAGGTGATCAGTTTCCCTACTAATATGAATTAACACAAAAGACTGTAAAATATCAATTAAGTTGCTTCGTTGAACTGGGTAGGGGAAAGGCTGGTTTTCTGGTTTTGATCAGAGGAACCGATGCTGGTTACTGATAACCGATGCCGGTTACTGATAACCGATACCGGTGGGTTCTAGGATCTGTAGGTTAGTTGCTTTGTGGGGTAGTTGTGTTGTTTGTAAGGCTGTATATAGGTGGTATTAGGAAATAAGGTGGTGAGAGGTAAATGAATGATAGTTAGATGCAATGGCACGTTGGGTAGTGGATTCAAAAATGGATTTAGGAGGGTTGTGATTCAAAGAGCATAAGAAATGTTATAACAGAGGACATGCAAGATGTGACTTACTGGTTTTGACAAAGATGCAAGTTGATCTCCTTTGCTGCAAACACTTCTGGTTTCTTCACTCGTCTCTGCTCGGTCAAGTGAAGATCTGGACTCTGTTTTTTCACTCCCAATGATCTCTGTTGATTCAAAAATCATTCGACCCTGATCCAAAATGAAATTCCGATCCTTTGTTTTTGGTTTGGGGAGCCCATTTATAGGGAACTGATGGTGGTTGCGTAACCGATGGCGGTCGAGTAGGAACCAGCATCGGTAAGGAAAAAGTAGGCTATTTTTAGTAAAATAGCCCACCTTCCCTGCTTTTCTCTCGAGAGATCAGTTGCGGGCTTGGTCAAGTGGCTAGAAGGTCGGTTTTGGGTGCGAGTAAGGAGGCATTAGTTATGGATGTGAGTCTAGACCAAGTCATAGGTCTTAATTAGGTTAGTTTAGGGTTAGGGTTAGGTCATGATGAGGTGGAAAAATGAGGTGGCAGGTAAGGTGATGTGGATTTATCAATTACAAGGTAATTAATAAATAATTGTGTAAGGTTTAGGTGATGAGGTTAAGTTGCGAGATGAGATGCGGGTCACAAGGGGTCGTAAGACACAAATTTGGTGTCTACATAATCTTTAGTCAGATTAGGAGGATCAATCACGTTAGGTTCTTTATTTGTGTGTTTTCTTAATACATGACCATAAACATATCTTGCCAAAGGTTGTTCATATATAAGTTTAATATTCCTCTTAGTTATTTCAAAGTGACTGAGATATGGTGCCTCACTTTCTTTGGCTCCATCTAATTTGGATTAGATATTCACACTTACTATATCTCCTCTCATCATCTTTTCAGTGTCAGATGGTCTTGGTAATACCTTTTAGGGGTTGTTTTTGAAATTAAGCCTTTCCTTTTTGCTTGGATTGGCATTCCTTCGGTGATGGGGGTATCTTGCCTGGATTTCAATAGTATCCCCTCATCTTTCTACACCAAACCAGACCTTGAAGTCATACTCTTGCTAGTTGTTGATGTCCATTCATTAATAATTCATGTGGTGGGCTTGGTGCTGGGTAGATATGAAGCCTGTCCATTTAAGTGGTCCATTTTGTTTGCTCCCTCCTTCAATGGGGGAAGATCTCCTTCCAAACATTTCAAGTCTCAGAACTCATTAACTATTTTGGTATTTGATAGGGATAGATCCAAACCTGTTACAATTGACCAAGTCAATGTTCTTCTTAATACATTAGAAATCCTAACATTAGGGCTATCTGATTCCTTTTTGTTCCAACTAACAAAATCGATTATTTTTTATTCATTTTTTTGGTCATTACAATAATACCATATTACATATTTGTCATCTATAATCCCCTGTGGGACTATTGTAATCTTGAAATCAATAATTTTGGTTAAGGTCATCCTTAAGAAGTCTCTCAATCTGACCTCCTCTTCTTCTATAAAATTCATCCAATAATCTTCAAAATAATATTCATGTTCACCATTACTAACAACCCTTCTAATATCATAATTTGGTCTTGGTGTGAACATCTCCATTTGAAATCTCTCCATTTCTTCCTCCATCAATCTGGCCTTTAATATACTTTGGGATGAAAAACTACCAATTTCTAGAGGTAATTGGTTATTTGTCTTGTTCTTCTTTCCAATCATTTTATATACAGGAGTAAGTTGTCTTGACAATTCCATCAAGGCCCATTTGTCATTTACATATCTTGGTAATTACAAGGTTTTCCCTCAAATCCACTAACCCTAAAATATGTAAAGAGCCTATATTGTATGAAAATGTAGCCATATTCCTAAATTGTTTCCATGACAGTAATAGAAAATCGATATTATTCCCATTCTAGCTTAAAAATGCATGTCAAAGGGGTAATAAATGCATCATTCACCAACCTTACATATCTTTCCAATTATCTAACCTCAATTGTGGGTATACATCATATACCCTATCATCATCAAAACTTACTTCTAATGAGAGTCTTGGAAATGATTTGAAGCAAACAACATTATAGATAAAGTAGGACATCATATAGAAAGTAATATCAACTAGATTACTCGTTCTAATTTTTATATTTATTGTTAAAAAGTGAGCCTGAATAGATGTTGATATGAAACTTTCCCAACAAATTTTTCCTTGCTCTTCCAAAAAAACCATTATAAATGGGCACATCCAATATTTAAAGTTTTTTATTCTTTCTGACCCTTCCATTATGTTTAATAACACAATCAAGTCTTCCACCTCCTCAAAAAACATAGCCTTGGTTAACCTTTTGGGAATCCTTTTGATAGATGTTTGTTTATATTTAATCCATTTATAATTTAACATTTTAGCATATTATACATGCTTTGCCTCATATTCCTTTTGTGTAGATTCAACTGTAGCAATAATTAGTTAATATAAATTAAAAAACCCTAGAATTTATTTAAAGGCTTCTGTTGTTAATTTTGTCACACTTTCTCCACCTCCATCCAATACCTTCTTCAATTCTAGGTTGTAATTATCCACACACAACCATACAAGCTCACGAGCATGTAAAAAAGGTGGGAAAGTAGCTACTAGGGCAATGTCACTAGTATCAATAGCTGTCATCCATTTATTTTTATTTGGGTTGCTAAATCTTCTCCAGAAATCCTCCAAGTTAACATTCAATAACTTTGTGTCCATGAAATTATCAATATCAATAGTAATAGTGGAATTTACGTGAAAACCTGATGCTAGATACTTCATCTTATACATTTTATCTTCCCTTTTATCCCAATTTTAATTAATTATGGTGAAGCAACACTTTCACGTTCATCTAAAAGCTCTGTGAATTTATCTTTTACTCCATTTCCTTCGAGTTACTTCCAAGTTTATTTTCCCTCTTTCACTTTCACAAATTCTCACAACTAGGGCACCCAGATCCTTTCTATATAATTGCAATGATTCAAAATTCTTGAAAACCTCTAGAATTTTTCTTTTATTCATGAAAAAATGCATTAATGAAAATTTTTGTAAATGCATTATATCCCAGATGCCCACCTTGAATTCTTTATTGGAATGTGGACTGTCCACGTGGAATAATTTGGCTCTTCACGGGGTTAGGGAGCTATTTTGAACATTTTCATTGCCTTTTGAGTGAGTTCAAGTTTGCAATCTTGGCCTGGACCTCCACCAATTTTTTATCTTTAATGAGAGGATTCAATACATTTAAATCCGAAAGGGTGCAGAACTATGAAGCTCATTTGCATTTTAACCACTTTTTGGCATAAATGCAAAATTACATCATTGATCCGCATGCATGACTGTTGAATTTTCAATATAAAACCAACATGTGTCCTCCATTAGGCCTCAAAGCTATATTCACATTTTTCACTATAAGTTTCCTCTGGTACATAATTACACCGATGATCCATTCCTCCACTCTAACCGTATTTTGACATGTAAGGCCTTCGGGAAGAATAAACTTCTTCATCTATTGTAGTTGTAACCCGAATATTCCTTGGAATATTCCATTAGTTTTCAAAGTTGTATATGCATTTTACATATTTTTAGACATATTATGAAATCTTGGAAACTTAACCCATCACCGTGCCATTAATTACATTATGCCACGTATCCTTGAGCATCTGAGAACTAAGTGCAATTTACACTGGATATCTTAAGAATTATTCAGGATGAATTTTTGAGGATAATTACAATCTTAAATTGATCATTCGTAGGGACAAAAAAATTATCACCTTCCTCAACAATAAAAGAGGATTCACATCCTAAACAACAAGTTCTCATTTGGACTCAACACATTTCAAGCATGCATTTTTAACACAGGAAAATAATTCAAATGTAATTTTTGAAGGCACACATTAGGGTATAAGGGAGAGGGCATATCAGGAATTAACATTAGATTTGACTTAGGTATGGGTACCCCTTGTGGGTACCACAAGAATGACACATAACAAACATTGAAAAAACCAAGTGCCTGAATCCATTGGGTTACGGGGTCATCTAAATGAATCACAGGGTTAAATCAAACAAATTTGAGTATCACAAACACACATTGAGATACCAAGGAAACTAGTCACTATAGACCAGGGAAACAAAGCGGAAACAAAAGCAAAAAGGAAAAAACAAAAAGACTCTACATTTTACAAAATTCGTACTTTGGTCATAATCAATCGAGGAGGTGCTTTATATTTCTTTCATTAACAAGAAACTCTAGAAAATATCCATCCAAGTCTTTCAGGAAAAATGTGTGCTCACCAATTCTTATTTAAACATAATAAGGACCCATCCAAAAGGCATAAAATTTTCCTTTTTTTCCTTTAAACTCATACATGTTGTCAAATAATAAAATAAGATCTCCAACATTAAAATGTCTAGGAGTAACCTTTTTATCAAATAACTTCTTAAGTCTGAATTTAAGGTGTCTTTAGTGAGACTCCCTTCTTTCTTCATCCAATTATACTATCTTATTAATCATGACTTCATAGAGGTTCACTTCTTCATCTTCAAGTCGTTGTATGAACTCATAAGAAGACAATTACATATGCAGGGGCAAAAGAGCTTGAACTCCATAAAATAATTCAAATGAACTTTTCCCAGTAGCTCTTTTAGCATTAATTTTATCTACCCACAAATAAAATTTCAACTACTCACCCCATTTTCTTTTATTCATCTCCAATGTCCTCCTAGTTATCTTAAGAAAATTCTTGTTACTCGAATCATTTTGACCATTCCCCCGTAGATTGTAAATGGATGCATATGTTAGATTAATTTCATATTCTTGGTACATAGTTACCAATGGCTTAGCCCTAAAACTAATAGCACTATTAGCAACCATTTTTGTAGGCACTCCAAGCCTACAAACTATATCATTCAGGATGAAATCCATGAATATTTGGTGAGATGCCTTTTTGGTGGGGATGGATTCAACCCACTTGGTGAAATAATTTGTGGCTACTAGTTTCCATTTGTGCCCTACACTTGAGGGATTTGAGATTTATCCAATAAATTCCTTGCACAATTTTTTGAAAGGAGGTTTTATTGACACTTACAAGGGAAAAGCACTTTAATCTTTCATCCTTCCTAAAAAACCTTTGACAACTTTCACACTTCCTGACTAATAAGGTTGCATCTTTGAAAAGTGTGGGCCAACAGTAACCTACCCTTAAGATCTTGTGAGAAGTCAGTATTCTAGCAAAGTGGCATCTACATACTCCCCCATGGAATTTTTCAATGATTTTTAGAGCTTCTTCCTCTATGATACATATCAAGAGAACCCCCTCAGGATTCTTCCAAGCCAACTCATAATAAGTTATGCTATTTTAGGGGAAGCCATATTGAGTGCTCTTCTCTGTTTTTTGTCCAAATGACCAGGAAACTCCAAATTCTTGAGGTAAAATATTATGTATGTATACCATGTGGAGTTGATCATTTTTTCTTGAACCATGGATCATTCCTCAATTTCATTAATTTCCATTACCAATAGGTAACTCTCTTTGATCATGTTTGCAAGGCCCAAACCTCTAACCAACTTGGTGGTTTGTATATCCATATCATACTCTTCTATCTTGTTCACCTAATGACATATTTTTCTTGAAACCTCCATCTGTGATAAAATGTCCTTAACCATACTATGGGGATCATAGGCTTGTAACATTCCCATTTTAAGACTTTAGAAACAAGAATTTTTTTTTATACATAATGTTCTCTGTTGTAAATAATCATAATTTAGAACACACATTCCATGCCAATTAATCTCATAACAAATAACCATACACAATTGTAAATGACTCGGTGAACTACCGATCTCACTTCATGAGTCAGTTTTTCAACCGATCTCTCATGTTAACTTTAAGTATTGAATACAACATGTATACTAAGTATACCTGGTTCTCTTACCCTATTCTAGGTATTGAGTGTTCTGTTTAAAAAACTTATCTGAATGTTTGTTACCAATATTCATCTAAAATATCATTTCTTAAACTAGGTGACATAGGACAACGTAACTAGCAGCTTGTGATACTTTGGCTAAATATTTCCAACATATTGTTCATGTTATTATTCCTATATGGCATACTCATCTAACAGAACACATCCTTCACCCCACTCATCTATTATCTAGAATGGTCTTTACTTACTTCCAACGGTTCACTTGTTCAAGGTTTGACCCTACATCTTGTTGGCAACATGACTTTGTATACGAACTTATTCATGATGACTAAGGGTATATAGACATACTAAAATGACCTAAGTTGATAGGGCATCTCTAGTAATCCTAAGTCATCATGAATCACTTCCTGTACTAAATCACATTCCTAATCTAACCTATAGAGAAACTAATATCAAGTCTAAGTTGAGTAGATCTAGATGAACCAATATTGATGGGTGTTGCAGCATGTCAATTGCAACATTGTATCATCGTGAAGACCCTAGCCTTCAAGAAGGTACAATCTTGCAACTGGTGTGTCTCAACCTCCAACAGATCTACCCATCTTGATGTACACACCTCGAGAAGTGGTCATTTTCACCCATTTATATTTTTATTAAGATTCAAATTACAGCCACCCAGCTTAACCTTAATTCCAACAACCCTTAAGTTTTTCATTCCAATTGAGTTGTTAAGTTAATACATAACTCTTAAACTTATGATTAATTTTATGTTCGTTAACTTTTTTCTTAACATTCAGTTAATCGAAAACAGAAACAACATCCATCATACGATTTATTTAGTACAACTCAACCCTTCATAGTGTGCTTAAGATCCAAAATAGGTTTCATTAAAGTATAATTCATAGAGATGAAGTCATATTTATTAACGATCTTATCTACCTGTTATCCAAAATTCACCCCCAGGGTAATTTTGATAACATGCATCAGATTATTCAGTCCATAGCAAGTAGATTGATTCAAGGTAAAAAATCATGTTTCTGGGGCCCCCTCGGCTTTTTTCTAACTCTCCTATCTAAGAAGAAAAGATCAAGTTCTAAAAAGGGGTGAAAAAGTTGCAAAAAACAAGCTTGGGGCAGAAAAATCATGAAAATCAGCTAAGTCCTAGTCCAGGTGGTCCTTGGGACAGTTGGAATGTCGGGGCGCGAACCAGCCGAAAAGCTTCCAGACGGTCTGCGCAGCAAAGGGACATCCAGGCTGTGGGGACGCGAAAGGACGAACCAGCCAGAGGTGAAAAAATTGACTAACTGTTGTGCAGATAAGGCTGGGACATCTGGGCCGTGAGGATGCGCAGGGCGTGAACAGGCGAAGCGGCCGAGAGCAAAGGCAGTCCATTTCGGGCGGTTCCGAAGAATTTGTCCCAGACAGTCCGGGACAGTTGGAACAAAGGTACGCGGAGAACGCGAACCACCTGGATTGACCAAAATAGGGAACTTTCATCTGGGATAGCCGGGACAAAGGGACGTGTGGGACACGAAAAGCCAAAGGAGCCGAGAGCCAATGGAAATGTGCCACGTGTCTTCACCTCAAAGAGGGACAGGGAAGCCCGAATCAGGCGGATCGGAGAAATTTGTTCCAGATGGTTTGGGACATCCGGGCCAAAAATACGTGAGGGACGTGAAGACCTGGGAAAGCCGCCAACGAATCAGAATGTGACGCGTGTCACAAGGGGAGGTGCGATAAAATTTTTGACTAAGTGTTTTTGGGCCCAAAAGTTCGAAGGGCGAGGTTTGAAGGGTCGGCCCAAGCCAATAGACACAGGACATGTGTCCTAAGGTGGGGGAAGTGAGGAACTTGGGGAGGACTTAGAAAATTTAGCAAAAGTTTTGGCCAAAAGACTTAAAGACAAGGATGATCCCACGCCCTGTCCTCCAACCAGATCATGCCACGTGTCCCAGGTGGCGGGGGTGCGGGGAAAAAATGGAAAATTTCCCAAAGTTATAAAAACATCAAAATTTCAAAGGAAAACCCACGGAAAGGGAAGGAGAGAGAATTTCTCATCCAATCCGTGCCCGACATGTGTCATCCATGTGGCAGAGCGCGGGAAAAAAATTCAAAATCTGTTTGTTGCCCTAAATCTTTAGATCGCCATATCTTTTGATCCAGAGCTCAGATTTTCACGTTCTTTATATCAATGGAAAGCTAGTGAAATTATATACATGATTCCGGGGTCAATCTTGCATTTTGGTTCATTTTAGAGAGAGAAATTGAGAAATGAATCTGACAGATAATAATAGACAGAAGTGACGTTCAACAACCAGCTTTAATACAACAGCCAGTTCACCGTTTCTGCTAGACAGTCTGCCGTTTTGACAGGATTCACCATTTTTGCCATGGTGAGATGGACTAAATGTGACCTAGAAGTGGTTGGGGTAGATTTGAATTTCCTCTCTCTTCCCTCTCTCATTCTTCCTATATATTGTAAAGAGGGGCTTCTTTCTAAAGGTCGAACATTTCCTATTTTTCCCCTCCCTTCTTCTCTTTGGCAGGAAAATCTGTGGAGTTTAAACCTCCCATATAAGACTGTAATGCGACTCTGCCTCTTGGAATTTTGTAGTGTATTGTATAAATCTTTGGAGCAAGTAATACATGTTTGTGGATGATTCTCAACCCTCTTTGTGTTCATTTTACATCCTTCTGATCTTTCACTGCAAATTCTGTTATCTGTGCATGATCTTGCATCACATTTAAATGGTCTGTGTTTATTGGCAAGATAGGTGTTCTTCATTCCTCAGTGCATCACCTCTGTTAGCTTAGGTTTATTTTGTGTATCTTCTTACCCTGTCTCTTTGGCAAGTTAGATTAGGTTTTGAGTAAACTCTCTGCATTTTTCATGTGCATTTGAAAAGAGGAATAGGAACCAGCCTTCTCTGGAGATTCCTTTCTCTTTTTTAAAAGTCCCACACTTGGAGAAAGGATTCCATGTTGTGCAATCACACTGGATGCTAGAGTGATCAAAATAGAAATCTGATCAGCGTCCAGGGGTGCTATGATTTTGCATTAACAGTTTTGGCATGCCCGGTGGGACCCTAGAGGTCTCATTTTTATTACAACAAAGTTGATGTGCATCTGCTGCAATTTTCTTGCTTGAAAAGAGCTATTATTTGCATATCTAGCGACTCTAAGGGGAAGAATCAGCTGGTTTCAGCAGTGCAGGCCTAAAAACTCATGAGAAGAGTCACCACAAGGTCAAGAGTTGGAGAAGAAGAAGTGCTGTTTGAATACCTGCAATTATCTCCAAGAAGAGGGCAAAGAGGAAGAAGGATTCAAAGGTCTCCATCTCCACCAAACAGAACTCTCTCAACTCCTCCACCTGGTAGGCCTTTCATTCAGTCAACAAGGGTTTTAAGACCAATTAGAATGGCACAAAACAACCCCTACATCAACTTCACAGGTAGCAGCCCACTTGCCCTCAATGCACAACATCCAATTCCTATTGCATCCTTGAAGAACATTCCATACTTCACTAGAGAAAATCAGACTACTCCAGGTGATCATGTTAAAGATATTGCTAAGCTTTGTGCAATCCATGAAATCAACGAGATGCAAGTGGCTGTCAAGTTGCTGGCATCTTCATTCAAGGGGAAAGCATTGCAATGGTTTAGAAGCCTCGGAGCTGGTTCTATCACAAATTGGAATCAGCTGTGTATAGCACTTCATGAACAATTTGGAGAAAAGGGAGGCAACTTGTCTCTTTTGGAGCAGCTGACAACCATCAAGAGAACTCCCAATGAATAGCTGACCAATTTCAACTTTAGATTTCAAAAGACTTGGGAGATAATTCCAGTGGCAGTCAGGTCAACAGCAAAAGGTGCTTTTCTCTACTATCTCAAAACTCTAAATTCTGATATTTCTATGTTGATTCAGTCCATGGGAGGCATAACTATCCCTATGGCTTATAGCATTGCCATTAGGGCTGAATTTTTTTTGATCCAAGCTGGCAAACTTGCCCCTAGACCTCCCATGCCACTGTTTCCAAGTTTAGAGAGTCCAAACACCAATCAAGCACCTAATTTGTCTCCTTCTCCCACTTCTATAAATCAGAGTTCAAATGAAGCTTCCAATTTATCTCCAAGTTCCCCAAATGAGCTTTAAGAAGTCATGAAGCAATTGCAAAACCTAGGCAATGAGCTAGTTACTCTCAAAAGGCAGCAGGCCCAAGGTTTTAGACCTTCTTATCAACCCCAAGCTCAGCCTAACAGGCAGCCATACCAACTACAAAGGCCTCCTAATCCAGCTGCAAATATAAATCAAACAAGGCCTCCTGCCAATAGACCACTTCAGCCCTATAATCCAAATGCCGTATCTGCCTCTAAGGCATTGGTGCCAACACAAAACAACATTGCCCAGGAGTATGATTGGTGTTTTCCATGCAATGCGCCTCATAACTAATCCATGTGCTTCAATGGTGCTTTGAATAAAGAATTAATGGTAACAACTACTGGTGTGGAGGGTGAGGGCAGTCAAGGAAACAACCAACAACAAGAAACATTCCAACAACAATCAGCCCCAAATGACACCACATTGGTAAATTGGCAAGCAGAGGATTTTTGTGGCATGAACCAGGTAGTCTCTCAAGGTGTTGCAGCAAAACAAGGTCAAAAAGAAGGAATTTGGGTGAAGAACAGCTATTAGCCCTGACCAATCCACAACCTTCCATGGTTCCACAAATGGTTGGCAAGCAAATTCCAATTTCAATGCACAAGGGCAGCCAAAGACAACCCCTAGGCCAACTCAAATACCATTTGTTGTTGCCCACGTGCAAAGAGTGAATGTGCAAACCAAGGGACAACAAAGAGATCCTTCATCACCATTCAGTATCATTGATAAGATGAAGAAGACTAATGTCAATATATCAATGCGGGAATCCCTATCCATCCCAAGCCAAAGAGATCTGCTGCAAGCTGCCATGAAGGACTGGCCAACTTCGAATCAGCAGGTTCAGAGGCAAGACAAAGTGCTTACAAATGCTGCCTAGCCTGAGGGAAATCATGGAGGACAACAAGGTAAAATGTTGAAGCCCCCTTCTTTCTATGTTTCATTGATCATTGGAAATCAGCTAGTGCATAATTGCATGATAGACTCCGGGGCAAGTAGCTCAGTGATGCCTAAACAAATAGATGATCAGCTAGGTTTCCAGTATGAAACAATATCCAAAGGGGTAGTGCAGCTAGATGGGACAACAATAGCAATAGTTGGGGTGATTAGAAACTTGAGTCTTACCTTGCATGCATGTCCAAATGTTGTTGTTTTACAAGATGTATCAGTCATAGACCTCCCACCACTCTTTGCCCTATGCTTGTCAAGGGACTTCACAACCAAGATTGGGGGATATTTGTCTGTTGATTGGTCACACATGCTATTCAAAATGAGGTATGGAACTAAGGATACAATCAGGTCTGAACCTATTGCAAACTTCCACATTGATCCTTACACTCCGAGTCAGATTAATGCCAATTGCTCAGCATTTGATCAAGAAGATCACCCAAGCTCTGATGAAGCTGACACTAAGGTTGGGAGCATCCTGGATCTAACTCTTGATGAATGGACAAGAAAGGTGCATGATTTTGCTCCTTATCAAGAAATAGAAGAATCTGAGCTGGGAGTCTATTGTATACACGAAGAAAATCAACCTATTCCTAGCATCACCAAGCCAAACCACAAGGATGATAATGAGGTATGGCAGCTGTTTTTTGATGGATCAAGGAGTAGACAAGGTGCAGGAGGTGGAGCTATGCTTGTTTCACCTCAAGGAATAAATTACTATTCAACTTTTAGATTTCAGTTTGCATTCTCTAATAACACTGCCAAATATGAAGCCTTGGTGCAAGGGATGCATTGGGCAATCAAGAAGAAAATAAAGAACTTGCAAGTCTTTGGGGACAATGAATTGATTGTAAATCAGGTCAAGGGACAACATGCTGCCAAGAATGATCTACTCAAGTGCTACAAGAACAGGGTGTGGGACCTCATGGAAGATTTTGAGGGTTTTGGTATCAAATCCATTCCTAGGGAAGAGAATCGAGTTGCTGACAGGCTTGCAGCAATAGGGGCAGCCTTTGAAATTGTGGAAAGCATTCAACAAGACAAGGTATAGCCAAACATCCACGTGATTGTGAGGCCTTCAGTGCTGGATAACAATGTCAGTTGGCAAGTGTTTGAGAATGACCAGCAAATCATCCATTTCTTGTAAGAAGAAGCTGAGTTCTCAGCTAAGAATCAAGAAAAGTTGGAACAGCAGTATGGTGACCAGGTGGTATAGCTGAGAACTAACAAGCTTCCCAAGGGACTTATCACTTTGGAGTCCATTTTTAATCCCAATGATCAGTTTAGAAAGGAGAAAGCAAACATTCAGGTCAAGAGAGAGGATTCAGTATCCATCTTGGTAGAAGAGAACAAACCATTACAAGTTGCAAGGATGACAACTGAACAAGAAAGGTATGAGTTCATACAGCTGTGTCAAGAGTTCCCTAACGTGTTTGCTTGGAGCTATGAAGACTTGAAAGGTTTCAATCCCAAATTAGCTCAGCATACCATCGAATTGGATCCAAATACTAAGCCTGTCAGGCAGAAACAAAGACCAGTCAATCCACACATGGAGCCTCTCATGAGGAAGGAATTGGACAAGCTGATTGAGTCAAGGATCATATTCCCAATCAAGCATTCTAGTTGGGTTGCCAACTTAGTTCCAGTCAGAAAGAAGAGTGGAGAGATCAAATTGTGTGTTGACTTCAGAGACTTGAATAGAGCCTCTCTCAAGGACCATTACCCACTCCCTTCCATGGAGCAAATCTTGCAAGTTGTGGCTGGCTCCGAGAGGTTTTCACTACTTGATGGCTACTCAGGCTACAATTAGATTATGGTGAAGGATGAAGACCAGTTCAAGACAACCTTCACAACAAAATGGGGCACGTATGCTTACAAGAAGATGCCATTTGGACTGTCAAATGCCGGAGCAATATTTCAACGAGCTATGGATATGGCATTCAAAGGATTGATCAACAATATAGTGCTGATATACCTAGATGATATCACTGTCTTCTCAAAGAATGCAGCAGACCATCTCTTTCACCTCAGACAAGTGTTTCAGAGGTGTAGAAGGTTCGAAGTATCATTAAATCCAAAGAAGTGTATATTCTTGGCACATGAAGGCAAATTTTTGGGTCACATTGTCTCTAGGGAAGGGCTAACAATCGATCCTGAAAGGGTTGAAGCCATCTGAACACTTCCATTGCCACACCACAAGAAATCTCTTCAAAGCTTCTTGGGAAGGATAAACTTTGTCCACATATTTGTGCCTAATTTTGCCACTCTTGTGAAGCCTTTAACAATGATGTTGAATAAGAATCTGGCATTCAAATGGACAACAGAAGGCAAGGAGAGTTTTGAAGCAATCAAAGAAGCCATCTCTCAAGCACCAACTCTCATCAACCCAGACTTCTCCAAGGATTTCATCCTCTATGCATTTGGAAGTAATGACACTATTTCTGCCATTTTGGTACAGCAGAACAAGGACAATGATGAGCAGTCAATTGCCTTCTTCAGCCGGAGCCTAGATGACTATGAGGTGAGGTACTCTTTTATTGAGAAGCAGGTACTTGCAGTAATCAGAAGCTTGAAGAAATTCAAGCATTTAGTCTCAAACAACAAGGTCCAGTTGCTGGTCTCACATGCTGGGGTTAAGAACTTCCTCCTCAACAAGGATTTGAATGAGAAAAGGGCAGGTTGGATCACCTGTGTCATGGAGTATGACATTGAGATCAAGATCACCAAGCTAGTAAGAGGGAAAGGATTGTGTGAGCAGTTGGTTTTGGGGAAGCAAAAAGAAGTATGCAATGAAGAAGAGGCTATTTTGACAGTCCAAGACAACCGTGAGCCAAGTGGCAATCAAGAAGAAGAAAATGCTACCCCCACTCCTTGCTGGACCCAAGGTATTATACACTTCCTAGGCACAGGGCTATGCCCTCCGGAGATGAACAAGACCCAAAGGAGACACTTCAGATTGCAGGCTATCCCGTATGCCATTGTTGATGGAGTTTTGTTCAAGAGAGATGTGAATGGAGTGCTGCTGAGATGCATTAGCACAAATCAGATTCAAAGGGTGTTGGAAGAGTTCCATGGTGGACCAGCTGGTGGTCATTTTGCACCAAGGGTGACAGCTCTAAAAATCATGAAGGCTGGTTGTTATTGGCCTAAAATCTTCAGTGATTGCTATGCATGGATCAAGAGGTGTAAGAATTGTGCATTATTCACAGGAAAAGAGAGACTTGCTGCCCTTCCATTACATCCAATCTCAGTTGACCAGCCATTCATGCAATGGGGTTTGGACTTCATTAGAGTCATTAATCCCAATTCAAGCCAAGGGCACAAATGGATTTTGACAGCCACGGACTATTTCACCAAATGGACAGAAGCAGTAGCACTCAAAGAGGCAAATGAGTCTAGCATCTTAGACTTTTATGAGGGGATAACAACCAGATTTGGTGTACCTACTACAATAATCTATGATAATGCATTGGCATTCATTGGATCTAAGGTGACTGAGTGGGCTATCAAGAACAATATCTACCTAAGCACTTCATCAAACTATTACCCTCAAGGTAATGGGCAGGCCAAGTCTACAAACAAGAACTTGTTGAGGATCATTAGAAGGACTCTTAACGAGAATCAGAGGTCTTGGCATACCAAATTGAAATCAGCCTTATGGGCTGATAGGATCACTCCCAAGAGATCCACAGGTAACTCTCCATTCAGGCTTGTCTATGGAAGAGAAGCAATCTTTCCCATGTCACTTGAGTTACCAAAATTGGAACTCATGAAGCAACTAGAGTTGCTAAAGTTTAAGCCCATGGAGGTGAGGTATGCAGAGTTGATGGAGCTGCAAGAGATCAGAAATCAGGTATCCCAAGCAATGGAAAAGGATCAAGCTTTGATCAAGAAGACCTTTGATAGGAAGGCCAAGGATATATCTTTTCAGGTTGGAGATCTAGTGTTGAAATGGGATGTGGATAGAGTAAAACCAGGAAGGCATTCAAAATTTGATGCCATTTGGAGTGGCCCATACATGGTCACAAAGTGCAAGAACAACAATGCTTTCCGATTGGCCTCATTGGATGGTGAAGAACTGCAGATTCCAGTAAATGGAATCTATCTCAAGCATTGCTTCTAGAGGAAAAATTACCACCATGTAAATATTAGATTAGACTTTCATTCATCCAAGTGCTTGTGCACATTGTTTTGTTGTAGGTTAGTTTTGTTTTCCCTAAGTGCTTTGGCACAACTTGCTGTCCATGGAGATGTTTTGCAGTCCTTACTTCCATCAGGTGATATTCCATCTTCCTCCTTGCACATTCTAAGTCAGTTGGGGTTCTAAATAGAATATTTGATGACTCCATGCCCAATGGACTACTTCAGGCAACTGGTATCTTCTACCTAGCAGGTAGGTGACCCTGCTGAGTCACCAAATTGTTATCCAAAATTCACCCCCAGGGTAATTTTGATAACATGCATCAGATTATTCAGTCCAGAGCAAGTAGATTGATTCAAGGCAAAAAATCATGTTTCTGGGGTCCCATCGGCTTTTTTCTAACTCTCCTATCTAAGAAGAAAAGAGAAAGTTCTAAAAAGGGGTGAAAAAGTTACAAAAAACAAGCTTGGGGCAGAAAAAATCATGAAAATCGGCTAATGAATCAGAATGTGACGTGTGTCATAAGGGGAGGCGCGATAAAATTTTTGACTAAGTGTTTTTGGGCCCAAAAGTTTGAAGGGTGAGGTTTGAAGGGTTAGCCTGAGCCAATAGACACAGGATACGTGTCCTAAGGTGGGGGGAGTGTGGAACTCGGGGAGGACTTAGAAAATTTAGCAAAAGTTTTGGCCAAAAGACTTAAAGACAAGGATGATCCCATGCCCCGTCCTCCAACCAGATCACGCCACGTGTCCCAAGTGGCGGGGGCGCGTGGAAAAAATGGAAAATTTCCCAAAGTTATAAAAACATCAAAATTTCAAAGAAAACCCATGGAAAGGGAAGGAGAGAGAATTGCTCATCCAATCAGCACCCGACACGTGTCATCCAAGTGGCAGAGCGCGGGAAAAAAAATTCAAAATCTATTTTTTGCCCTAAATCTTCAGATCGCCATATCTTTCGATCCAGAGCTCAGATTTTCACGTTCTTTATATCAATGGAAAGCTGGTGAAATTATCTACATGATTCTAGGGTCAATCTTGAATTTTGGTTCAGTTTAGAGAGAGAAATTGAGAAACAACTCTGGCACGTAATAACAGACAGAAGTGACGTTCAACAACCAGCTTTAATACAACAGACAATTCACCGTTTCTGCTAGACAGTCCACCGTTTTGCCAGGATTCACCATTTCCGCCATGGTGAAATGGACTAAATGTGACCTAGAAGTGGTTGGGGTAGATCTGACTTTCCTCTCTCTTCCCTCTCTCATTCTTCTTATATATTGTAAAGAGGGGCTTCTTTCTAAAGGTCAAACATTTCCTGTTTTGCCCCTCCCTTCTTCTCTTTGGCAGGCGAATCTGTGGAGTTCAAACCTCCCATTTAAGACTGTAATGTGAATCTGCCTCTTGGCATTTTGTAGTGTATTGTATCAATCTTTGGAGCAAGTAATACATGTTTGTGGATGATTCTCAACCCTCTCTGTGTTCATTTTGCATCCTCCTGATCTTTCACTGCAAATTCTATTATCTGTGCATGATCTTGCATCACATTTGAATGGTCTGTGTTTATTGGCAAGATAGGTGTTATTCATTCCTCAGTGTATCACCTCTGTTAGCTTAGGTTTATTTTGTGTATCTTCTTACCCTATCTCTTTGGCAAGTTAGATTAGGTTTTGAGTAAACTCTCTGCATTTTTTGTGTACATCTGAATAGAGGAATAGGAACCAGCCTTCTCTAGAGATTCCTTTCTCTTTTTTAAAAGTCCCACACTTGGAGAAAGGATTCCATGTTGTGTAATCACACTGGATGCTAGAGTGATTAAACCAGAAATCTGATCAACGTCCAGGGGTGCTGTGATTTTGCATTAACACTACCATACATTTGTTTAAAACCTATGGAGGTATTTCTCAAGAGGTGATAACCTTACTCTTTCTTTTCTAAGTGTTGGGGTTTATTATACCTCTTTTTCATTTCAGTCTTTAAGATAGTTAAGTTATACTTGGGTTATCATCATTTAGTTAATCATACAATTTAGATAAAATAACTTCCATGCATGCCAACTTAACAATTTTCATTCAATTCAAGGGATATTGTAATTAAATCCCATCCCTTCAACTCATTTAATGACAACTACAAATAAGTATTAAATTAGGTAAGAATGGAAACCACGAAGATAAGATTACAAATATCCATCATATAATGCACAATAGAAATGACATAACAAGTTTAAGTAACTCCAAATCTTTTTCAATTCATAATGGTGAAATACATATCCTACAAGACCATGAATTTTAGACATATTTCATGTCAACCAACATCAAGATCATTAAAGAATAAAACTTTTCTTCCTTCAGTACATTTTAATAATGAATCCGATTTCTCTATAAAAGATCCAAACTTTAAGAAACTAATACATCATATAAGTTATTTCCTTCCGTTATCACTTACGAAGTCCATCTGCAAAAATTGCAAGGACAGGTTAGTTCATTGAACTGAGCATGATAAGAACTAAGCACTAAAAGGATGTGCTTTCAACTAACCATTTCATAAAACCAACTCTACTTTTATGAAACAGTAAAGCCAAAAAAACCAATAAATCATAAGTAATGACAACCATAAAAGAAGAATAGTTGTTTAGCTTAAAATAAGATTAAGAAAATTTCATGATAGAATCAACACTTTACAACATTAAATTAGATAAGTAATATTTCAACCAATTTACTTATCTACAAAAAATAACAGTACTTACTACCTATTTCTTACATAATTCAATCTGAATTAGTAATTCCACATACTAACTCCACTACTTTTCAAACATAGAGTTACCTTATAAATTAGGAACCAACAAACTCAGCATTACCAAATTCCCTAAAAAGAGCTCTACAACCAAGCAAATTCCAACTTCTTGAAAGGTTTTAGGATGAATCATTTACATAAAAAATAAGAGAATCCCATTTCAAATGTTACACCCAAATTCATAGTCCACGATATAACCTAAGCTCTCAAGTTAGGTCATACCTTAGAATTAAGAAAGTATTCACTCAGTATAAGGCATATAACATTAATGATCTAAAAAAATGTTAATCCCATCAATACAATTCAAGTGAATAAGAGAGAAGTATCACCAACTACTTGATGCATTCTAAAGAGTAATGTAATAGACCGATCCAATTATATATACTAGATTACATAAAAGAGGAAAGGAAGAACTCAGATATCAAATAAGAACTTCCCTTCTAATTTTTTCAATCCGAATATCATTTTGAAACTAAGAAAAGAGAATACAAAACAAATCTCTTATAGTTTCCAATGGAGATAACAATGACTCTTTACCTCATAGAATAAAAGAGAAAGGAGTCAAATGACATAGTTAGAGGAGGACTCCAACATTCCTTAAAAAGCAAGGATGGTCGTAAAATGATTTGTACAGACCCAAACATATCATCCTTTTAACTCTTTTAAGCGTAGAAATCATGCACCAAAAACTGTTAGAATGAGTCATGCAACCGCAAAATACAAGTTGAGTTCTAATATAAGGTTTATCAAAACATGAAGCAAAATCACTAATAGTATTATTATTCTCATCAAGAAAGAGATTTAATAACAAGAATTTATAAACAACCTATAGGGAATTAACAACCTTCAATAGTCAATCAAAATCATCAAATTTTTAGTCAAATAAACCCTAGGCTGTCCATTCTTTCAAAATGATATTACAACAATCGATGAGAAATAATCTCATTAGAATCCTCACATAGGTGAGGGAAATAGATCTTATGAATGGACAAAGAAAGATCCATCATGATTTAATTCCAAGGAAGGTGCAACACAATATCGATGTGGCTTAGCTACAGGTGCACAAGCTATCAACAGAGATGATAAAATACTTTTCATTACATTTCTAAATAAAGGTTCAACTACACGCCTCTACAAAATCAACAAGGTAAATTATTTCTTCCAATCTTACTCAGAGATCAAAGAAATTTATGAGTTTAAAAACCCCTTATTCATAACCGATTTGGTTAGTTCCAGACCAAGAAATGTCAACCAAAAGACCGAATAAACATCCTTAAAATTTCATGATACCACAAAAGGAACGATTTAACAAGTTAACACAAGAGGTTAATTGAGATCAGGAATGATTATTCTTAATCAACAACATCTAACTCAACAGAGAAGTATAAATCATGATCTACATCTAGAAAGCTCAAACATAGCTACATTAATATCCAAAGTATCGACTCAGACAAATCCAACTTGTAAAATGTCCTCAACCAAATTGAAATTCATATAATTAACCTTTGGTTCAGTCCTCAAAAACTTAAAGAAAGGCACAATATATAATATCATAAGTGAAAACTTCACACACAAATATTCTCAACAAGATAACATTGAAATATAAGAGTCCAAGAAACAATTATCACATAGTTTCCATAAAGAATTAAATTTGGGCAACTCAGTTTTTAACTAAAAAAAAGAGGATTGCTAAAAAATTCTTTCTTGTTTCCATATAAAAAGAATCCACAAAAAATGAAATTCCAAACACCCGTTATCATCCCAGTTCCATCAAATACCAAATTCAAAGAAATGATAGTTTATACAGTAAGTTCAAGAAGAAGTCACTTATTTACTGTTTTCTATACAAATTCGAGTTCACAAAACTCTGAATCGAAGTATTCATATTCATATAGTTGCAATAGAAGTAACAAAACTTTAACAAAACAAAGATGTGACATATCAGGTTATTCTTTTACCATCTGACAACCAAAACAACAAACCCAGTTCAAAACTTGAAGCCACATTACGTTTTCATAAACCCCTTTTTGAACAGAAAAAAAGGATTCACCCATGTTCAACATTACTCAAATCACAACTAAATTTAAGGTGAGATTCAACATTAAATGAACAAGAAAACAACCCATCTCCTACTTTATCAAGCAGATATTCTTCAAAAGAAATATAGAGACTTTTCAAGCAAGATTGCATGGTAACCATAACAATAATAAAAAACCCATTTATTTCATGAGAGTAGAGTTGTTTTAATGAAGACATTTTGAGAAAATCAAATCAGCTTAATGGATAGAGCCTATTATGCCTAATAGTGCTTCTGTAGATTTGAAGAAGATTTCCAGCCAAGCCTCCTCAATTCCTTCTTTTCCAAACGAAGTCAACAACCAAAAAATTCTTCCTCATATTCCTCTTATACCTCCATTGGATTGAAAATAGTCCAAAGGAGCTAAAAATAGAAACAAATTAAAAACATAACTGTTGGTTTGAAGAACCATATATCTCCATGCAGAGCAAAAATTGAAATGCATGAATAACCAAATAACCCCAAAGATATCCACTCACATAGTTTCCAAGGCAGTTTTCTCGCCATAACCGATGAACATAAATGATATTAAAATCCATTTTCTTGCCTATATCTCCACGCCACCACCATCTAAATTTGGCAAGTCCAATTTCAAAAATAACATGCATTACTTAACTCTAGTGATGATGCCAACTAGGATTCCCTCTAGTTTCCATGCCTCTGCTAAACTGACAGTACCAAAATTCTTTAAATTCAAAATCAAATCACTTAAATGACTTAGAAACCATCACCACCACCTTATACTTGACATGCAACCCCTTATGTCCCTTTCCATCCTTACACTAGTTTAGTTTGAATAAACATTAGTTTAGGATCCAACCATAGGTTGGATAGAAAGTATTCACCTAGGTCATTTTAATATTGCCATAGGTTATAAGCCATCATAAATTAAGCCATATCCCTTACTAGTTCAATATTAGGTAATAGGTTAGAGATAGATCTCTCTTTACCTTAGACGATCTTCAAATTCCACACCCATAGAGTATACAACTTAGATAAGGGTTCAACACGCATAGTTAGGGTAGATATTAAAGATATAGGACTTAGGTTTTACCTTTTATAGTCCTAAATTATACCTCTATCCTTCTTATGCCATTAAGCTTCCTAAGAGATTAACAAGAAGATCTGAGCACACTATTTAGAGCAGAATGCAGCTCAAGGACCTCCAAGAAAGATCAATAAAATTACGTATATTTAAGGACTCAGTCCCTTACTTCCTTTAATTTCATAATGTTGGTTTTTCAAAGATCAGATAAGAAGAACTAAATCATACCTTGGATCAATGGAATTGATCCATGGTTTTGCTATTATAGAGAGACAAATTTGCAAACAACATTACCAGTTTACAAGCTCACCTATCTCAAGCAAAATGGATTCCTTGCAAGCAACAACATTTCAACAAAATGAATCCAAGAATAGAATAATTTATCCATTGCAAGCATGATTTCTAGCAATTAAAAGAATACACCTTCTTAGGAAAAATCACATATCAACGCTTGCAGTGCAAAGAGGAAAAATTAACATTTTTTCAAAGATGTTACATAATTCCCTCCTAAAAGAATCATCATCCCAATGATTAACTTAGTTACACAATTTACATTAAGGATAAATCAAATTATTTTATTACCCTTCATATGTTCCAAACAAAACTGGATTTTAAAATTCCAAAATCAGCATTTACTTAGTTGTTTATTTTAATTATGAAATGTCAGCCCAAAATTGGTAGATTTATTGACATAAAAAGAATAAAAACTTAAACTTAATAGTCAATAGAATCAATCTTGTTCAAAAAAATATGGGAAAGCATTTTTCATATCTTCCTGATTTTCCCAGGTTGCACTTTCTTTGTTAAACTAATCCCACTAGACCTTACATTGTCTTATTTCATGATTTCAACTAGCGAGTTTCCAGTACTCATATAGGTTTAACCATGATTATTCCCAGTTCTTGGACCTTCAAGGATTTCCAATTTAACATGTGATAAATATGAAACTTATTTCTTAAGCAAAGAAATATGGAAAACATCATGCATTCGTGAAAAATGAGGAGGTAATGCTAAACAATAAGCTATAGGGTTGATTATTTCAACAATTTCATAGGGTCCCACATAACGAGGTGATAACTTAAAAACCTTGCCAAAAGTTATAGAACTATGTTTTGGCCTAACCTGAAGAAATACCTTCTCACCAAGTTCTAATTTCATATCAACTCACTTTAAGTCATCATAACTCTTCTACCTATCTATTTCTTCTTTCAAGCATTCACGAATCATTTTAACTTGTTGTTCCATTTCCGTAAGGATTTCAGGTCCAACCACCTCTTTATCTTCAATGTTGTCCCAACTAACATGGGTTCTACATTTCCTACCGGATAATGCTTTGAAAGGTGTCATCTTCAGAGAGGCATGATATGTGTTATTGTATGCAAAATCAACTAATGGAAGGTACTCTTCCCATTTATACTACTAATCCATGCAATACATTCATAACTTATCATCTAAAAATTGATTAACTCTTTCAGTATTTCCATCCGTTTCTAGATGATACGCAAAACTGAAATTCAACTTAGTTCCTAGAGCTGTGTTAAGTTTTTTCCAAAATATTGAAGTCATTCATGGATCTCTATCAGATATGATTAGTTCAGGTATTCCATGTAATATGAAAATCTCATGTACAAACTTTTTTGCTAAAACAGGTGAATCATCCTAAGATTACCAAAAATAAAATGTGCTATCTTTGTTAGTTTATCAACAACAACTAAAATAACATCATGTTTATTTCTCGACATAGGTAACCCTTGCACAAAATCTATGCTTATCACTTGCCATTTGTACTACGGTATGTTGTGAGGATGCAATAAACCAGTTGGATGCATATGCTCAGCTTTAACTCATTGACATTCTAAGCAGTGTGTCATAAAATCAATCATGTCTTTTTTCATCCCTTTCCAGAAATATTGTTGTTTTATATCAGCAAGCATCTTTGTAATAAAAGGGTGTCTAGAAAAAAAGGTGAATTGTGAAATTCAACTAATAAATTCTTTCTTAAATCATTTAGCAAAGGTATGTATACCCTGTTTTCAAATCGTAAGATTCCTTCCTTATCAAAGTGAAAACCCTTATATCTCACATCATTTGGATCTGCAACAAGTGTTGTTTTTACTTGCTGAAAATAAGAATCAGATTCCATAACAATTTTTATTTCATCCTTAAATTGAGTTCTCAATGTTATAAGAGCATAAATGTGCTTCCTATGACTTAGAGCATTAGTTGCCTTATTTTCCTTGCCTTTAATGTAACTTATGTCAAAATCATATTGAGATAGAAAATCTAATTATCTTCACTATCTTGCATTAAGATTTCGCTGAGTAAAAATGTACTTCAGCCCAAGATGATCAATTTTTAGTTCAAAGTTTTACCAAGCAGATAATGCCTCCAAACTTGAAGTGTATGAGCAATGGCATCAAGCTCTAGATCATGTGGATCATAATTCAGCTCATGTAACTTGAGTTTTCTACTTTCATAAGCTATGACATGATCGTTTTGTATAAAAATACCTCCAAGACCTTCTTTGGATGCATCCGTTACAACGCTAAAGTATCCATTAGGGTCAGGTACAACAAAAATAGGTACTGATGTTAATTTATCCTTCAAGGTTTTAAATGCAGATTCACATTTCTCATTCTACAAAAATTTCTTATCCTTTTTCTGCAATGAATTTATTAGTGCAACAACTTTGGAGAAATATTTAACAAACTTCCTATAGTAACCAGTAAGACCCATGAAGCTTCTAACTTCATGTACATTCTTTGGTGTAGGCCACTTAGTTATAGCTACAATTTTTGAGGCATCTACAGCTATTCCTTCTTTTCTTATAACAAGACCCAAATAGTTTACTTCTGTGCTATAGAAAGAACATTTAGACGGATTACCAAACAATCATCTCTACCTCAAGATTTCCAGGATTGTCTTAACATGCTCATGATGTTATTCAATAATTTTAGATTATATAAGAATATCGTCCAAGAATACAAGCTGAAATTTTTCCACGTATTCTTGAAAAAAATTATTCATTAAAATCATAAAAGTTGCAGGTGCATTTGTTAATCCAAATGGTAAAACTGTGAATTCATAATGTTCATGCCTCATTCTAAAAGTTGTTTTGTGAATGTCCTCATCCTTAATTCACAACTGATGATATCCAAATTGAAGATATATCTTAGAGTATATTGATGCACCACGCATCTGATCAAACAAATCATCAATTCTAGGAAGTGGATATCTATTCATAATCGTTGCCTTGTTTAACTTTATGTAATCGATACATAATCTAAGTGTACCATCTTTCTTTTTCACAAAAATTACCGGTGCTCCCCAAGGTGAGACTGTAAGATGGAAAAGTGACAAGCGAGCAAGGGAATCTACAAGTAACTCTTCCTCACACCCGACCCCCTGAGGTCGTGCCGAGACAGCCGGTGGGGATGGAATATACGTGGGGCACAGACAAACTAGTTAGGAAATCTTATGTCTTTGATGCGCACTAATGGAATCTGTGAATCTAAGGAAAATAGTGTCCTGCTAACCTGAACTGGAATGATAGATCATTCGGTGAGGATGACTGCTCGAAGGCTCCAATCAATAACAAGCTCTAGTATGATCTGATCTATAGGTTATGGGATACATGGAAGATAACTAGATATCCCCCGACAGGGTCATGAAAAATGGATGATGGCTGTATGGTGGATTCTATGGGTGATTCTTTGGTCTAGTCCAGAAATTTTTAACTTGATTAGCTACTATGTCTAGTGAGGATAGTTGTGTGATAATGATCGGTGAAAGTGGAGAGGATCTGAATACTAATGTGCGTAAACTAGCATCAACGTCTGATTGACCTGTGGGCCCGTTGTGTTGTGGGACATGTGGATCACAACTGTAGGTTCATGGATGTTACAAGCCTCCTATAGTCATGTCCATAATCAATCCCTAATCCCTAATATCCAATAATCGTATTACTTTTCGGCCTCTATGTTTAGAACTAAAAGTTGTGCAATCTTCATACAGTACCTTACAGGCATTCTGGAAACTTGACTTCTTAAGCCAGTGTCTATGTTAATGAGGATGTCTACCACATCTAGCTGTGGGACTGTTGTATATATATTTTCCCCGGGTAGATATAGACAAGCAGGAGAATGGAGAAATCAAAGAAGCTCAAATCCCTGACATGCCCAAGGCGCACAGAATGGGCACACGACACAGAGTGTCGACAGAGGAAATGGTGCGCCCAAGGCGCATAGAATGGGTGCACGACACAGAGTGTCGAAAGAGGAAATGGTGCACCCAAGGTGCACAGAATGGGCACACGACACAGAGTGTCGACAGAGGAAATGGTGCACCCAAGGCGCACAAAATGGGCGCACGACAATGGATGTCGACAAGGCAAACGATGCGCCCTTGGTGCACAGAAATGAGTGTCGACAATGAAATGTATGTGCCCTTGGCACACAGAAGTGGCGCATAGAAATGAGTGTCGACAATGAAATGTATGTGCCCTTGGTGCACAGAGGTGGCGCATAGAAATGAGTTTCGACAATGAAATGTATGCGCCCTTGGCACACAGAAGTGGCGCACAGAAATGAGTGTCGACAATGAAATGTATGCACCCTTAGCACACAGAAATGGCGCATGGAAATGAGTGTCGATAGGGCAATGTATGCACCCTTGGCACACGTAAGAGGATGTTGACACACACACGGATGCGCCCTTGGCGCACCTTCAGGAGGCGCAACATTTTGAGCGCTGACAGGAAGCAAACCCTGGCGCAGATATTCAGATGGCCATAACTTTTGACTGGGAGCTCGGATTCATGCAAGGTTGGAATTTTTGGAAAGCTTACGAGGTCATATATCCAACTACGACTGGATATATTTAATTGGGTGAGAACAAATTATTAAAAATGAAAAATACAGTTCGCCACTTTTGGGTTCGTTGGGTTCTCACCTACCATCATTATGAGATGAATTAAATACAACCTGCGGTGGTTGGGGTAGATTTGGAATTTCTCTCTCTTCCCTCTCTCATTATTCCTATAAATTGTAAGGAGGGGCTTCTTTCTAAAGGTTGGACATTCTTGTTTTGCCCCTCCCTTCTTCTCTTTGGCAGGTGAATTTGTGGAGTTCAAACCTCCCATTTAAAACTGTAATGCAACTCTGCCTCTTGGCATTTTGCAGTGTGCTGTATCAATCTTTGGAGAAAAATTAATGCATGTCTATGGATGATTCTCAACCCTCTCTGTATTCATTTTGCATCCTACTGATCTTTCACTGCGAATCTGGCTATCTGTGCATGATCTTACATTGCATTTTAATGGTCTGTGTTTATTGGCAAGACAACTGTTTCTTCATTCCTCGGTGCATCACCTTTGTAGTTTAGGTTTTATTTTATGCATCTTCTTACCCTGTCTCCTTGGCAAGTTAGTTTAGGTTTTGAGTAAACCCTCTACATTTTTTACGTGTGCATCTGAACAGAGGAATAGGAACCGGCCTTCATTCGGAGAGCTTTTCCGATTTCGCAAGGTCCCACACTTGGGAAAAGCTCCATGTTATGCAATTGTACTGAGAGTCTCAACTCATCGTGTTGCAAACATTCAGGGGTGCTGCGATTCGACATCAACAGGGACCAAAGGATCACAACCAAACATTTTCTCTCTGTCAAGCCCTTCCACAATCATGTAGATATTTATTAGGGTAATCTGTAGTTTGGCTGGTTTGACCAAAATGTATGCACTTTGTCATCTTCTATGTTTAATCCTCTTAACTGTGGGCTAATTTCTTGTAGGTCTATTATTGTTCAGAAGACCTGAATCCTGAGATTTTGTTCTATGTCAGTTATTTCTGCAACAAGATTGGGTTGAGGCACGATTGGCTCGAATACGTATTCTTTGGGCTCCCTAAGTCCCGTGATTGTCATACAAAAGAAACAATATAAATCTAACTAAATAAAAGTAAGCTAATTATGCAAAGTATATCCACAACATATATCTAAATTCTCTATTTTTGTATTTTTGATAGAGTATTTAATAGAATTAAGATAACAACTATTTAATAGAATTGAAAGAGTAATTATTTAATATCTAGAAAATGACAACTGAGCTAATAACTGAATTTAAAACAAGAAAAGTAGCCGAGTATAGCTACCTACCTATATACTTGTGAATCTATTCTAAATAACTAAATAACTGATCTAATCTATTTAAAAGACCCTTGGTCTTACCTCAAAAGTGAGGAATGAATCATAGTTTCCCAGAAACTATCAATCCCCACAGCTTCCCCATTAATACTGAAAGTGAGATTAACTGAAATGAAATGATTCAATACTCTATTTTATATGTTTTAACTAGAACTTTGAAATCTTGAACCTGGATTTTGTAGAATAGTGGCGAATCTGATTGTGTGTGGCTTTGTCCCCTCAATGTGGTCTCCTTGTTCCTTCGTGCTCACATGAATCTAGAAAAGCGTGTAATGCTAGCATCAATAGGAGTAGGTATTGGAACAATGGTAGCTTTGGATGTAGAATGAATATAATGTGAGTAGGAGAGGGATAGCACAAGATAACAAAGCTTGGCTTATGCAATTCCTAGTAGGATTTATTGCGAGTCATACAACAACAAAACATCTAGAACCTGAAACTATCCTTCTTGACGAACAAAACCTGCGACTCTAATGGCTTCAGACTGAAAATGAAATTATCCTATCTCAATTGATTGTATGAAATAGTAATAACACTAGAACAAGAAAAACATGTGGCTTCTAAGTAGCAAAATAAGACTAATTATGCATGTAACAAATGAAAACTATTGAATTCCTAAGCAAGAATTGAAAGAATAAATTATTGAAATGAGAAGATGAGGGGAAATTTTGAGGGTCCATTTGATTGTAATCAAACTAGCTATTTATAGAATTCCCATTCACCCAAAGGTAACTCCAACTAGGACTCTTTTACTATAAACAATGAAGAAACACTATTCCAGGGAACCAAAATCATAAATACAAGCAAAAATGGATAAGAAAGCTAGTAAAAGTTGAAAATTTATGCGAGTTGAGATTAGAAAAGCATGCTGGAAAATGGGTGAAGGACCGCTGCCCTGATCAGGGAGGTGGTTATAGGACCGCCATCCTACCTGAGCAGTGGTCATGAGACCGTCGCCCAGGTAGGGCGGCGGTTTCGTCACTGAAGACCAAAATGTAAAGGAAAAGAGGGGAAAAGAGTAAAATAGAGCATACAAAGGCTAAGTGAGGCATGTGGGATGTTAATGTACACTTGGAGAGATTTTCTGGATCTAGAACACCTTACAGGGAGACCTATATCATCATTGGGGCATGTGTAACATCATTCCGGTGGTACTGTACCCTACAATTTTGGGTACATACATATTGCCCCCTTAGAGAAGTGTTTTACCCATGAAGAGGCATAAATTGGTTGGTCCAAGTATGGTGGTCCTGAAATGGGAAGCTAGAAATTATACTTGACATGCTCGTGTGTCGAAATGAAGCCATCCAAAATTCTCGCTACCTGTAAAATGAAAAGAAGACTCAAGTGTAAATAGATAAAATAAATAAAAAAATAAATACTAAAATAATATGAAGCAAGGACTTACCATTTGTGCAGGGATGAGAACTTACCTCCATCGGCACTCCAAACCTATGAAAAGGGGCATCCAAAAATGAGTCAAAATGCCATATATATAAAAATGGGCCCATTTTACTATTCATTTATGTGTGTTGATTTGATTTATTTTGAGCTTTGGGACCCATGGTGACAGTTTTTGATGAGAGTACAGTCGAAATGTTCATGATGAGATAGTGATCATGCCTCCGCAAGTGGAATATCAACCTGCAAGATCTCAGGTTAGTTCTTCTCGATTTATCGTTTTTATACCTAAAATGTAAAAATGAAGAAATCTTCGCCATGGGGGGGAATTTTTGAAATTTTTAGTTTTAAATGTGTCCTTAGGGGGGGACACCTAATGGGTAGGCTCTCATTTTAGTCAAAATGGTCATTTTCTTATGTTTTTGAGCATTTTGTAGGGCACGTGACCCATTTGAAAATGCGGGACACGACTGCTGCCTTGAGCAGGGTGGCGGTTATAGGAATGTCGCCCTTCAAAGTGGCAGTTATGGAACTGCCACCATACTTAGGGTGGAGGTCCTTTACAGAATGCCAAAATAACATTGTTTTCAACCCATTTTGCATTTTTAGTATTCTCATATGTTTTAATGATTTTTCCCAATGTGATTTTAGTACTAACTTACTCTTTTTTTGCGTGTTTTTGTGTGTTTTGCAAAAGAAGGAAGAGTACATCAGATGGAGCCATGAGAGAGAGTGTGATTGGCTTCCATTAGTGTTGGATGCACTTTCTTAGGTCAAGAAAGATACTCTTCAGAGGGCTGGCATATTACGTATATCACGGGTTCCTCATGTCGCACCTTCTAGTCACATACTATGTGACTTGTTTTCTTATTGGGATGATGATCGAAACACTTTCCAATTTCCAGGAGTCAGGGGTGAGTGGACTATTACCCTAGAGGATGTCTATCACATCGCAGGAGTCCTGATCATCGGGAGATGACTTACACTTGAGACAGCGGGGTCGTGGGCTTAGATAGCTCAATGGGCTACATATATGGGAGACACAGTTGTCTCCACTGGTTCGAAGAAGGGGGTGAGAGTTTGTTCCATTCCTAGCTTTCCCATCCCTTTGATTCGTCAGTCCATTATCAGGATCCTTTCCTCGAGATTGATCAGGGACAAGGGAGGGGACACCTTACTCTACTGTTGGTCCTCTATTATTGCACAGATTGAGGCACATGGCCGGATTTATGCCTGGGGAGCCGATATACTTGGGACCACCTACCATGACTTATATAGGGTGGTCTGCTTATAGGGACAGTCTTTGAGCCATCCAACCTTGGTTATGAGCTAGGTCTACAAGTGTATCATCCCCTATAAGAGAGGCATAGAGGTGGCGGATCCTGGAGCCATGAGGGCAGCCAGATGGACAGAGATGTCGGTGCTTAGAGCACCCCACTAGCCAGTTACCTCCTTGACTACTAATGATATGGAGGCCACACCTTATCAGCCATGGCAGGGTTGTGGGGTGAGGATACCCTCACTTTGATTTCTTGCTCTACTACAGGGCAGCTTGTGGATAGGACGGGGAAGGTAGAGACACACCCCTTTGATCGAGAACCTCAACAGTTTGGCCTTGCCTACGTTGGTATGCTTCCCCTAGTGGTTCCAATGTTAAGATCAGTTTGGGAGGCTAGGGGAGGTCCTAGAGGCCAGGGTTGGACTATTGTTACTCCTGGTGTACCTATTGTAGCTAGGTGGGTGGTACGTGCCTGAGAGAGAGTCGGTGCTCCTCAGGAACCTTTACTTCGGATTGTTGCTGGTCCTCCCTATAGCAGTGATGACCCTATTGACATAGAATCCGAGTCTGAGGAGTTCTTAGGGGGAGAGACTAAGGAGGATACTGTGTACATGGAGGTCAGCTAGCTAGGTGGAGAGGAGGATAGTGATCTTGAGTGGCACTCAGGAGATCCTACAGGCTGAGAGGGTAGAGCAGAGTGTAGAGAGGGTGACTCTAGTCTCAGAGGAGTTATCCTCTTAGGAGTTACGAAGAGAGGACGAGTCCGTAGTAGGAAACTATGTTGCCCAAAACACAGGAGGACATCATTCAGTGGTAGCATTTGTGGCAGGCGCTAATCCTAGCGATCCCTCTTAGAGGCCCGGAGATCCAAGTGAGTTGTCACTCTTCTTTTAATATTTGTTTTTAGATAGAATTGCTTTAGTTGTTATCTCTCCTTTTGTTTAATTTTGTTTTTACCTTTTGATTATTTTCTAATTTGTATTCTCCTTTTCTTGCAGAGACTGCTGATGAGTGGCGAGACTTGATTCGTCGGGTATGTACTAATACCATGATTCTCCCCATGGAGAAGACTCGCACTGAGCTATCGATGGATGCAGGGGAACTTTCAGCAGCTGGTAGGCATAGTGATGTCTTTGCCCCTATCTAGCATATGGCCAAGATGATGGCTTCCCTCCATACCAAGTTAGTTGGGTATAGGACTGTAAAGCACCTAATTAGGAGCCACTCTCATATCGAGGCTACAGCTACTGTTCGGGACTGTGAGCCTTTAGTGCACTCAAAGCACCGGTGTAGCCGAAGTCCTAGACATGGTCGTGCACCTTCAGAGGGATATCATAGGGGTTGAGAGGCCACTTGGCTCTTTTTGTAGTGACTCTTGTTAGATTGTTTATACGATCATTTTGTATTTTCTGGGATTATTGAGCGTTTTGACCGTGCCAAGCGCATGATGGCATTGTACATAAAACTTGATTTTATATATATATACCTCTATTTGGATCAAACTCTTGGTGTCTAGGATTTTGTGATTTATTTCCACATGTATATTAGATGCTTATTAGAATTCTTGTTTTTATATGCTTTTCAGAATGTATGCAATGGAGAACAAATGACACAAATGCTTTGCTTCTTTTTGTATTTTGTGATGCTGATGTATGATGATGTAAATGAACTTGTGACCTTGAATTTTAGCTTCTATAAGCAATTTTCCAGTACTTCATATTTGTTTTGAAAAAATGTGATGATGAACTGGTATGATGAGTAGATGCACTTGCCCCAATCCTAACTCCACACAACTAGTAAGATGCGAGGGCTCACCACCGAGAGCTAGAAAGGGCACAAGCTATGAGGTGTGTTGAAATGGTAATAATGGGAGATAGACAAAGAGTTAGTGGAACCAAATTAGGATGCTACAAACCTACCCTACTCAAGTGACTCCATAGTTTAGAATGTGACTTGCTTTGTAGTTTATCTAGACTTAGATCCGTAGCGATGGCCACTTGGTTGAAAAAATATGGTTTTCAGGGTTTTGAACTCTCTTGGAATTTTGGACATCTGATCATTTTTTTTTTGACTCAAGATTTCAAAGATTTATTTGAACTATTTGCTTATGACCTTCAACGTTTACTACCAAGAGGACCCCCTGCACCTTGCCCCATGCCACTAGTAGTAAGAATGGGCTTATCACCATGGACAAGGTACAGGTGAGTAAGGGCATTCCCATCCTTTCCCAACCCTACGTCACCAGTAAGAGATGCAAGTTCATCACCGAAGGTTGGTAGGGCAAGGAAATGTGTAAAAGTAAAATTTTCTGTTTGATCTATATTCGACTTATTTATTTGAGAAAAATGTTAGTATGTTCTTATTTCCAACGAGATCTATATAAGGGATAGATGTGACACCATGAAGCTTCTAGAACAGACCATAGGCAAGACACCTATCCTAGGAAGAAACAAAAGTGAGAACAAGCATACAGGCCTTGGTATGGCTACCGTTAAGACTTTGTCATATCTAGCTTTAATTGATGACATGATTCTGAAACAATTGATGATGTTATGAAAATGAAGAAGTATGATTTGAATGTTTCTACCAATACCATCCAAAGTTTGTAATGAATTGCTTAAGAACAAGTCCCTTGATCACCAAATTTTATGAAACGAGTGAATAGAATGAACCTATCTAAATGAAGATGCAATGTAGATATAATTATACGAATAGTGTTGATGCTTCATGCGTAAAACCGTTTAAGGTGCAAGGAATTGACAATTTCACTAAATTCCTTAACTTCTAGTGTGCACAAGAGATATGCACCATTTTTGTAGTCCTTCATAACGTGATCTGGGCCCAACCACTTGGGCCGGAACTTTCTTCCTTCGTCGATTTTCTTATTGATCCGGCTGTCTAGTCTTAGAACTATATCTCCTTCATATATTTCTCATTCATAGACCTTTTTGTTATACTACTAGCACATCCGGTCAGCATAGAATCCATGCCATTGTTCATTGTTTAACCTGGCCTCATCTAGGCTTTCTATTTGGGAGAGGCATGCCTCTCTATAAGCTTCCTCATCCAGAATCCCTTGTAGTGAGATGTAGAGACTGGGTATTTAAACCTCAAGTGGGAGAACTACTTCTACTCCAAATACCAATGAGAAAGGAGTTGCTCTTGTTGGTGTTCTTATTGAGGTTTGGTGGGCCCACAAGGCTGGATATAACTTTAAATGCCAATCTTGTTTGTTTTCTTTTACCATTTTGAGTAGAATAGCTTTTAATGTCTTGTTTGTTGCTTCAGCCTGCCCGTTGGCTTGAGGGTAATACAGGGAGGCCGTATGATGGTTTATTTTAAATTTATTACATAGGTCATGGACCTCATTGTTCTTAAATGACGTGCCATTATCTATGATAATGATTTGTGGGACACCATACCTGTAAATGATCTAGTTCAAAATGAACTTAGCAATCATGACACCTAGTACAATGGTAAGAGGCATAGCCTCTACCCATTTGGTAAAATATTCGGTGGCTGTGATTATGAAGTTATGGCCATTTGTTGACAAGGGAGAGAATTTCCCTATCAAATCTAGGCCCCATGTAGAAAAGGGCCATGGATTCGCAATTGCTTATAGAGCTTACACCAGCATGTGAATCTCATGGGAAAATTCTTGGCATTTATGGCATCTGCATACAAAATCTACTGCATTGTGTTCGAGAGTGGGCAAAAAATAGCCCATTCAATGTATTTTGTGAGCAGTGGCATGAGCACTGAAGTGGCCTCCACATATTCCACTGTGAGATTCGTAGAGAATCTTCTTGGATTATTTTGTGTCAACACACCTTAGAAGCATTCCATCGAAAGCTTTACAATAGAGCACTTGTTCTATAATAACGTATTTAGCTACGATAATGCATAACTGCCTTCTTTGTTGTAGTGTAGCACCCTCTGGATACGTACGGTTCATGATAAAATTGATAATATAAGTATACCAAGGACATTCAGAGATGGGAGGTCTGGTTTCAATGTAATATATGCATTCATCGAGAAAATCTAGATCTACTAGATCACCTCCATCTAACGGGTTGCCGGCTCACCAATCTGTAATGATTTGTCCCTTAATGGACTTCTGGTTTATAAAGGTTAATTTGAATTCACCCATTAAGGTTATAAAGTGTCTAGCCTTTTTAGACAAAGACCCTTGCGTGAGGAAAGTTCGTAAATGGTCTATTTTTACAATGACCCTTGTTTCTTGATTTAGCATGTAATGTCTTAAGTGTTTGTTTGCAAAGACTATGGCAAGGCATTCCTGTTCTACTTGCATATAACATGTTTCATAATCAAGCAACATTTGGCTAATAAAATAGACTGCACGTTCTCATTTATCGTAGTCTTCTTAAGCCAACATGCAGGCTAGCAAGACATCCATAGCCCTTGAATATAAGATCAAAGGATGATCTAGTTTAGGTGGCATTAATGTAGGAGGAGACAGTAAGAAGCATTTAACTGCTTCGAAGGCCTCATGGCATTCCTTTGTCCAATTAATGCAACAATCCTTTTTCAACAAATTGTTGATCGGATGTACAACAAAACTTATGTCCGGAATGAATCTCCAGATTGCACCGAGCTTTCCAAGAAACAATCTAATGCCAAATTCATCTGATGGTGGGATCATCTCAAGAACAACCTAGATTTTGGCTAGGTCTACATCGATCCCTCATGATGATATAATGTAACCTAGGAGTTTCCCTCCTGTCACACCAAATATGCATTTTTCTGGGTTTAGTGTGACTCCGTGTTTGATCAAATGTGAAATAATGATGTGGAGCACTTCTGGGTGATCACGGCTCTTCCTAGCCTTGGCTAATAAGTTCTCTACATAGGATTCCATGATTTTATGTATAAGATCATGAAATATTTATGTCATTACACGCTGGTATGTAGCACCAATGTTCTTGAGACTGAATGGCATAACAACGTAGCAATAAGTTCCCCAAGGAGTTATAAATGTGTTTTTGTCTTGGTCTTGTTCAAATATTATGATTTGATTGTAGCCTGAGAACCCATCCATGAGGGACAAAAGCTCAAATACAGCTGTTGTGTCAACGATCACGTCAATGGATGGTAATGGGAAGTCATCCTTGGGGCACGCCTTGTTAATATCTCAGAAACCTATGCAGATGCGTATCTTCCCATTCTTTTTTAGAATGTGGACGATATTAGATACCCACCGAGAGTAATCGACTGATTTGATGAACCCTACCTAGAGAAGCTTCATTACTTCTTCCTTCACCATGATATCTACCTTGGGTTTCATTCGTCTCGATTTTTATTTAATTGGCTTTGCATCTAATTTGGTGACGAGGTTATGTACCGTGATGTGCGGTGCAACTCCCATCATTTCTTTATAATTAAATGCAAAATCCTTTTGATGTTCTTTGAGGATTCGAGTGTGTATTTCTATTTCTTCTGGAGTTAATGAAGATCCTAGTTTCAATATATTTGGTTCTTCCTCTGTTCTGATGTTTATATCAATGGTTTCTTCTATCAACGAAGTGTTACCTTCTTTGAAATCAGGTGGGGTTGGAGGTAGTTCCAGATCTTCTCTATTCTCTACCATGTATATGTCAAGTTATTTTTGTGGGGGAATCTCTACCATGGGATTTCCAAAGTAAGAAGATGAATGTGGGATTAAGGAAACATCTACCATGTGATGGGTGAGATGTAACTCAACATAGGCATTTAGGTAATCAAGAGTGGTTGTATCACTATTAACGTGACCTAAGATAGTAGATGTATTCTCAGCTATGTGCATAAGAAGAGGGTTTGTTGATGTTTTCTTTACTAACGGTTCAGTATGAAGGGATACCATGAAACGGGTGTCTTCCAACTCACTATTTGGAGTGAAACGTGAAGCTGAGGTTGCTATCGAATCTGCAAGAAGGTTTTGTTCTTGCGGGATTGCTTCAATTGATATGAAGTTAAATCCTTTGCTCAAATCTAATACTGTTGTTTTGTAGAGCTGTAAATGTTTAGCTCTAGTCTCATACACCTCATAGACTTGGTTTGCTACTAATTGAGAGTATCATAACACTCTGATGTCATTAACACCGAACCTTTTAGCTATGATGAGACCAAGGAGGAGGGTTTCGTATTCAGCACCATTGTTTATACATTCAAAATTTAATTTAAAGGTGAACGGTAGGATCTTTCCCTTAGGAGAATTAAAGATCACACCTACCCCAACCCCATAACGACATCTAGCTCCATAAAAGTGGAGAGTCTAATGTTTATTTGGGAAGATGGATGTTGGGAAATTCGTTACGTCTATTTCTTCTGCTTTGGTTACTTATACCATGTAGAGTTCCTCTGCTGGAAGAGAACAAACTCCTATGGTACATCCCATACCTATGGAATCAAATGGTAGGAAAATTGGTAGATCTTGTTCTAGCAACTCAACAATTTTTGTAGTAGTTCCTAATGACATTGTTTCTACAATGTTAGCTTCATCCTTGAGGGCTGGGATGCTTTTTATTAGGTTCGTAATCTCTAGTTCTGTTGTAGGTATTAATTTTTCTTCTGGTTTTGAGTTGGTTGGTTTGTTGGGAGTTCAAACTTAGAGTGAATGTCCGGTCTTTTCTTTAGATCTAATAGGTGTATGTTGAATGGTTTCGGATCACCTTTTGCTACGAATATCTTTCCTAAGTGCAGGAATCTTATTTCCTGAAATAACATAGAAGGGATTGCCTTCATGCGGTGTATCCATGGTTGGTTGAGGATCATATTATAGTTGGTTTCCTGATCTATAATATAAAACTCAGTGAGTATTGTTTTGGGTCCTAAGGTGACTGGTAGTATTATAGTTCCAATCGAAGTGGCTTTAAGGCTATCATAGCCTCTTAGTGTATTCTGAGTCGTGGAACAATTTGTCTCCCCATACCCTAGCTTTTGAAGGAAAGAGAAGGGGACTATGTTAACTACTGCCCCATCATCAAGCATTGCACGTTTAATGTAATTGTTATAAACCCACACTTGTAAATGTAAGGCTGGATCACCTCTACATGTAATCTCAACATCTGTTGGCATTTTGCTTATGTCAAATATAAACTCGGTATCCTTATCCAGCTGCCCCTAAGGGTGGATATCAAAGTCTATATAGTTTACCTATGTTTTGGGAGGTGGAGTGATGTTAATTAAATGACCTAAACCTAATGCTTCTAAAAGAGAATCCCTATGGGAAGGAGAGTTCTTCAGCAAGTCCAAAAAGGAGATGTGAGAGAAGGTCTTTGTCAAGTCATTAATTAAATCGTAAGCACCCACAGGTTTTACTAATGTTTGTTAAATATTATTTGGCTCTAGTGGGTAACTTGGATTTGGCTGAGAGGAATAATCCCGTGTCCTTGTAATGGCTTCCACATGTAGCTCAATTTCTAATTCCACTAAACTGACTATCTTTGCTCATGGCTGATTTCCTAATTATGGTGCGACAAGTGGATTTAGTGAAGTCGAGGCTTCATGATCATTATTTCCTGTCATTACACCCTTGTTCATCCAATTTAGATTTAATTTGTTGTTATTGTGATTTGGGAGAAGATCATTGAAGATCTTGAGGGGTGCATTTTGAGGGGAGACCACCCCTATGAAAGTATTTGGTGTAGGTGATGCAGGATCTGCTAAGAACATATCTATGAAAAGTTGTCTTTGTTCCTCTTGAAAACGTTGCATGAATTTATTATAGTCACGAAAAGTCCTAGTGTCATGGCATCGAATTTTGTGGAAACCAAAATATGAGTTGGGATTGTAATTCCTAGGTTGTTGGTTTGACACGTGTTGTGGTCCAAAACTCTGATTAAACCGTTGACTATTAGGATTAAAGTTTTGCATTTTTTACCTTTGGTTTTGATATCTAGTTGAGTTTTGACTTAGACCCTATGTTTGGATATTCCGTTGTTGTTGTTGTTGTTGTGGACGATTAAAATCCAACGCATTGATTGTTGGGGTAAAATTGTTGTTTCGTTGATTGTTAATCGATGGTGGAGCATTTACAACATTTGTCTTTTTTACTTGGTCAATTACTCCATCTATTGTGACCCCACGGTTTTTGTTAAGGATTTTAGGTCCTTGATTGGCATTTTTGGTAGTAGGATAAGTCATAGTATTTTGGTTGGCAATGATTTACCTCCCATTTGTTCCATATGCCTTACAACCGCTATCTATTGCAGCTTGATCTATTCAAAGGGAGCTCTAAAGCACTTCATCCTAAGTTCTTAGTGGGAACTTCTGGACTTCTTCCTTTATCTCTCTGCTAAGAGAATGGAGGAATAAATCACATAGTTCCATCTGATCCATGTTTGGAGTGCTTGCTGAAGAATAGAGGACTGTACGCCATCTTTGGATGAAATGAGCAATAGATTCATTGTGTTCTTGTTTAATATGCAAGAATTCCTTGATTCCTATTCTCAATTTTTTTTTTATGTGAAACACCTTGATGAAATCTGAAACAAGTTGTTTAAATGAATGTATTGAGGCTTCAAGTATTCTATAATACCAATTGAGGGTGATGCCCTCTAAAGTTTTGGGGAATATTTTAGCAACAACTCCATCCCAAGGGAGCAGTTCTTGAATGGTTGTGGCAAAGGCCTTAATATGTGCATTCAGGTCTCCCTATCCTTTGTATTTGGGTAGATCAGGGAGAGGTCTTAGAAGCATGATGCTTCGTATATCGAAGTCAAAAGGTTTTTTCAAATATTTTGAATAAGTTCCTATCACATAGGTTTCGACCATTGATAGTGCTTACTGAGGGGGTGGAGGTGGAATGGGTTGTTGATATTGTGTAGCGTATGCATTTGTAGGGACAAGGAAATCCCTGTGGTTGAGTGAACATTATGGGAGAAGAGAACATATCTCCCTGTGGTGACTTGGAGTACATATTTAAGTACGGAGGAAAATTGTTCAGAAATGGATTGTTTTGTACTAAACCGGGAGGTATCATATTTTCCACTTGAGTGGCGTTAGAGAATGTAGTTCTAGTTGGAATTTGTTGTGAATACTGAGGAGGAATTCCCAATGTTCCTGTTCCTATGAGGAGGTCTACTTGGCTAGGATGATGTGGAGGATTGGAATTTCCTTCCTGCATGAATTGTAAATTTTAACTTGTTTGAGCAAGTTCCAACCCTCTAAATTTCTCAACTAAGGCTGAGATGACCTCGTTTGGTGAAGATATAGTATTTGGCCTTAGAGGTGTTTGTTAAGGTTATATAGGCATATGGTACCCATCTATGAATTGATCGGTACCCTACTAAGTTTCACTGAGGGTATTTCCTATAGGTGAAGGAATGGAGGTGTTTTCTTGAAAAGAGACCTCGGGTTGTGTTTGCAAACCTCCTATTGGTGGTTACATACTTTGAGAGCATTATTCACTCTTGGCATAATGCACTAAATGTTCATCATCTAAAAATAGATATGGATCTGATTATCTACTGATTTGCGGTCTAAGCAACACCTGAGGAGATGAACCAGATTCTCCAGTGAGCATCATGTTATTTGAGCCTGAAGGCTCTGGTTGTTACATTTGAGTGAGCTGATCCAACTCCTCTATTTGGGAAGAAGAACTATATCTAGTCCTTTAAAGTGGAGTTTATGCTGAAAGCTGGTTAATTGATTAGTTGTCACCCCATGCTGAGAGTGAGGGTGATGGTTGTCTATTCAATTGATCGTAGTATGCTTCAAGACCTAGGAGAGGTCTGCCATATGCATCGAATCCCCACATATTCAAGGGGTATATGAATACCCAGATAATAATGGGAAGAAGTGAAGATGGATGAAAGAAAAAGAAACACTAAAAGGGAAAAGGTGAAAGTGAAGCAACTATTCCTTTCACATTGGGTTCACCAATTTTGTTGGTAAAGCCAATGCGAAAGGCTAATGAGGTAGATAACATGAAATGGTTATGTGTTTCACGTTGGGTTCACTAATTTTGTATGATGCAAAAGTGACAAGCGAGCATGGGAATATACATGTAACTCTTCCTCGCACCTGACCTCCCGAGGTTGTGCCGAGACATCCAGTGGGGATGGAATATATGTTAGGCATAGATAAACTAGATAGGAAATATTATGTCTTCAACGTGCACTAATGGAATTTGAGAATCTAAGGAAAATAAGGTCCTCCTAACTTGAACTGGCATGATAGATCATTCAGCGAGGATGACAACTCGAAGGCTCCAATCAATATCAATCTCTGGCGTGATCCGATCTATAGGTTGTGGGATACATGGAAGATAACTTGTGGGTGCTTCATAGATATTCCCGAACAGGGTCATGAAAAATGGATTGTGGATGTATGGTTACTAGCATCTTCTTCCTCCTCATTTCCCATTACTTGTTATTCAAGTACAACTAAATGATCTCTTGTGTCCAACAGGGCAGAAATGATCTCATCAAGTTTTTGGGCAGGTGTTGCTTCTCCACCAGGTGGTGGGTTGTTTGCAACATTTCCTCTTTCTCTAACCATTTTCTGTTAAGAATAAAATTTAATTTTTATTAGATTATGGACATAATAGGTCCAAGAGATGCAACCTTTAGCTCTAACACCGAGATGTAACATTCCCATTTTAAGACTTTAGAAACAAGGGAATTTTTTTTTATACATAATGTTCTATATTCTAAAGGATCATAATTTAGAACACACATTCCATGACAATCAATCTCCTAACAGATAATCATATGCAACTGTAAATGACTCAGTGAATTACTGATCTCTCATTTCATGACTCAGTTTTTCAACCAATCTCTCATGTTAACTTTAAGTATTAAATACAACGTGTCTACTAAGTATACCCAGTTCTCTTACCCTATTCTGGGTATTGAGTGTTCTGTTTAAGAAACCTATCTGAATGTTTATTACTAATATTCATATGAAATCTCATTTCTTAAACTAGGTGAAATAAGACAATGCAACCATAACCTTGCAATACTTTGGCCAAATATTTCCAACATACTATTCATGTTACTATTCCTAGGTGACATACTTGTCTAACGGAACACGTCCTTCACCCCACTCATCTATTATCTAGAATGGTAATTACTGACTTCCAACAGTTCACTTGTTCAAGGTTTGACCCTAGATTTGGTTAGCAACATAATTTGGTATAGGAACTTATTCGTGATGACTAAGGGCATATAGACATACTCAATCAACCTAAGTCAATTGGGTGTGTCTAGTTATCCTAAGTCATCGTGAATCACTTCCTGTACTAAATGAAATTCCTAATCTAACCTATAGAGAAACTAAGATCAAGTATAAGTTGAGTAGATCTAGATGAACCAATGCTGAGGGATGTTGCAACATGTAAATAGCAACATCGTATCCTCGATAAGACCTTATCCTTCAAAAAGGTACAGTCCTCTAACTGGCATTTGTTTACCTCCGACAAAACTACCCATATTGATGTACACACCTCGAGAAGAGGTCATTTTCACCCATTTATATTTTTATTAAGATTTAAATTACCGCCACCCAGCTTAACCTTAATTCCAACAACCCTTAAGTTTTTCATCCTAATTGAGTTGTTAAGTTAATACGTAACTCATAAACTTAGGATTAATTTTATGTTCATTCACTTTTTGCTAAACATTCAATTAATAAAAAATAGAAATAACATCCATCATATGATTTACTTAGTACAACTCAACCCTTCATAGTGTGCTTAAGATCCAAAACAGGTTTCATTAAAGTAGACTTCATAGAGATGAAGTCATATTTATTAACGATCTTATCTACCATACGTTTGTTTAAAACCTATGGAGGTATTTCTCAAGAGGTGATAACCTTCCTCTTTCTTTTCTAAGTGTTGGGGTTTATTATACCTCTTTTTCATTTCAGTCTTTAAGATAGTTAAGTTATACTTACATTATCATCATTTAGTGAATCATATAGTTTAGATAGAAGAACTTCCATGTATGCAAACTTAACAAGTTGCATTCAATTCAAGGGATATTGTAATTAAATCACATCCCTCCAACTCATTTAATTACAACTACGAATAAGGATTAAATCAGGTAAGAATGGAAACCATGAAGATAAGATTACAAATTTCTATCATATAATGCACAAGAGAAATGACATAACAATTTTAAGTAACTCCAAATCTTTTTCAATTCATCATGGTAAAATACATATTCTATAAGACTATAAGACCATGAAGTCAGAGATATTTCATGTTAACCAGCATTAAGATCATTAAAGAATATAAATTTTCTTCCTTCAATACATTTTAATAATGAATATTTGTCTATAAAAGATCCATACTTTAAGCAAACAATACATCAAAGTTATTTCCTTCCTTTATCACTTACGAAGTCCATCTGCAAAAATTACAAGCAAGGGTTGTTTCGTTGAACTATGCATGATAAGCACTAAGCATTAAAATGTTGTGCTTTCAACTAACTATTTCATAAAACCAATTTTGCTTTTATGAAACAGTAAAGCCAAGAAAACCAATAAATCATAAGTAATAACAACCATAAAAGAAGAATCGTTGTTTAGCCTAAAATAACATTAAGAAAAGTTCATGATATAATCAGCACTTTATAGCATGAAATTAGATAAGTAATATTTCAACCAATTTACTTATCTACAACAAATAAAAGTACTTACAACCTATTTCTTACATAATTCAATCTGGATTAGTAATTCTAGTTACTAACTCTACCACTTTTCAAACATAGAGTTACCTTATGAAGCAGGAACCAACAAACTCAACGTTACCAAATTCCCTAAAAAGACCTCTACAACCAAGAAAATTTCAAATTCTTGAAAGGTTTTAGGATGAATCATTTACAAAAAAAGAGAGAATCCCATTCCAATGTTACACCCAAATTCATAGTCCACGATATAACATAAGCTCTCAAGTTAGGTCATGCCTTAGAATTAAGAAAGTATTCACTCAATATAAGTCATATAACATTAATGATCCAAAACAATGTTAATCCCATCAATACAATTCAAGTGAATAAGAGAGAAGTATCAATAACTACTCGATGCATTCTAAAGAATGCAATAAACCAATCTAATTATATATACTAAATTACTCAAAAGAGGAAAGGATGAACTTAGATATCAAATAAGAACTTCCCTTCTAGTTTTTTTAACCCGAATATCATTTCAAAACTAAGAAAAGATAATACAACAAAAATCTCTTACAGTTTCCAACAGAGACAACAATGACTCTTTACCTCCAAGAATAAAAGAGAAAGGAGTCAAATGACATGGTTAGAGGAGGATTCCATTATTCCTTCACAAGAAATGATGGTCATAAAAGGATTTTTATAGACCCAATCATATCATCCTTTTAACTCTTTTAAACTTAGAAATCATGCACCAAAAATTGTTAGACAAAGTCATGCAACTGCAAAATGCAAGTTGAGTTCCAATATAAGGTTTATCCAAACACGAAGTAAAAGCAGTAATAGTATTATTATTATCATCAAGAAAGATATTTAATAAGAAGAATTTATAAACAACCTATAGGGAATTAACATCCTTTCATAGTCATTCAAAATCATTCAAGTTTCAGTCAAAAGAACCCTAGACTGTCCATTCTTTCAAGACGATAGTACAAAAATCGGTGAGAAAGACTCTCATTTTAATCCTCACAGAGGTGAGGGAAATACATCTTATGAATGGAAAAAGAAGATCCATCATTTTCCATTGTGATTCTTAGACGTTTCTTTGAAATATTGACGAAACAGATAGGGTTACGGGTGTAGGAGTAATACCTGTTTTAATGCTGGTTGGTTGGTTTTTGTGCACGTATAACTTCTGAATCCATAGCTGATCATAAGAGCTTCCTTTTGGCTAGGAGGAACTACCTATAATGAAAATCAAGACCACCAAAAAGAGTTAAAAATATGTGCAGTGAATTGCCTAGCGTGTGCTAGATTCGGGAAGTGTGATACTTCGTAGACGGCTGTTAGTCCTTTAAAACAATTTAATGTGGATAATAAAGTAAATACTATCGTAATTGAAATGATTTGGGTATCTCATCCAAAATAGAATAAGAAATATCTAATCTAACAGGCTAAGTTAAAATAAGATCCAAAGGTCAAATAGTTGGTTCTGGGTCTCTACAAGTCTAATAGAGGTCTCCGGGAGATCATGGATGAATAAGGTAATGTGGGAATAGGTGGATAGGTCACTATTCTGGGCTGTATTGGTCAATGAAGAGACTGATTCCGGTTAAGGCTAACTGATGGCGGTTGGGTGTAATTGGTGCCAATTACTGTGGAAAACTAGGAATGGCACAGGATGAGTTTTGGGTCTCCCTTGTGATTGCACAAAGGACCTAACTACTTGGAACGAGGTATTAGGTGGATTGGGTGGGATTTGGCAAAGTTTTAATCAGTATATGAGGGGTGAGTATGAATGGAGGTCAATAGGTGGCTAAGAAAACAAAGGACGAAAACATAGGGAATCAACATCCTTTAATAGTCATTCAAAATCATTCAAGTTTCAGTCAAAAGAACCCTAGACTGTCCATTCTTTCAAGACAATAGTACAAAAATTGGAGAGAAAGACTCTCATTTGAATCCTCACAGAGGTGAGGGAAATACATCTTCTAAATGGAAAAATAAGATCCATCATGATCCATCATGATTCTAGGATGTTTCTTTGAAATATTGACAAAACATATAGGGTTACGGGCGTAGGAGGAATACCTATTTAAATTCTGGTTGGTTGGTTGTTACACACATATAACTTCCAAATCCATATCTGATCGTGAGAGATTCCTTTTGGCTAGGAGTAACTACCTGTAATGAAAAGCATTACCACCAAAAAGAGTTAAGAAATGTGTGCAGTGAACTGCCTAGCGTGTGCTAGATCTAGGAAGTGTGATACTTCCTAGATGGTTATTAGTCCACAATTTAAAACAATGTAATGTGGATAATAAAGTAAATCCTATTGTAATTGAAATGATTTGGGTATCTCATCCAAAATACAATAAGAAAGATCTAATCTAACAGGCTAAGTTAAAATAAGATCCAAAGGTCAAATATCTAGTTTTGGCTCTTTACAGGTCTGACAGAGGTCTTAGGTAGATCACAGATGAACAAAGGTAATGTGGGAATAGGTGGATAGGTCCCTATTATGGGCTGTATTGGTGAATACAGAGACCAATTCTGGTTAAGGTTGGCTGACGGTGGTTGGGTGTAACTGGTGCCGGTTACTATGGAAAACTGGGAATGACACAATGACTTTTGGGTCTCCCTTGTGATTGCACAAAGGACCTGATTGGCCAAAATGAGGTATTAGGTGGATTGGGTGGGATTTGGCAAATTTTTAATGTGTATGTGGAGGGGTGAGTATGAATGAAGGTCAATGGGTGGCTAAGGAAACAAAGGATGACAATATAATGATGAAACTAATGAACCAAAGGAGTACAATGTTCTACTTACTTGGAACCTGATTCTAGACACCTGCGAGTAATGAATGAAGGTATTGGTAAGAGTTTGAAGGAACTAGAGGCTCACCAATCATAGCAAAGATTATACATGGGCTGCATATGTATTCCTTTTTCCTTGGTTGGAGAAAACCCTTGCTGGGGTGAGTACTGGTTGGTTGTGCAAGAGAAAATGCTTGATCTCCTTCCTTGCATGCGTGTTCTCACTAAAATTTGTTCTCAGAAGATGTGACATCTCTTAGGAATGTGAAAATGTTTGACAACCTCAAAAATAAGGTTGTTTTGGGGATTAAAAGGTAACCGACGATGGTTCTGGCTTAACTGGTGACGGTTAGGTGTAAGCGGCGTCGATCAAGGTGGGATTTCCTAGGTTTACTAAACTAGGTAGATCCCATTGATTTTTTTGGATCTCGTGTTGCTCCCCCATAGATTAGACTGGAAGCTTCTTTTAAGCATATGATAATGTGGTTAGAGGGAATGTAGGCATTGATTTTTTAGGGTTTGGATAAGCCTTAGCTGGTTATGGCAACTTACTAAGAATAGGTCTTAGGGTGAATTGGCTTGATTAGGTGTCTAGATGAGATGTATGTGGACGTTATCCATAATTAAGATATTTAAATAATAAATATGGTGAGGATAATGAATTAATTTAATTAAATTAATATTAGTGGAGTGAAAGGGGCTATGGCTAGGTTAATGTGATGAAGGGTGTTTATTTTTCAAGGGACCAAAAGGGAGTGTGACCTAATTTTAGTGTCTACATTTTGCCGCTTTTTGTTGCATAGCTTGTATTGGTATGTGACACTAAAAAATATAAGATGTGGTTGCCCCATTTATGGGTAAAGGTGATCCCCCTCAAACCAGGAACTGAAGAGGCAGGAGGCAAAATCGGTGAGTGGTTTGATAAAAGGTAAATGTGATAAAAGGGAAGGTGGGGAACGGGGGGAAAAGGGGTTAAAGATCTACTCGGGAAATCTAGGTAATGGGTCAAGGTTAAAGGTATCAATAGTCAAACACACGCACACATATAAATTGTAGCACACTATTGGGTTGAAGAGAAGTCAAAATCTACATTGTCTAAGGTCAATATGGTTATGAAAACAAGATCGAAATGATTTTGGTATCCAAGGTATAGGATATGGTCATGAAACACAATGTAGGTTAGGTGCAGGAACGTTTAGGTATGTTCCGATACACCAAAGGTAGGGTCAAGATAAATGGTCATGGCAATAGGCTAGGTAAGGTCATTAGGTCAATAACACAGGTAACAGTGCTACAAGGTATAGCAAACACGTGAGGTCAAAGGTCATTAATGATGTTCCGGGGCCAAAAAAATCTAGTTCATGGTATGGGTAAAGAGAAGGGAGGGGTAAAATAAGAAGTCCCCAAAGGAAGATAAAGGTAGGTAGTAAATGATAAGGTCAAGAAGGTGGAGTAAGTAGTCATGGTAACGGTTAGGTGAGGTAAATGGTCAGGGTAAAGGGTAGGTGTGGAAAAAAAGGAGGGATAGGTGGGGTAATACAGTAAAATGTTAGGTTTTGTGCTAGATAGGGTGACCGATGCTGGTTAAGGGTAACCAATGTCGGTAGAGTGAAACTGACCACAGTAAGGTAGGGCACGCGACTAATGTCGGTGAAGGTAAAACCAGTGTCGGTTAGGTCAGGTTTATTATAAAAATAAAAAAAATCCTTGTTTTTTGTTATTCATTTATCATTTAGTGAAGTGAGAAAATCACAAAAGAGAGAGAAAAGAGAGAAAAGTGTCCAGATGGAATGGAGCATTGTGTTAGTGGTGTGAACAGTGGGTGAGTGGTTGGTGAGAGGAGGGTCCACAGGATCGGTGCGTGTGATTCGCTTGGTTGGAGATATGGGTGGAGATTTAGTGATGGTAGAGGCCAGAGAGGGATCAAGTGGGCCATTGGTTCAACAGCCAGATGTGCCACCAAGATGATGGTAACATGATGATGTAAGCATCCAACTCTAATTTTATTCGGTTAGATAGATTATATGATTTGCAAATTGTTTTGTGGTTTTTGTTTTGGGTGGGAAAAAAGAAAACTAAAATTTGGAAATGGGAGGATAAAGTAGGGTAAATAGGAATGGGGAGAGAAATAAGTGGGAGAGGAAAGAGGTGATGAGGTATAAGGGAGGTGTAGTTGTGTTTAGGTGGGTGAAAGGGATAGGGTGGGAAGGTTTTGAGAAAGGGGGTGAGGGGGTCATGGCTTTTCACCGTGAAAATGACCGACGTAATTCAAGTTTGGCAGCGTTGGTAGGGTTGAACTAGTATCGATCACTGAATAGGTGACTAATGCCAGTTAAGGGGTGACTGGGTTTGGTTAGAGGTAACTAGCACTGGTCAGGATGTGGAGAGGGGGTAAAAAGTGCTATAAGTTGGGGGATCAAGATGAGTAGGGGTAAAATAGGGTGTTGGGAAATGATAGGAGGAAAGTATGGGTATAAAAATGTAGATTAATTTGTTATTTGTATTGGATGCAGGGGAGAGATCAGATACGTATGTGGGACAGGGTTCTGCCCTTGCTTGTGATAGTGCGTGGTGTAACAACCCCTAAGGATCTATAGGATGTGGAGGTGGTGGGCTTGAATGGAGTCTGACACTATCGGTATGTAGTCCGGTAGCCTAGTTTGATGGTCGCGCTCATCGATAGATGGGATTTTGTGACAAACATGTTCCACCTACTGATGGGTGAGATCACTGTCACCCTAGAGGATGTGTTCAAGATTCTACACTACCTATGTTAGGTATGCATGTCTACTCCATCTCCTCTAAGGCCTCGGAGGAGCTGATGTTGATCGTGTTTGGAGAGGGGATAGCTGAGCTGACATTCCATAGTGCCAGCATTCGCTATGGAGAGATGTACCTAGCCCATCTGGAGGAGATGAGGCTAGTGGTTCTTTTTATGGAGGTAGTGTGCTACTTTGCACTGCCAGATGCAGAGGATAGATGTTTTCCCTGATCGTTGATGGGGGTACTCCATGACATGAGGATAGATGAGACCCTCTTTTCCTAGGTGCGAGCATTCCTGGTGTAGCTATACAAAGAGTTATGGGCATATGGGCATCTGTGTAGGTCTGGTTTGTGATGTACCTTCTTACAACTATGTTGGGCTTATGAGCACATAGTTTGTGTGTAGCCAGTGAGGATGCCCTAAGAAGATCCATTTCCACCAAGAGTTGTGCGGGTGGGGTACAGGTGATGGGTGGCAGCTGTTGGAGAGTGGAGATCAAATAGGCCCACACATGATGTGGCCTATTTTTGGTGGTTATTGGAGGGGTTCTTCAGAGTGGACATTATATGGAGGCCATCTTTTGGATTCCCCTCATATAGGCATATACATGAGGAGCTAGCTGAGCTCCAGCTATTTAGATGGTTATAGGATCACCGTGCTGGGGAGCACGAGATGATCCCAGTAGACAGAGGTAGGCGGAAGTTCGAGCTATTATAGGACGTACCTCCACCCTTCCCATAGTACCAGCGAGATGACGTGGAGAGGCCCTTACCTCTACCATAGCCTACAGTGCTAACAAGGCAAGCAGAGTAGGCAATGGACCAGTAGATTGATGATGTTAGGGTCACAGATAGGTATAGATAGTGGTGGGCGGCCCATTTATGAGCCATACCACCCAAACTGGGGCAGTTGGATCTAGCCACCATCAAGATGCAGAGAGAGACCCTACAGGGGAAGGTGGCTACTTTGATTACCTAGTTGGGTATGGTATAGACATAGTTGGCAAGCTCAGAGGTAGAGGTAGTAGAGCTACATGTACAGGTGGCCAATCTACAGACCTATATAGAAAGTGGGGGGATGGAGACGGAGGGGAGGATGATGGTCAAGTGGCAGCCTTACAGGCACATGTGGTAGGTTTGTAAGGCTAATTGGCCACAATCCAGGCACAGATTGGGGCCTTACATGCACAAATATAGGCACAGGGGTAGGGGGCACCACCATAGGCACTGGGATAGGGTCCCAGTTCACAGGTAAGAGTGGGACAGGTTCCGTAGGACAGGTACAAGGGCCAAGGCCTATGGGACCACCACAGACCATGCCTATATCTAGGTTACATGATGCCTTAGGTGAGGCCAGATACTACCAAGACCAGCTGATAATGGCTAAGATAGAATTTCTATCCTATGGAGAGTACTAGGCATAACAGGCATCGAGTGAGAGGACTAGATCCTGCACTCACAGTGTGGAGAGCACATGAGGCCATCGAGCTCTGAGGCTAGATTAGGGAGAGGCTACCAACACACAGAGACCAACTTTAGGTGAGGCACCAGCAGGGACACAGCCACCACCTATGATGGGTGGGGAGATGCTAGCAGGTCACCAGATAGGGGCAGAGTAGGCAAAGGGTACAGGTGATATAGAGATGGAGGATATCCACTGAGACACCTAATATGTGGCTTTTGATTTTACATGTATGATAGTCATTTTTTCATATATACTGGCATGTGTGCCGAAGATAGTGAGGATGTATGAGATTTTTTGTTATATATTTTGAGCATATACCAGCCTGCATGCCGATGTATTGAGTATCGGCCTATGTGCCAATGATTTTGAGATGATGGACATGATGAGATAGCCATGTATGTTCTATTGAAATACACATTTATTTATATGATGAGATACATGAGATTTTTGATTTGTTGTTTTGATATGGATTGAAATTAGGTGAGTTAGGCATGATGAAGCCAGGTTTGGTTTAGGCATGGATTGAGTTAGATCATAGGCATGGATTGAGTCAGATCATGTTTTAGACATGGTTTAGTTAGGTCATAGGCATGGATCAAGTCAGGTTTGTTTAGGCATAGTGGAGTCAAGTTCGTGTTTTAGGCATGGTTGAGTTAGGTCATAAGCATGGATCGAGTCAGCTTTGTTTAGGCATGGTGGAGTCACGTTTGTTTAGAAATGGTTGAGTTAGGTTTGTTTAGGCATGGATCAAGTCAGGTTTGTTTAGGCATGGATCGAGTCAGGTTTGTTTAGGCATGATTGAGTCAGGTTTGTTTAGGCATGATTGATTTTTAAAGTTGGGGTTGTGATTCATTAATTTGTATAATGAATGATAATATGGGCTATTATTAAGATTCTTTATAATATACACATGATGATGGTAGATAAATGGTAGTCATAATAAATTTATGTTATATTGATGATAAAAATGTGTTGCAACTTGTTGTTTGTGCGGTTGAATTTCCAATTCTGTGATTTAAAAAGGAAACCACGTAGGGGAAAATGTGATTCTAGGAAGATGAAAGATGGATTGGTTATGGTAGAGAGTGGCCGAGCTAACCTCTAAGGGAACCATGCCCTTAGAGTGATGCCTACATAGTCTCGGTGAAATCAAACCTCAGGTTTATGTAGTTCTCCCATAAGCTAGGGAAGAAAATGATGAGGTATGAAAATGATTTTTTAGGTTTTAGGCATGTTGTGGGTTTAGGTTTATTAGGTGTGGGTGGGTTAGAGGTTAAGTGATATAGGTGATGTCAATTGTGCCAAAAGAAGAAGAATACCCCAAAGGTAAGTGTTGAGCACCAAATCCTTTATAATGTAATCAAAATGTAAATACCAAGTAGATCATACCAAGAGGGGGTAATAAAGCCACCTGATTAGTTAGGAACATACCAAGTAGATAATACATTGGAGGAGAAGATGAACATAAGACCCTAAAGACATTGCATGATTGATTGTTCTAAGGTGAAAAGTAATCACATGATCACCAAATGTCTTGGTTTATAAGAGTTACCTTAAGGCAGTAGAAAATGGGAGTGGGAATGGTGAGAAAGGTAAAAGGTGGTTAATTTTTTATATGGTATGAGGTGGCATGTTCTTTGGGAAAGAGATCTAAGGTCATAATGGGTAAGTCCATGACTAAAACGTTCTCTGTTGTGACTTGTATTGGAGATAAACTGATCAATGTGGAAAGTATATATGGGATGATAAATTTAACTCCTTGAGGTCTTCGTGAAGTTGATCGATGCAGGAAGCTTCAAATTATCTCACTTTTTTAAAAAATTATTATTATTATTATTATTTTTGAAATGCTTTACATAGTTTTCCTTCAAGGGAGCAGTCTATTTACATCAGCAATTACAGAGAGGAAGATGTCCTTTTGAGGGGGTCATCTTTTGCTAGAATTTTGAATTAAGGAGTTGGTTCCCATGTGGGGCTTTGAAGTCATGGACAAGACCAAGGTGAAGAATGGGATTCTTTTTCAGAAAGCAAGATGAAATGACCATGCGATCTCATCTAAAGGTAGATGAAAAGTGTCCATGAGAATCATGTTATGTGCAACACTGTGGTACACAGATTCAAGAGAAGATAACATGTGACGGCTACTCACATGATTCTTGTTTAATCATTGGTGAGGTGTATGAAGCGGATAGAATTTAAGGGACGAGCATGGAAAAAATAAAAAGGTGAGGTAGGACTAAAAGTCAACAATATAATGGTCAAAGATGTAAGGCGTTAAGGGGTTTGGGTTTGGGTTTACCATCGAGTGAAGATAAATGATAAGAACCTAATCCATAAGTATGAGTGACGATATATGGTCCAAGACAATTAGGAGTAAATTTTCCCCGTTTAATTTTTTATACTTTGGTTACATGTTTATTTTCTTTTAGGAAAATGTCACCAACTTGGAAGGTTCATTCATGGACACACTTGTCATAGGCATGTTTGATACATTTTTGGTAAACTTGAAGGTGATCAAGAGCATTAAGACGACATTCTTCTAATAACTCAAGATGTGCTAAATAGTCTTGATGAAAGTCATCATCATTAATCATGTCATGGAGAGAAAGGCAGAGTGAGGGAATCTATACTTCGAGAGGTAGAACAACCTTGGTATCGTAGACCAGAGAAAATGGTGTGGACGTAGTGGAAGTGCGAATACTAGTATTGTATGCCCATAGGGAAAAATAAATGTGCATATGCCAATCCTTCCTAGTATCATTAACCAATTTCATGAAAATTTTGTTTAAGGTTTTGTTAGTGGATTCAGCTTGGCCATTGGTTTGTGGGTAATAAGGTGATGAGAAACTTAGCTGAATGCCAAAGGCATCACAATTTTTTTTCAAGGTTTTATTTTTGAATTGTTTTCCATTGTCAGTGATGAGGTGATGAGGAACACCAAAGTGAAAAATGATGTGATGATTGATGAAATCACATATTTTATTGGTTTTCATGGAGATGAGTGGTATGGCTTCAACCCATTTTGTATAGTATTCAGTAGTAGTGACGATCCATTGATGTCATTGGGAATAATGGGGATTGATTTCTCTGACAAGATCCAAACCCCATTGAGAGAAGGGAAAAATATCACGGGTGAACTATAAGGCATGATTGGGTGTGTGATGAAGGTTGGCATGTTGTTGGAATTTTACACAAGGTTTGATGTAGTTGCAACAATCAAGGTTAAGGGTCAGTCAGTAAAAGCCGAGGTGAAGGATACACTTAGCAATAGTAAGGCCATTGAAGTGACCTCCACATATTCCCTCATGAACTTGTTTAATGGTATAAGTAATTTCAAAACTTGTGAGGCATTGTACGAGAATACCATCAAAGTTGCGCTTATAGAGGAGGCCCCCCATGATGACATAATGAGAGACCTTTTTAAGGAAGGTGTGTTATCCATTACGGGTGAAATCAAGGTCTAAGATGGAGAGAGAAAGATAGTTGGAATATTTTTTATACCATAGGTCACTCGGGTCAGGGGTAGCGGTTCTAATAGAGTAAACTTCACAAGGTAAATAAGAGGGTGATTGGATTCATTATCTGGTGACAGATTTTAGAATCGGCGGGAAAAGCAGGTATTTGAGATGCCAAGCAGGCCATGGTGTCCACAAATTTGTTGATTGAACGAGGGAAGGTTTGCAAGGCATAACGGTTTAAGGTGGTCAAAAGTATATCCACATGATGTTTATAATTTTGAAGTATCTTGTTATGACATTGGTATATACCATTAACTTTGTTTACGACCAATTGTGAATCACCAAAGATGTTGATTTATTTGACATCTAGGGCATAGGAAGCTAGGAGACCTAATATGAGTGCTTCATATTCAGAGATATATTTTGTGCATTCAAATTTGAGTTTGAAATACAAAGGAATTGACTCACCATCAAGAAGAATGAGGATAATACCAGCCCCACCCCCACACTGACACTTGGAACCATAAAAAAAGAGTGTCATTTGGTAAGGGGGTTCATCTAGGGAAAGCGTATCAATTCAATCATCTAGAAATTCAAAATTAGAGGGTTGATCCCCAGAAATAGGTGCATCAGCCAATTGGTCACCAATGGCTTGGCCCTTGATGGACTTTTGATGAATGAATTTAAGGTCAAGGTCATCTAAAAGCATAATCCAGCATGCGACACACTGACTTTGGTAAGGTCTGGCATACATGGTTGAGTAGTTAATGGCGGAGTTTGGTGGCAACGAAAAATAAGGCTAAGAATTTTTTTTTGGGATAGGTGTATCGGGTTTGGTAATCCAAAAGAGTACAGCTTATGTAATAAACTGCTTGCTCCCAGTGTTGGTCATCACGATGAATGAGCATGGTTCTCAAGGAGTGATCGGTAGCTGAGATGTATAGGTAGAAAGGTTGATTGTCTTTAGGTGAAATGAGTATGGGTGGTTGGAGGAGGTATTCTTTTAGGTCCTCAAAATCTTTGTGGTAGTCATCATCCCATTTAATGGAAACATCCTTCTTGAGCAGATGATGAAATGGTTGGCACCGATTAGATAATTGTGAAATGAAATGGTGAATAGACTACAACTTACCTTGCAAGCTACAAAGTTGTCTAAGGTTAGTTGGCGGAGGGATTTCAAGAATGGCCTTGACTTTAGCAGGTTCAACTTCTATACCACGTAGGGAAACAATAAAGCCCAGGAGTTTTCCTGAGAGGACCACAAAGACACACTTATTAGGCTGAAGGTGAACACAATATTTAATGAGATGGTCAAAAATAGTTTTTAGGATGGCAAGCTGCTCAGATCAGCGTTTAGATTTGGCCAAGAGATCATCCACATAATCTTCCAATATACGATGCATGATATCACGGAAGATGTAATTCATAACCCATTGATATGTGGCACCAACATTTTTAAGGCCAAAAGGCATGACGTGATAGCAGAAGGTCCCCCAAGGGGTGATGAATGTAGTTTTATTCTGATCCTATGGGGCAAGAAGGATTTTTTTATAACCCAAGAAGCCATCCATGAGTGATAGCATCTCATGACCAGTGGTAAGGTCGACCAGTTGGTCAATACCAGGTAAGGGGAAGTCATCTTTTGGGCAGGCTAGGTTAAGGTCATGGAAATTCATGTAAATGTGTAGTCCCCCTGTTTCCTTAGTGACAGGGACAATGTTAGAAATCCAACAAGGATAATCAATGGGTAATATGAAGGAAAAGGAAAGAAGGCGTTGAAGTTCTTCTTTGATAAGAAGGGCAATGCGAGGGTGCATTTTCCTCATCTTTTGTTTGATGGGTTTGGCATCGGGAATGGTTATGATATTATGGACCACTATGGTGGGGTCAATACTAGGCATGTCTACATGAGACCAAGTAGGTAATGGCTTCCTATTCAGTAGCATCCAAATATTGGCCAATCTTGAGGTGTACGGGTCATCCTGAGCATGAATGTTGATTTTGATAATTGATTCATTTAACATGGTTTATGTCTCAGAAGGTAACGACCCATGAATATATGAGTCTTTTGCACCAAGGTAGGTGAGTATAGATTCATCATCCTAACATCAGATGATGCTTATTGAAGGTGTATCATCCTCGATCATTTCAAGATACGGAAAGGGAAGTGAGGAAGGAGCCTTGCCCTCACATTAACAAGTCAAAGGCCCCAATGAAATGGTGTTTTTGAAAAAAAAGTTAGTAGGGATAGATTCAAGATCCACCAATTCCATCGGTGAAGATGGTGATGAAGGTGGAGTGGGTGAAGAGGGTGGAGAAGGGCTGATGTCCTTGATGAGTTCAATGTGTTCCTGTTTGGTAGGTGGTTCAGGAAAATTGATACCATTATGGTCGTTATGTTTGCAGGTGGTACATGGAATAATGGTATGGTGGCCTTGCTCGTAAAATCCAAAACCAAAACCTTTCCATGCACATCAATGTAGTAAGGTGTGGGAAAAATGGTGATTGCTAAGAGACTGGAAGTCAATGGAAAATGGGTGGGTTTGTGACAGTGGTTCAGGTGTCTATGTGGTCGTATCAAGTCCCCAATAGGTGATACTAGTATGAAGATGAGGAGGACCATAAAGGAGGTGTTCTCCTACGAGGTGATCATAGTGAGTGTGTTGGTGAAGACTCCCATATTCTTATGGAGTAAGGAATATATCGACACTATATAGGCAGTATTCCCCCAGAGTGAGGTGTTAAAAAACACCTTCCAAGGGATTGGTGGTTGGTATGTAGGTAGTGGGAATAGATGATGTGTTGGAGGTCGATGCAGAGGTGGAGTTAACAAATTAAGAGATTGATGGGTTAGTTATGGAGGTTGTGGCAGTGGCAGGAGTGGAAGAGGTATGCGTGGTGAAGGTGGTGACTGTACTAGTAAGCGGAAGTGTAGGTGAAGTGGTAGTGGTAGCAGTTGTGGAGGTAGATGCCTTAATGGGTATAAGAAAATCATTAGGCTAGTAAAGCATGTTGCATGTTTTAAAAGGTGATGGATTAGAAGGAATGGTATTGGTGTGTCCTTCATGTTCAAACTTTACACAATGATGCAAAGTGGAAGGAACACAACCCATGACACAAATCTAGGGTCTGCCAAGCAACAAGTTATATTGGAATGCCCCCTCCAAGATGTAAATCAATTATAGAATAGTGCGGGGGCCCACGCAAATGTGGAGGATGACAGTGCCTAATGTGGAGGTGATAACATCGTTGAATGAATGCAACATGATAGGATGTTTATCCATGCAGTTGTTAGGTATGTGCATTTGAGAAAATGTGTAGGATGAAATGATATTAATACTAGCACCCCCATAAATCATGACACGTCATACACATATATCATCGATGTGGAAAGAGATGAAGAGGGTTAGGTTCTAGTCATCCATTTGGTGTGGTGTGATCTCTTCCTCTTAGAAACTAAGGGAGGCTACTTGGTGAGTAGGGTGTGGTGTGGATAAAGGTGGCAATTTGGTGAGAGAGGCTACATGATGGGGTGTGATAATGGAGGCTACGGGTGTAGGGTCATTAGGTAAAACCTCAATAGATTGAAGAACCTCCATGAGAGCTTGACAATGGGATTCTGAGGTTTGGATGAAGTCATATAGGGACATTTTTAAGGGAGATTGGTGTAATTGTCTGAGCATGGTGTGATGTGTGATCCCATTAGAAATAAGGTATGTGGGTCTATGGATAGTAATCTTTGGTGTGGGCGTAGATGGTATATTGGGTATAGGATTTTTCGGCAAGTCAGCCACCTTTTCTTTACCTTTATCCTTCTGAGTACGGTTAGTAATGTAGATCATGTTGATCTGAGGGGAGTTGGCAAATGGAAAAGGTGTAGGGTGAGTGGTATAATGACATGACGGGTAGAAACCTGTTGGAGGAGAAAAACCCTATGAGGTGAGATAGGCATAACAATATTTGGGTGATGGTGTGGCAAGTTCTCTAATGCTAACCATATTAATTTCAAATCTTGGAGGTGGTTCTAGGAGATGTAGGGGTGGAGGTTGTGGTTATTGAGTGGATAGTGTGAGAATCAGTGTCAGTGGGGTAGAGTCCTCATCAAGGACATCGTTGTCATCAAAGTTGGCTTCCAGAGGACACAACTGGATAAGGATGGTTTTTAAGGCCTTGTAGTTCTCCACATCGTGCCCTGACACACAATGGTAGGCACAAATTTTAGTGTCATCAAACCCTTTTGGCTTGGGTTTGAGGGGGTTGTAAGGTCTAAGTGGTGGCAATGTGATAACAAAAGTCTCAAGGAGGTTAGTTAAAATTTAGGCATAGGACCCCACTAGTGGGTCGCAATGAGATGTGAAAGTGGGTTTGGATGTAGGTATGAATGATTATTGAAGAATAGTCCTCACAGGAGGGGGAATAGGTCGATTTATGGTTTTGGGTGATGTCGTGGTATTAGGTGTCGGTCGTGTTTGTTTAGGTAGGGGTGTGGTAGATGAATGGGTACAAGGGTGTGTGGTTGTTTTGACTACCTTATTGGTGGGTAGCGGAGTTTTGTCTTTTTGTTGCACCTTCTTGGGTAAAGGTGATATGGGTGTATGGGATCTAGAAGGAAAAGAAGATGGGGGAAGAGGATGAGTTACCTAGGGGGGAAATGGGCGTGTTATGAAGGTAGATGATGTGGGTCGTGCAGGGGTTGTGAGAGACAAAGACTAAAGTGTAGTGGGTAGTGAAGAAGTTGTGGAGAGTATTGAGGGTATGGGTGGTAAAGATGTTGCAAGTTTAGGTGTAAGTTGTGTCGGGTACTTGGGTAGGTTAGAGGTTTGTGAGGAAGGAGTGGGCTGTTGTGTTTTTGGTTTATCAATGGGTGGGAGTCTCTTAACAGTGTTGGGAAGCTAAGGTCCTAAGACGGATAGGACCGGTGTAGGTGTGATTAGCGTAGCTGTAATAAAAGTGCTATGGATTTGGTTCTTTTGTTGAGGTGATGGAGTAGGTGCGGTGTTGACTTTGGAAGACGTAGCTAAATCCAGTTTTATAGGTGGATGATTAAGGCTAGTGGTTGAGGTGACCCCTAAAGTCGTAATAGGTTTAGTTGAGGCAGATGTTGTAGGTGTGGGTTTGGGTTTAGATGTAGTTTGGGTTATGGGTAAGGGTGTATGTTGAGCTATGATGGGTGTCATGGAAGGAGTTGTGATAGAGGTGGTTGTTTTGGTTTTGATTGGTCAAAATATTTTTGGGTAGATAGTGGAGGTATCAGTAAGTGTCATTTGCATCTGCATTGAGACAGGGAGCAAAAGGTTCCTATACGATGGAAAAGTGAAAATCAAGCATGGGAATCTACAAGTAACTCTTCCTCGCACCTGACCTCCCGAGGTCGTATTGAGACAGCCGGTGGGGATGGAATATGTATGGGATGTAGACAAACTAGTTAGGCAATCTAATGTCTTCAATATGCACTAGTGGAATTTGTAAATCTAAGGCAAAGAAGGCCCTCCTAACCTGAACTGGTGTGATAGATAGATCGGCAAGGATGACTGCTCGAAGGCACCAATCAATATCAAGCTCTGGCGTGATTTGATCTATGGGTTGTGGAATACGTGGAAAATAACCTAGGATAGTTTTGTGTATGTCTCTAGATAAGGTCATATGGTGGATGGTAAATATAGTTGACTCTATGGACGATTCTCTGGCCTAGTCCAGAACTCTCTAGCTTTGTTAGCTGTTGTATCTAGTAAGGATAACTATTCGATGGTGATAGGTGGAAGTGGAGTGGATCTGAATACTAGTGTGCGTAGGCCAGTGTCTATGTCTATGTCTGGTCGTCTTCTATGTTTAATCTGCTCAACTGGGAATTGATTTGTTGCAAGCTTACCATTGTTCGAAAGACTTGGATCCTAAGATTTTGATCTATATCAGTTATTGCTGTGATGAGATTGGGCTGGGGCATGATTTTCTCGAATACGTATTCCCTGGGCTCCCTAGGTCCCATGATTGTCATACAAAAGTAACAATGTAAAATGAACTGTAGAAAAATAAAATTTAACTACGTTGAATATATCTATAACATATATGATTTCTCTACTTTTGTATTTTCTGATGAAATTTTATGAAGGAATTTTTAAAAGAGCAATTATTTTAACATACCTAGAATTTGACAATTAATCTAATGAAGAAATTAAAACAAACAAGATAACCGAGTGTAGTTATTTGTCTGTGTAATTTTGAACCTATTCTAAACAATGAAATAATTGACTTAATCTATTTGCAAGGCTCTCGATCCTACCTCAGAAGTGAGGAGTGAATCATAGTTTCTTAGAAACTATCAATCCCCACAGCCTCCCTGACAATATCGAGAGTAGAATTGACTGAAATAAAGTGATTGGCTACTTTATTTAATATGTTTCTAACTAGAACTTTGAAAGATAGAATCTAGATTTTGCATAACAGTGGCGAATCTGATGGTGTGTGTGATCTTGTCCCCTCAGTGTGATCTCCTTATTCCTTCGTGTCCACATGGATCTAGAAAAGCATGTAATGCTAGCATCAATAGAAGTAGATATTGGGACAAAGGCAGCTCAAGATACAGACTGAATACAATATGAGTAGGAGAGGGATAGCGCAAGAGTACAGAGCTTGGCTTATGCAATTCCTAGTGGGATTTATTGCGAGTCATGAAACATGAAACGTCCAGAACCTGAAACTATCCTGTTTGAAGAACAAAACCTGCAACTTTAATGGCTTCCTATTGGTAAACAGACTATCCTATTCCAATGGATTGGATGAAATAACAGTAGTACTTGCACAAGATGGATATGTGGCTTACTAACAGTAAAACAATGCTAACTAAGCATGCAATGAAAGAAACTAAGCATTTTAAGCAAAATGAAAACTAAATCTATTGCAAAGAGAAATCAGAGGCAAATTTGAGGGGCCATTTTCTTGAGCACAAGCCAAATATTTATAGTAATTGCATTTACCCAAGGTAAAAACCAAATAGAACTCTTAAATAAATAATGGCAAAACACTATTCTAGGGAACCAAAATCATAAATGCAAGCCTATGGCGGTGAAAGAAAAATGGTAAAACGTTGAAATTACGTGAGTCGTGTTAAAAGAGCTTTTTGGAAAATGCGTAAAGGACCGTCACCTTGAGTAGGGCGGCAGTTACAGGACCACCACCTTGTTCAGGACGGCGGTCACTAGACCGCCGCCCAGTCAGGGCGGCAGTTTCATCACTGAAGAGAAAAAGCCCAGGAAAAGAGGGGAAAAGTGAAAAACAAAGCACGTGGGGGCTAAGCGGGGCATGCGGGATGTTAACACACACTTAGAGATCTTTTCCGGATCCTGAACACCTTGCGAGGAGAGCTGTATCATCATTGGGGCACCTGTTACATTATTTTTACAGTACAGTACCTTATAATTTTGGGTACATACATATTGGCCCCTCGGAGAAGCGTTTTAGCCATGAAGATGCGTAAAACGGTGGGTCTGAGTATGGCGGTCCTGAAAGGGGAAGTTAAAAGTTATACCTAATATGTCTGTGTGTTGAAATGATGCCGTCCAAAATTCCCGCTACCTGCAAAATGAAAAGAGAACTCAAGTGCAGATAGACACAATAGTTTGGAAAATAAACACTAAAATAATAGGAAATGAGAACATACCATTTGTGCGAGGATAAGAACTTACCTCCGTCAGCGCTCCAAACGTATGTAAAATGGATTTAAAATGAATCAGGGTGTTACATGACTGCCGCCCATAAGGCGGCGGTTACAAAACCGCCTCTCTGCTCAGGGTGGCAGTTTCGTACAGAATGCCAAAAGAACATCTGTTTGAGATTGTTTTTACATTTTTAGCATTTCTACGTGCTTTCATAATTTTTCCAGTATTATTCGGATGCTAACTTGCTTTATTTTGTGTGTTTTTGGGTGTATGCAGGCAAGAGAGGAGTATATCCGGTGGAGCTGAGAGAGGGAGTGTGACTGGCTCCTAGGAGTATTGAATGCCCTTTTACAGGATGAGGAGGACACTCTTCAGAGGGCCGGGATACTACGCATCTCACGCATGCCCCATGTTACACCATCAAGTCACATTCTTTGTGACCTATTCTCCTATTGGGATGCTGATCAGAACACCTTCCGATTACCAGGGGTCCGCGGTAAGTGGACCATTACTTTGGAGGATGTCTATCACATTCTGGGGGTCCCGATTATTGGGAGACGTCTCACCCTTGAGACAATAGGTTTGCGGGCCCAGATAGCACAGTGGGCCACATACATGGGAGATGCAGTCATCTCCACGGGGTTGAAGAAGGGGGTTAGAGTTCGATCCATTCCTAGTTTTCCCATCCCCTTACTTCGCCAGGCTATCATGGGGATCCTTGCCTCGAGACTGATCGGGGACAAGGGAGGAGATACATTGTTATATTGTTGGTCCCCCATTATTACAAAGATAGAGGGACATGGCCGGATATAATCCTGGGGAGAAGAAATTATTGGGACCACCTACCATGATTTATATAGGGTAGTCAATTTACAAGGGCAGTCCTTGAGCCACCCGACCCTAGTCATGAGTTGGGTCTATGAACACTTCATCCCCTACGGCAGAGGTGTAGAGGTGGCAGATCCCAGAGCTGTGAGGGCAGCCAGATGGACAGATATGTCAGTGCTCTGAGCACCTCATCAACCAGTTACTTCTCTGACTACTGCCGACATGGAGGCCACACCATATCAGACTATGGCAGGTATATGGGGCAAGGAGGCTCTTACTCTGATCTCCTGCTCCACCACAGGGTAGCTTATTGACAAAGTGGGGTGAGTGGAGATGCACCCCTTTAGCCGAGTTCCTCAGCAGTTTGGCCTACCCTATATGGGCATGCTTCCCCTAGTAGCGCCAGTATACAGATCAGTCCAAGAGGCCAGAGGGGGGCCTAGAGGCTGGGGTTGGATAGTGGTTACTCTTGGCATTCCTATTGCAGCTAGGAGGATATTACGTGCCAGAGGGAGAGCCGGTGCACCTCAGTCACCCTTGCTTCAGATTGCTGCAGGTCCTGCCCATAGCAACGATGACCCCATTGAGGTAGACTCCGAGTTTGAGGAGTTTATAGGGGGAGAGATAGAGGAGGAGACCAAGGAGGATAGTGATCCTGAGTGGCATGACACTCAGGATATTATGTAGGCAGAGAGGGCTGAGCAGAATGCAGAGAGAGTGACTCTGGTTTCAGAGGAGACACTCTCTCAGGGCCATGACAGGGAAGATGAGTCCGTTGCGGGGCACTACATTGCTCCAGTCACAGGAGCAACCCCTTAGTCAGCAGCAACATCCGTTGTAGGTGTTGATCCTATAGATCCATCCTGGAGGCCTGGTGATCTGAGTTAGTTACCCTCTCTCCTTTTAATGTTTGTTTTTAGTTAGGATCTCCTTAGTTACTATCTCTCCTTTTATTTATCTTGTATTTCTAATGTATTGTTTGGTTTCTAATTTGTTTTCTCCTTTGTTTGCAGAGACTGTCAATGAGTGGCGGGACTTGATTCACAGGGTATGTACTGATACCCTGATGATCCCCATGGAGAGGACCTGTACAGAGCTGTTCGTAGATGCTGGGGAGCCCTTAGTAGTTGGTAGGCACATTGACATCTTTGCCTCAGTCTGGCATGTGGCCAGGATGGTATCGACTCTCCACATGGAGCTAGCGGGGTATAGGATGGCCGAGCGCTTGATGAGGAGCCACTCTCGTGGTGAGCCTGTGGCTGCCCCTCGGGATCCTGAGCCCTCCGTGCACTCAGAGCGCTGGCATAGCCGGAGTCCTAGGTGTGGGCGTGCACCTTCAGAGGGGTCTCGTAGGGATTGAGAAGCCAATTGGCTCTCCTAGATTTTGTATGATACATTCTTTTGTATATCCCGGGCTCTTTGAGCGTTTTGACCATGCTTAGTTTATGATGGCATTGTACAGAAATGTTGATCATTTATATATATATATATATATATATATATTCTTTTTGGATCAAACCTTTGGCATTTATGGATTTGCTTATTTTTTAGTTTCCTCATATAGATTATGATGTATGTATGCATGCTTTTTTGGAATGTATGCAATGGAGAACAAATGATGCAAATGTTTATTTTCCTTTTGTATTTCATGATGCTAATATATGATAATGTAGATATAATGTGATTTTGAATCTTAGTCTCTTTAAGCAATTTTTGATACTTCATATTTGTTTTGGCAAAGTGATGAATATAAACTGGTATGATGAGCAGATAAACATGCCCCTACCCCCAACTCCACGCAAATAGTAAGATGCGAGGGCTCATCACTGAGAGTTGGGAAGGGTGCAAGTTATGAGATGTGGTGAAATGATATTGATGAAAGACAGATAAAGCTTTGGTGGAACCAAATTAGGATACCACAATCCCACTCCACTCGAATGACTTCATAGTTTTGGATGTAACTTGCTTTGCAGTTTATCCAGACTTAGATCCTTAGATGGCCACATAGTAGAAAAAATATGGGTTGTTAGGATTTTGAACTCTTTTGGAATTTTGGACATCTGATTCATTTGTTTTTGACTCAAAGACTTCGAGATTTGAATTGTTTGCTTATGACCTTTTGCATTTGTTTGTTAAGAGGACCTCCTACACTTTGCCCCATGCTACCAGTAAGAAGCGTGGGTTTATCACCGCAGAAAAAGCATAGGCGAGTAAGGGAATTTCCATCCTTCCCCAACCCTACATCACTAGTAAGAGACGCAAGCTTATCACCAAAGGTTGGTGGGGCAAGGAAATGTGTAAAATTAAAATTTTCTGTTTGATCAATATTTGACTTGTTTACTTGAGTAAAATGTCAGTATGTGCTTATTTCCAAAGAGATGTACATATGGGATAGATGTGACACCATGAAGCTTCTGGAATAGACCATAGGCAAGACACCTATCCTAAGAAGAAACCAAAATTGAGAATAAACCTGCAGATCTTGGCATGGGTACCGTTAATACTTTGTCATATCTAGCTTTACTTGATAAAATGATTCCGAGATAATTTGATGATATCATGAAAATGGAGAGGTATGGTTAGAGTGTTTATGCCAACAACATCATGAGTTTGTAATGAATTGCTTTGAGAACAAAATTCCTTGATCACAATTTGTGTACAAAACAAGCAGACATAATTATCTTAATCTATATGAAGATGCACTATAAATGTAATTATAAATAGTGCTAGTTGCTTACGCATAGAACCACTTGAGGTGTAGGGAATTGACCGTTTCACCAAACTCCTCACCTTCCAGCGTACATAAGAGGTATGCACCATTTCCATAGTCCTTCATGACTCAGTATGGGCCCAACCATTTAGGCCGGAACTTCCTTCCTTCGCTGGTCTTCTTGTCGATCCTGCTGTCTAGCCTTAGAACTAGATCACCTTCATATATGTCACATTCATTGAATTTCTTGTTATACTGCCGGCACATCTGGTCAGCAAAGGCTCTGTGCCACTGTTCAACATTTAACCTAGCTTCATCTAGGCTTTCTAGTTGGGAGATACGTGCTTCTCTGTAAGCGTCTTCATCTAGAATCCCTTGTAATGAAATATGGAGACTAGGTATTTCAACCTCAAGTGGAAGAACTGCCTCTGCCCCGAATACTAGTGAGAAAGGAGTTGCTCCCATTGGTGTTCTTATTGAGGTTTGGTGGGCCCATAAGGACATATATAACTTCAAGTGCCAATCTCGTTTGTTTTCTTTCACCGTTTTAAGGAGAATGGCTTTTAGTGTTTTATTTGTCCCTTCAGCCTGTCTGTTGGCTTGCGGGTAATACAAAGAAGCCGTATGATGGCTTATTTTAAATTTATTGCACAATTCGTGAACTTCATCATTCTTAAAAGAAGTTCTATTATCTGAGATAATGATTTACGGGATACCATACCTACAAATGATTTGGTTCAAAATGAACTTGGCGATTACAGAACCTAGTATAGTAGTAAGAGGCATAGCCTCTACCCACTTGGTAAAATATTCGGTGGCCATGATTATAAAATTATGGCCGTTTATAGATGAGGGAGAGAATTTCCCTATTAAATCTAGGGCTCATGTAGAAAAGGGCCATGGAGTCGTAATTGGTTGTAGAGTTTGTGCCGGCATGTGGATCTCATGGGAGAACTCTTGGCACTTATGACACCTGCGTACAAACTCTATTGCATCGTGTTCTAGAGTGGGCTAGAAATAGCCCATTCGATGTATTTTACGAGCGGTGGCATGGCCACCGAAGTGGCCTCCACACATTCCATAGTGAGATTCATGGAGAATTTTCTTGGATTCTTCTGTGTCGACACATCTTAGAAGCATTCCATTGAATGCCTTCCGATAGAGCACTTGCTCTATAATGACATATTTTGCTACGATAATGCGTAGCCGCCTTCTGTGTTGCGGTGTAGCCCCTTCTAGATATATATGGTCCATGATATAATTAATGATATTAGTGTACCAGGGACACTCAGAGATATGAGGTCTGATATACGCACTCATCTGGAAAATCTAGATCTACTAGATCGCCTCCATCTAATGGGTTGTCAGTTAACCAATCCGTGATGATTTGTCCCTTAACAGATTTCTAATTTACAAATGTTAATTCGAATTCTCCCATTAAGGTTATAAAACATCCATCCTTTTTAGACAAGGACCCTTGCGTGAGAAAGGTTCATAAATGGTCTGTTTTTACAATGACCCTTGTTTCTTGATTTAGCATATAATGTCTTAAGCATTTGGTTGCAAAGACTATGGCGAGGCATTCTCGTTCTGCTTGTGTATAACATGTTTCATAGTCGAGCAACGTTTGGCTAATGAAATAAATCACACATTCTCTCTTGTCATCGTCTTCTTGAGCCAACATATAGGCTAGCGAGACATTGGTAGCTTGCGAGTATAAAATTAATGGGCAATCTAGCTTAGGTGGCATTAGCGTAGATGGTGACAATAAGAAATGCTTAACTACATTAAAAGCTTCATTGCAATCTTCAATCCAATTAATATTGTAATCTTTCTTGAGTAAATTGTTGATTGGATGAATGGTGAAACTTAAGTCTAGGATGAATCTTCGGATTGCACCAAGCTTTCTGAGAAATGACCTGATTCCAGATTCATCTTAAGGTGGGACCATTTCGAGGACAACCCGAATTTTGGTTGGGTCAACATCTATCCCTCATGACGATATGATGTAACCTAGGAGCTTCCCTCCTGTTACACCAAAGATGCATTTTTTTTGGATTTAGCGTGACTTCGTATTCTATCAGACGTGAAAGAATGATGCGGAGTATTTCCGGATGGTCACAACGCTTCTTGGCCTTAGCCAACAAGTCATCTATGTAGGATTCCATGATCTTATGAATTAGATCATGAAATATATATGTCATAGCTTGCTGGTATGTAGCACCAACATTCTTGAGACCGAATGGCATAACAACGTAGCAATAGGTTCCCCAAGGAGTTATAAACGTGGTTTTAGTTTGATCTTGTTTAGATATTCTGATTTGATTGTATCCCGAGAATCCATCCATGAAAGACAAAATTTCAAATCCAGCTGTTGCATCAACAATGACGTCAATGGATGGTAACGAGAAGCCATCTTTAGGACACACTTTGTTAATGTCTCGGAAGTCTATGCAGATGCGTATCTTTCCATTTTTTTTGAGAACGAGAATGATGTTAGATACCCATTGAGAGTAATCGACTAGTTTGATGAATCCTACTTGGAGGAGTTTCATTACCTCCTTTTTTACCATGAGAGCTACTTTGGGTTTCATCGGTATCGAATTTTTTTTGACCGGCTTTGCATCAGATTTAGTGACGAGGTTGTGTACCGCAATGTAGGGTGCAATGCCTGTCATTTCCTTATAATTAAATACAAAAGCCTTCTGATGTTCCTTGAGGATTTGAGTGTGTATTTCTACTTCTTCTGGAGTTAATGAGGATCCTAACTTCAATATCCTTGGTTCATCTTCCATTCCGATGTTAACATCAATTGTTTCTTTGATTAAAGAGGCATTACCTTCTTCAAACTCAGGTGGGGCTAGAGGTAAGTCCAAATCATCCCCATTTTCTACTGTGTTTATGCTAGGCTCCATTTGTGAGGGAAGCTCCATCATGGGATTTCCAAAGTAGGAAGACGAATGTGGGATTAAGGACAAATATATCATATGATAGGAGAGATGTAATGCCGCATAGGTGTTTAAGTAATTCAGAGTGGCCATATCACTATCAATGTGGTCTAGGATAGTAGATTTGTTTTCATTTTCTTTTAAAAGAGAATTTGTCATTGTTTTTATCAATGGTTCATCATGAAGGGATACTATGAAACGGGTATCCTCTAACTTACTGTTTGGAGTAAAACGTGATGCTGAAGTTGCTATTGAATCAGCGAGAAGATTTTTCTCTCGCGGGATTGCTTCAATTGATATGAAGTCAAACTCCTTTCTTAAATTCAACACAGATGTTTTGTAAAGCTGTAAGTGCTCGACTTTGGTTTCATATATCTAAGAGACTTGGTTTGCTACCAATTGTGAGTCTCCTAAGACTCTAATGTTATCAACACCGATTCTCTTAGCTAAGATGAGGCCAAGGAGGAGGGCTTCGTACTCAGCGCTGTTTTTTGTGCATTCAAAATTTAGTTTAAAGGCAAATGGTAGGACTTTACCTTCAGGGGAAGTAAAGATTACACCTGCCCCCACTCCGTAACGACACCTAGCCCCATCAAAATGGAGAGTCCAATATTTAGGTGGGAGTATAGATATTGGGATATTTGTTATGTTAATATATTCTACTTTTACCATGCAGAGATCTACCGCTGGGAGAGAACCGACACCTAGGGAATATCCCACACATATAGAATCAAATGGTAAGAACATTGGTAGATCTTGTTCTATTAATTCAATGATTTTGCAGTAGTTCCTAATGATACTATTTCTACAGTGTTAGCCTCACCTTTGGGGGTTGGGGTTGCCTTGGCTAGGCTCATAGTTTCAAGATCTGTCGTAGGTACCAACTTTTCTTTTGGTTTTTTGTCGGTAGATTTATTAAGTTGGTTTGTTGGGAGTTCAAACTCTGAGTGCACGCTTGGTATTTTCTTTAAGTCAGCTAGGTGTACATCGAATGGTTTTGGATCACCTTTGGCCACAAATATCTTTTCTAAGTGTAAAAACCTTACTTCTTGAAATAGCATAGAAGGGATTGCCTTCATGCGATGTATCCATGGTCAGCCGAGGATCATATTATAGTTAGTTTCCCGATCTATAATATAAAACTCAGTCAAGATGGTTTTGGGTCCTAAGGTGACCGGTAATATTATAGTTCCAACCGAGGTGGCTTTAAGACTATCATAGCCCCTTAGTGTGTTTCGAGTTGTGGAACAATTGGTTTCTCCATACCCTATATTTTGAAGGAAAGAGAAGGGGACTATGTTAACTGTCACCCCATTGTCTATCATTACACGCTTTACATAGTTGTTATAAACCCATACTTGCAAATGTAAGGCTGGATCACCTCGACGTGTGATCTCAACATTTGTCGGCATTTTGTTTATCTCGAATATGAATTCGGACATCCCTATCCGCCTGCCTTAGAGGATGACATCGAAGTCTATATGAATTTACCTTGTTTCAGGAGGTGGAGTGATGTTAATTAAATGGCCCAAACCTAATGCCTCTAAAAGAGCAGCCCTGTGAGCAGCGAAATTTTTTAATAAATCCAAAAAGGAGATGTGCAAGAAGTTTTTTGTTAGGTCGTTAATTAAATCATAGGCACCCACAGGTTTTTCTACGATTTGTTGGATGTTATCCATCTCTGGTAGGTGGCTTGGACTTGGCTGAGAGAAATAATATAGTGTCCTTGTTACAACTTCGATGGGTAGTTCGACGTCTAACTCCACTAAACTGACTACCTTAGGCTGTGGCTGACTTCCTAGTTGTGGCGCAACTAATGGATTTAGCGAGGTTAAAGCTTCATGATCATTGTTTCCTGTTATTACACTCTTGTTTGTCCCAATTAGATTTAACTTGTTATTATCGTGATTTGGGAGTGGATCATTAAAGATCTTCAGGGGTGCGTTTTGAGGGGAAACTACCCCTAAAAAGGTATTTGATGCTAGTGATGTAGGATCTGCCAAGAACATATCCATAAAAAGTTGTATTTGTTCATCTGGCAAGCGTTGCATCAATTTATTGTAGTCACAGCATGTTCTAGTGTGATGGCCCCGAATTTTGTGGAACACAATATGGAATAGGATTGTAATTCCTAGTTTGTTGGTTTGGTGGCATATTGTGGCCCAAAATTTTGATCAAACCATTGTCTATTAGGATTAAAATTTTTCGTTTGTTGTCTTTGGTTTGAATTCTAGTTTTGGTATCTAGTTGAATTTTGGCTCGGACCCTATGTGGGATTTCACCATTATTGTTGTTGTTGTGGATGGTTTAAATCCACTGTATTGATTGTTGGGGTAAAGTTGTTGTTTCGTTGGTTGTTTATTTGTGATGGAGTATTGACAATATTTACCTTCTTAGGCTGGTCGGTTACTCCATCTATTGCTACACCCTGATTTTTATGAAGGATTTTAGGTCCTTGATTGATGTTCATGGTAGTAGGATAAGCTGTAGTGTTCTGGTTGGAGGTGACTAGCCTCCCATTTACTCCATATGCTTTGCGTCCACTATCAATTGCTGCTTGATCTATTTAAAGAGCACTCTCAAGTACTTCATCGTAAGTTCTTAATGGGAACTTCTGGACTTCTTCCTTCACTTCTCTGCTAAGAGAATGAAGGAATAAATCACATAGTTCCATTTGGTCCATGTTTGGAGCACTTGCCAAAGAATAAAGAACTGTATGCCACCTTTGGATGAAATGGGCTACAAATTCGTTGTGTTCTTGCTTGATGTGTAAGAATTCCCTGATTCCTGTCCTTAATAATTTGTTCATATCAAAGGCCTTGATGAATTCTGACATGAGCTGCTTGAACGAATGGATGGAAGCCTCAGGTATTCTATAATACCAATCGAGAGCGATGCCTTCCAAGGTTTTTGGGAATATCTTAGCAACAACCCCATCCCATGGGAGTAGTTCTCGAATGGTTGTAGCATAAGCTTTGATATGTGCATTTGGATCTCCCTCACCTTTGTATTTGGGAAAGTCAGGAAGAGGTCTTGGAAGCATGACGCTTTGTATGGTGAAATCTAAGGGTTCTTTCAAATATTCTGAATAAGTCCCTATCGCATAGGTTTCGACCATTGATGGTGCTTGTTGAGGGAGCGGAGGTGGAATGGGTTGTTGATATGGCATAGCGTATACATTGGTAGGGGCATAAGGAAACACCTGTGTTTGACCAAACATGCCGGGAGAGGAGAACATATCCCCTTGTGGTGATTTGGAGTACATGTTTAAGTATGAGGGGCTATTGTCCAGGAATGGATTGTTTTGTACTAGACCGGGAGGAACATCGTTAGAGATGGTGGGTCTAGTTGGCGTTTGTTGTGAATACTGAGGAGTCATGCCTAATGTGCCTACTCCTGTGAGGAGGTCTACTTGGCTAGGAGGATTAGAATTTCCTGTTTGTATGAATTGAGAATGGTGATTTGCTTGAGCAAGTTCTAACCTTCTCACTTTTTCTACTAACGTTGAAATGACTTCATTTGGTGAAGTCACGGTGTTTTTCTGTAGTGGCGTTTGTTGTATATCATGGTGTTCTATAGGCATGTGATATCTTGCTATGAACTGATTGCTGCCCTGCCAAGTTTTCCCGAGGGCATTTCCTATATGTAGTGGCATGGAGGTATTTTCTTGAAAAGAGACCTTGGGTTGTGTTTGTAAACCTCCTATAGGTGGGTACATACTTTGAGAATGTTGGTCATTCCTGGCATAACATACCGAATGTTCATCATCTAAACCTCGGTATGAGTCTGATTGTCTACTAATTTGTGGTCTAAGCAGCACCTGAGGAGATGAACCAGATTCTTCGGTGAATGTCATGTTATTCGAGCCTGAAGGATCTGTTTGTTGTGTTTGAGTGAGCTGATCTAACTCCTTAGTTTGAAAAGATGAGTTATATCTGATCCTTGGAGTTTGTGTTGACAACTGGTTGGTTAAGTAGTTATCACCCCATACTGAGAGTGAGGGTGATGATTTTCTATTTTGTTGGGCGTAGTATGCCTCAAGGCCCAAGAGGGGCCTGTCATATGCATCGAATCCCGACATATTCGGGGGGTATATGAATACCCACAGAATAATGGGAAGGAGCGAAGGTGATGGTGAAAGCTAATGAGGTAGTAAAGATTAAAGAATCATTTCTAATTTGAAAAAACCAGTAGAAATATGATTTCATACTAGAAATTAGAAAGGTTCACGTTGGGTTCACCAATTTTGTATGATGGAAAAGTGACAAGCGAGCGTGAGAATCTACAAGTAACTCTTCCTCACACCCGACCTCCCGAGGTCGTGCTGAGACAATCGATGGGGATGGAATATGTATAGGATATAGACAAACTAGTTAGGCAATCTAATGTCTTCAATACGCACTAGTGGAATTTGTGAATCTAACAAAAAGAAGGCCCTCCTAACCTGAATTGGTGTGATAGATCGATCGGAAAGGATTACTACTCGAAGGCTCTAATCAATATCAAGCTCTGGCGTGATTCAATCTATGGGTTGTGGAATACATGGAAAATGACCAGGGATAGTTTCGTGTACATCTCCGGATAAGGTCATATGGTGGATGGTAAATATAGTTGACTCTATGGACGATTCTCTGGCCTAGTCCAGAACTCTCTAGCTTTGTTAGTTGTTGTATCTAGTAAGGATAACTGTTCGATGATGATTGGTGGAAGTGGAGTGGATCTGAATACTAGTGTGTGTAGGCCAGTGTCTATGTCTGATTGACTTACGGATTCATTGGATTGCAGGATTTTTGGATCGCAACCGTAGACTCTTGGTTGTTGCGGTCCTACTATGGTCATGTATGGAATACATCCCTAATCCCTAGTATCCAATAGTCGTATGCTTTCTCTGATTCTATGTTTAGAATCAATAACTGTGTGATCTTCTTAGAATATCTTATAGGTGTTTGTGCAACCTGAATTCTTAGGTTGGTATCTATATCTGTAAGAGTGTCTCTTGCGTCTGTCTATGTGACCAAAGGATCGCAACCAAAGGTTTGTTCTTTTTCAACCCTTTCTACATTCATATGGATGTTACCTAGGGTAATCTATATTTTGGTTGATTCGACCAAAACGTGTGCGCTTGGTCATCTTCTATGTTTAATCCACTCAACTGGGAATTGATTTGTTGTAAGCTTACCATTGTTCGGAAGAATTGGATCCTAAGATTTTGATCTATATCAGTTATTGCTGTGATGAGATTGGGTTGGGGCATGATTTTCTCGAATACGTATTCCCTGGGCTCCCTAGGTTCCGTGATTGTCATACAAAAGTAACAATGTAAAACGAACTATAGCAAAATAAAATTTAACTATGTTGAATATAATTATAGCATACATGATTTCTCTATTTTTGTATTTTCTGATGAACTTTTATGAAGGAATTTTTAAAAGAGCAATTATTTTAACATACCTAGAATTTGACAATTAATCTAATGACGTAATTAAAACAAACAAGATAACCGAGTGTAGTTATTTGTCTGTGTAATTTTGAACCTATTCTAAACAATGAAATAATTGAATTAATCTATTTGCAAGGCTCTCGATCCTACCTCAGAAGTGAGGAATGAATCATAGTTTCTCAGAAACTATCAATCCCCACAACCTCCCTAGAAATATCAAGAGTAGAATTGACTGAAATAAAGTGATTGACTAGTTTATTTAATATGTTTCTAACTAGAACTTTGAAAGCTAGAACTCAGATTCTACAGAATAGTGGCAAATCTGATGGTGTGTGTGATCTTGTCCCCTCAGTGTGATCTCCTCGTTCCTCCGTGTCCACGTGGATCCAGAAAAGCGTGTAATGCTAGCATCAATAGAAGTAGATATTGGGAAAAAGGCAGCTCAAGATACAGACTGAATACAATGCGAGTAGGAGAGGGATAGCACAAGAGTACAGAGCTTGGCTTATGTAATTCCTAGTGGGATTTATTATGAGTCATGCAACATGAAATGTCCAGAACCTGAAACTATCCTGTTTGAAGAACAAAACCTGCAACTTTAATGGCTTCCTATTGGTAAACAAACTATCCTATTCTAATGGATTGGATGAAATAACAACAGTACTTGCACAAGATGGATATGTGGCTTACTAACAGTAAAACAATGCTAACTAAGCATGCAATGAAAGAAACTAAGCATTCTAAGCAAAATGAAAACTAAATCTATTGCAAAGAGAAATCAGAGGCAAATTTGAGGGGCCATTTTCTTGAGCACAAGCCAACTATTTATAGCATTTGCATTTACCCAAGGTAAAAACCAAATAGAAATCTTAAACTATAAACAATGGCAAAACACTATTCCAAGGAACCTGTTATCAAAAGTTCACCCCCCCAGGGTAAATTTCGATAACATGCATAAGAGTTTTCAGTTCCAAGCAAGTAGGTCAATTCAGGAAAAAATTGTGAAATTGGCTAAGTCCTACTCCAGGCCGCCTTTGGGACAGTTGGGACATCAAGGTGTGGATCGGCCAAAAAGCCTCCAGGCGAAGCGGCTGAGAGAAAAGGAAGCCCATTTCGGGCAGTTCGGAAGAATTTGTCCCAGACAGTCCGGGACAGTTGGAACAAATGTATGCGAAGGACGTGAACCGGTCGGTTTGGCCGAAACGTGGAACTTCAGCACTGGGATAGTTGGGACAAATGGACGCGTGGGACACGGATAGCCGAGAAACCCGAGGGCCAATCAGATCATGACACGTGTCACCAAAAGATGAGGGACAAGGAAGCCCATTTTGGGTGGTTCGGGAGTTTTTGTCCCAAACAGTTTGGGACATCCGAGACAGAAAGACGCAAAGGGCGCGAAGAGCCGGCAGACCCACGGACCAACCAAATCATGACATGTGTCACAAGGAGAAAAGTCCAAAAGGTCAGAGGGCGAGGTTTCAAGAACTGACCCAAGCCAATAAAAATAGGACACATGTCCAATGAAGCATGGAAGGAGAGAGAATTGTGTGACCAATCAATGCATGCCACGTGTCATCCAGGTGGCAGAGCGCGGGAAGAAATTTAAAAATCCGTTTTCACCTGTTTTGTGCCCTAGATCTTCAGATCGACATATATTTCGATTCAGAGCTTAGATTTGCATGTTATTTATATCAATGGAAAGATCATGAAATTCTCTACATGATTTTAGGGTTAATCTTGAATTTTGGTGTAGTCTGGGGAGAGAAAATTGAGAAACAGCTCTGACACATGTTCATGGCCAGAAGTGACATTTCAGCGACCAGATTTAATGCAGAATGGGTTGCATTCTCCTGTAATCCAGTCAAAATGATAGGGTATGGGTTTATAAGGCCCCCCATACCGTTTTAATGCATCTACAATCAAGGAGGGATGGGTTCCCATGTTTCTGTATGTTTTCTGTCCCCTGGGCTCGACCCATGCAATGTAAAAAGCCAGATTTGGCTCATTTCTAGGGGGGAACATTTCTTTGGATAGCAAGCTTCTTATTTCACCTGTAACAAGTGATTTTTGCAAGTATCAGACCTCTTCTAAAATTGTAACAGGTTTTCTACCTTTTTGATGTTGTAATACAAGGGTTTTGACAGTGGAAATGACAATACAGGCTCTGTGATAAGTTTTTAGTCCTCTGTTTTTGTTGCTTGTTTCATTTCAGACCTCTGATTACATCTTATCAACTTGTGCATGATGTTTTATGTTGCATTTTATGATCTGTGTCTATCTGTAGAATAAGAAGTGTTCACCACTCCTCCTTTGGTGTATCACCTGTTAGTTTAGTTTCATTTTTACACTTTCTATCTCTGTCTCTTTGGATTTTAGAGTAGGATTAGGTTTCAAACCTCTGTAGTTTCACAAAATATAGATCTAAATCAGAGGAGTTTGAGGAACCAGCCTCTAATCTAGAGATTCCTCTCTCAGTTTCACAAGTCACCACACTTGGAGAGAGGTTTCCATGTTGTGCAATCACACTAGATGCTAGAGTGATCAACCTAGAAGCCTGATCTGCATCCAGGGGTGCTATGAGTCTGCAACAACAGTTTTGGCACACCCGGTGGGAGATAGAGGTCTCATTTTTATTGCAGTAAAGTTGATGTGCATCTGCTGCATTTTTCTTGCTTAAAAGAGCTATTATTTTCATATCTTGCGACTCCAAGGGGAAGAATTAACTGGTTTCAGCAGTGCAGGCCTGAAAACTTATGAGAAGAATCACAAGGTCAAGAGTTGGAGAAGAAGAAGTGCTGTTTGAATACCTGCAATTATCTCCAAGAAGAAGGAAAAGAGGAAGAAGGATTCAAAGGTCTCCATCTCCACCAAACAGAACTCTCTCAACTCCTCCACCTGGTAGGCCTTTCATTCAGTCAACAAGGGTTTTAAGAACAATCAGAATGGCTCAGAAACACCCCTACGTCAACTTCACAGGTAGCATCCCACTTGCTCTCAATGCACAACATCTAGTTCCTATTGCAACCTTGAAGAACATTCCGTACTTCACTGGAGAAAATTAGACTACTCCAGGTGATCATGTTAAAGATATTGCTAACCTTTGTGCAATCCATGAAATCAATGAAATGCAACTGGCTGTCAAGTTACTGGCATCTTCCTTCAAGGGTAAAGTATTACAATGGTTTAGGAGCCTTGGAGCTGGTTCTATCACAAATTGGAATCAGCTGTGTATTGCACTTCATGAGAAATTTGGAGAGAAGGGAGACAACTTGTCTCTTTTGGAGCAGCTGACAACTATCAAGAGAGCCCCCAACGAGTAGCTGACTGACTTCAACTTCATATTTCAAAGGTCTTGGGATAGGATTCCAGTGGCAGTCAGGCCAACAGTAGAAGGTGCTTTTCTATATTACCTTAAAGCTTTGAATTCTGATATTTCTATGTTAATTCAATCTATGGGAGGAAAAACCTTACCTGGTGCTTATAGCATTGCCATTAGAGCCAAAAACTGCCTTATTCAAGATGGTAAACTGGCTCCTAGGCTTCCCATGCCCTTGTATCCAAACTTAGAAAATCCAAGCACTAGTCAAGCACCCACTTTGGCTCTTGTTCCCACCCCTAGAAACCAAAGTTCAAGTGAAACTTCTACTTCATCCTCTAGTGCTTCAAATGAACTCCAAGAGGTCATGAAAGAGTTGCAAAACCTAGGCAATGAGCTAGTTACTCTCAAGAGGCAGCAAGCCCAAGGTTTCAGACCTTCTTATCAACCCCAAGCTCAGCCTAATAGGCAGCCATACCAACCACAAAGACCACCTAATCCAGTTGCAAATATGAATCAAAATCAAAGCCAAGTAAGGCCTCCCGCTAATAGACCATTTCAGCCTTATAACCCCAATGTCATATCTGCTTCTAAAGCATTAGTGCCAGTCCAAAATAACATGGCCCAAGAATATGATTGGTGCTTTCCATGCAATGAGCCTCATAACCAATCCATGTGTTTAAATGGTGCTCTCAATTAAGCATTGATGGTGATAACTACTGGTGTGGAGGGTGAGGGCAGTCAAGGAAACAACCAACAACAAGAAACATTCCAACAACAATCAGCCCTAAATGACACCACATTGGTGAACTGGAAAGCAAAAGATTTCTATGGAAGGAATCAAGCAGTTTCTCAAGGTGTTGCAGCCAACACAAGGTCAAAGAGGAGAAATTTGGGTGAAGATCAGCCATTAGCCCCAGCCGATCCACAACCTTCCATGGCTCCACAAATGATTGGCAAGCAAAGTCTAGTTTCAAGTGCACAAGGGTAGCCAAGAACAGCCCCTAGGCCAACTCAAATGCCAGCTGTTGCTGCCCACGTGCAAGGGGTGAATGTACAAACCAAGGGACAACAAAAGGATACTTCATCCCCATTCAGTATCATTGAACAGATGAAGAAGACTAACGTCAATATATCAATGTGGGAATCCCTATCCATCCCAAGACAAAGAGATTTTCTACAAGCTGCCATGAAGGACTGGTCAACTTCGAACCAACAGGTCCAAATGCAAGAGAAGGTACTCACAAATGCTACCCATCCTGAAGGAAATCATGGAAGACAACAAGGTAAAATGTTGAAGCCCCCTCCTTTCTATGTTTCATTAATCATTGGGGATAAAATAGTACACAATTGCATGATTGATTCTGGGGCAAGTAGCTCAGTGATGCCCAAGTAAATAGCTAATCAGCTGGGTCTCCAATATGAAGTAATATCTAAAGGGGTACTGCAATTGGATGGGACAACAGTAGAAACCGTGGGAGTAATTAAAGGTTTGAATCTTACCTTGCATACATGCCCCAATGTTACCATTTTACAAGATGTGTCAGTGATAGATTTGCCACCACTCTTTGCCCTATGTTTATCAAGGGATTTCACAGCCAAAATTGGAGGCTACTTATCTGCTGATTGGTCACACATGTTGTTCAAAACAAGATATGGTACTAAGGTCACAATCAGATCTAAACCAATTGCAAAATTTCCTATTGAGCCTCATACTCCAAGCCAAATCAATGCCAACTATTTAGCATTTGATCAAGAAGATTATCCAAACACAGATGAAGCCGACACCAAAGTTGGAAGCATTCTAGATTTGACTCTTGATAAATGGGCAAGCAAGGTACATGCTTTTGATCCCTACCAAGAAGTAGAAGAATCTGAACTAGGAGTCTATTGCATACATGAAGAAAACCAACCTATTCCTAGCATCACCAAACCAAACCATAAGGATGACAATGAGGTATGGAAATTATTTTTCGATTGACCAAGGAGTAGGCAAGGTGCAGGAGGAGGAGCTATGCTTATTTCACCTCAAGGCATCAAATATTATTCAGCTTTTCGTTTCTAGTTTTCTTGTTCAAACAACACAGCTAAATACGAGGCCTTGATTCATGGACTTCATTGGGCTAGGAAAAAGGGCATAAATAACTTGCAAGGGGATAGTGAGCTGATCGTCAATCAAGTCAGGGGATAACATGCTACAAAGAATGACATGTTGAAGAACTACAAGAATAGGGTATGGGACCTCATTGAGGATTTCGAAGCTTTCAACATCGTGTCCATACCCAGGAAGAAAAATGAAGCCGTGGATAGGCTCGCAGCAGTTGGAGAAACGTTTGATGTGGTTGATAACATCAAAAGGGAAAAAACACAGCCACATATCCATGTGATTGTGAGGCCAGCAGTTCTAGATAATAATATAAGCTGGCAGGTGTTTGAGAACGATCAACAGATTGTCAATTTTTTACAAGAAGAGGCTGAATTCTCAGCTAGGAATCAGGATAGACTAGAGCAGTGGTATGGGGGTCAAGTAGTGCAGCTGCGGACAAATAAGCTTCCCAAGGGTTTAGTAACGTTGGAGTCTATCTTCAACCCTAACGACCAGTTCCGTAAGGAAAAGGCTAACATACAGGTCAAGAGAGAAGATTCAGAGCCAATTCAGGTTGGGGAAGGCAAAACACTTCAAATTGGTAAAGTGGCCACTGAGCAGGAGAAATCAGGTTTCATATAGCTTTGCCAAGAATTTCCAGATGTCTTTGCTTAGAGCTATGAAGACTTGAGAGGATTCAATCCAAATGTGGCACAACATACCATAGAATTGGATCCAGATGCTAAGCCCATCAGGTAGAAGCAGAGACTTGTTAACCCTCACATTGAGCCTCTAATGAAGAAAGAGCTAAATAAGCTAATAGAGGCAAGCATTATATTCCCAATCAAGCACTCAAGCTGGGTTGCTAACTTGGTTCCGGTCAGGAAGAAGAGCGGAGAAATCAGGTTGTGTGTGGACTTCTGAGACCTTAATAGGGCATCTCTCAAAGCTCATTACTCGTTTCCTTCAATGGAACTAATATTACAAGTAGTATCCGGTTCAGAGAGATTCTCTCTCCTAGATGGCTACTCAGGGTATAATCAGGTGATGGTGAAAGAAGAGGACCAGTTCAAGACGGCTTTCACCACCAAATGGGGGACCTATGCCTACAAGAAGATGTCATTTGGGCTATCAAATGCTGGGGCCACTTTCCAAAGGGAAATGGATATGGCATTCAAGGGGTTGATCAACAAAATAGTTTTGATATATCTTGATGACATCACTGTATTCTCCAAAAATGCAGTGGATCACCTTTTTCATCTGAGGCAGGTATTTAAGAGGTGTAGAAAATTTGGGGTATCATTGAATCCCAAAAAATGCATATTCCTGGCTCATGAGGGTAAACTTCTAGGCCATATTGTCTCGAAAGAGGGACTGGCAATTGATCCAGAGAGAGTTGAAGCCATAAGAGCACTACCATTGCAAAGTCACAAGAAGGCTCTTCAAAGCTTCTTGGGAAGGATCAATTTTGTCCTCAGGTTTATCCCAGATTTTGCAGCCCTTGTCAAGCCCATCACCAAAATGTTAAAGAAGAGCATGGCTTTTAAGTGGAAAACAAAAGGCAAGGAGAGCTTCAAAGCAATCAAAGAAGCTATCTCTCAAGCACCAATTCTCATCAACCTAGACTTCTCCAAGGATTTCATCCTCTATGCATTTGGAGGTGATGACACTATTTCTGCCATTCTAGTACAACAAAACAAAGATAATGATGAGCAGTCGATTGCCTTTTTCAGCCAGAGCCTAGATGACTGCGAGGTGAGGTACTCTTTTATTGAAAAGAATGTACTTGTAGTAATCAGAAGTTTGAAGAAATTCAAGCATTTAGTCTCAAACAACAAGGTCCAGTTGCTGGTCTCACATGCTAGAGTTAAGGACTTCCTCCTCAACAAGGATTTGAATGAGAATAGGGCAGGTTGGATCACCCGTGTCATGGAATATGACATTGATATCAAGATCACCAAGCTGGTAAGAGGGAAAGGATTGTGTGAGAAGCTGGTTTTGGGGAAGCAAAAAGAAGTATGCAACAAAGAAGAAACTGTTTTGACAGTCCAGGACAGTCATGAGCCAAGTGGCAATCAAGAAGAAGACAATGCTTTCCCCACTCCTTGCTAGACCCAAGATATTATGCACTTCCTAGGCACAAGCCTATGCCCTCCAGAGATGAACAAGACCCAAAGGAGACACTTCAGGTTGCAGGCTGTTCCATATGCCATTGTTGATGGAGTTTTGTTCAAGAGAGATGTGAATGGAGTGCTGCTGAGATGCATTAGCACAAATCAGATTCAAAGGGTATTAGAAGAGTTCCATGATGGACCAGCTGGTGGCCATTTTGAACTGTTATCCCCGTTTTGAGTTCACGACAAAACGATCGGATAACCCCTACAAAATTTTCGAAGTGATTTTGCATTTTGGCCTCTTTTAGAGAAAAATCAGGTTTTCGGGTGTTACTAACAGCTTGACATAAGTTTTAACATGCTTTATGTCTTATGTCCTCCGAAACCCGAAACCCGCCTTGTATTAAGAAAATCCTTTGTAATCGGGTTTTTGGAAATTCAACGCATCGGAACATACTTGAGTTAAAACATGCTTTGTGTCGCGTGACTTCTGAAACCCGAGACCCGCCTTGTATTGAGAAGACCCTTTGTATTCAGGTTTTCGGAACCCCAAAGCATCGGAACATCCATGATCCAAAACATGTTTTATGCGCCATGTTCTCCGATTCCCGAAGTCCGCTCAATCCTTTGTATTCGGGTTTTCGGGGCTATGTAGCACCTAAGCACTTCATGTTTTGTGCTCTATGTTTTCCGAAACCCGAAACCCGGAATGCACTAAATCTCTTCGTGTCGGGTTTTCGGACCCCTCCAACATGCTGACATGGCATTCATGCCGAATGGTTGGTGAGTTGGCACGTGCCGAGCTGAAGTGTATTTATTACTAATTTTCTTATAAATACGCGGATTTCCACGTCATTCTTACCATTCATATTTTTAATTCGTGGATTTTTCGCATGCTCTTCCGCTTTCAAAACCCGCAAACTCGCATTGCCCGATTGGATCGTTTGTTTTTGATCTTACCTGTCTCGAATCGAAGGTATTCTTCTTTCCTTCTTTATTCTTGATTTTTATGAATCGATTGCGCGCATTTTCTTCCCAATTTCTTGCCAGTTGTTGAAGGTTTTCTTCCCTTCTTCTTTCTGTGTTGTTTTGGAAAGGGTTTTGGGTTTTTAGGGTTTATTCTCTTTTTGGGATTATCAATTGGTGTTGTTCCTTCCAAATCTTAATTATATGCATGATGTATGGAATATGAATAGCAAAAAAGAAAGGAAGTTGTATATGTGAAAATTCGAGAAAGACTCTGTTTTTGTTTCCCGGATTTTGAAGACTGTTTTGCAGATTCAAAGGCCCAGAGTATAAAGGAAGCTTGAAGTATCGGGGTTTCTCAACATTCCGACCTCAACAGTAAGTGTCGGGAATCTCCGAAGTTCCGTCATCAAAAGTGGGCGCCGGATTTCCTCCCATTTCCGCCATTGACAGTGAGTGCCGGGTTTCCGCCAGTTTCCGTCATTGAAAAGCAAGTGTCGGGCTTTGCCAAAGTTCCGACAGATCAAACTTGTCGGGTTCTCAGGGTTTTCCGACATCCTCTTCAGCGTGTCGGGTTCTTCTCTTCTTCCAGCGCATTCAGTCAATCGGGATTTCCAGTTTGAACAGCATCACCTGAGTTCCGAGTCTTTCTCCCTCCACATTCTTCATGTCGGACCCTGGTCCATCTCAGGAGAAGGCCGAGAAGTCTAGCAGGATGAAGTACAAATTTAAGAAACCAGAATCCCCATCATATATTGATTGTAATTATGATATCAGGGATACTGAACTTGGCAACATAGATATGGACGACTTTTGGAATAGGGTGAAGAGTTCTTCTCAAACCCCATGGATGATGGCTTTAGCTAACAGTGGCTTGCCCCTTGCAGCAGGCTTTCCCATGTCTGCCCAATGTCCAGAGTTTGTTTTGGCTTGTGCGTCCAGTTACGACTCGGCTTCTCGTTCAGTGAGGAATCAGGATGGTGAGGTAGTCATCAAACTAGATGGAGCGTATTTTGATGATCTCCTGAAACTACCTAATTTTGAGGAGTATGGGGACCTAAATATCAAGTCGGCTCAGAAGGCCTGGGACAGTAACCAGGAAAATTGCATTAAGGATGTCAATAAGAAGTTCTTGGTCAAGGCAAAACCAGTAATATCTAGATTTCCAAGAACTATTCCTAGATGTGATTTCATACAAGAAATCAATGACATTATCACCCTGCTGAGCCGGGTTTTTGGCTTGCCGGAATCAAATTTATTTCATGGATGGATGTATCAGTTTATGGTCACCATCAAGAAGAACCAGCAAGGCATTGACTGGGGAACCCTTATCAGTAATGAGATTGACTCTCAGATGACGACGGTCTTATCGACCGGAAAGTTTTATATGTTCTCATATGTGGCCTATGCAGCAGCTGGAATGAGGAGCTATCCCGGACTGGATACTAAAGGAAGCAGAACGACAAACCCAGTCTATAAGTATTATCCTCAAATAACAAAGAAGGGGTCCAAGGATCATTTTAGGAGGGTAAATGACGCCTTTTTCTACGAGAACATCTGCCAGCTGAACCCAGGGCTAAGAAAGACAAGGGTATCAGACGAAGCTTGGACTGAGGTATCTAAATGGGGATGTATCTTCTTACAGTTCAAGAAGTTTACCTACCTTCGAACGGTCATGTACTCAGGAGAGCCTTTCCGTCTGCCTCGCTATCCAGGGGATAGATTGATACTAATAGAATTGGTCAGACAGCTATTGGATTTTCACAAATTCCAACAGAGCAAGCATAAGGCAGCAGTATCCTTCCCAATTTCTATTGGGAGATATACTTGCTCAACAGTGGCAAAGGCCAAAAATGTTGAATGTGAACTCCAGGAGAAATTAAAGAAGCATATGAAGTCTCGGGATGGTTTTGACATCCGAGGAGTACTTAGAACCTATGGAGCCCTACATCTGCACAGGCCCGACATTGAGGATATCTGGGTGGATCTGCGTAACGAAGTTGCAGTTCGCAGAAAAGATAATAGTAGGTTAACTATTAATGAGATTCAGACGCTAGAGCTTTCTGATTTGCCAGATGGCACAACTGACAATGAAAGTGTGTTGGATATGTCCTATGATGGGCTTAATGAAGATCGATACGTTTTCCCGCCTATTGATTGGTCGGCCAGCGAAAAAGCCTCTATCACAGATAGGTCGGCTCTCATTCTTGCTCGCACCAAAAAATGGCTCTCTTCTTGGGGCATGAATTTTAAAGATGACAAGTTTCCAAAGTTGGCTGAAACGGAGGTGGGGCCCTCCCAAAAGAAAAAGGACAAAGAATCTTCTGGGGGGTCTATAAAAATCAGGATTCCCAAGAAGAGGAAAGAAAGACAAATCTCTTCAATTGTCTCTCCAGCTCAAACGGTGGTTGTGCCAGAATCACCAACACCACCAGAAATAGGGGAGATTAATTTAGAAGAAGGAGGAAGCCAGCTCTTGACTTCACCATTTGCTGATTGCTCAACTGGAGAGACCTTATCTCTTGCATTCAAGGCTTTGGAAACTGAATCTGTGCCTCCCCCTCAACAACCACTTCAGCCTCCTCATTCCCCATCCACTTCTTCAAGCATGGCCAATATTTTCTCTGGGCTCTCACCCCTCTCTGCTGGAACCCAAGTGATCACCAACACTCCCCCACAACCTGTGCCTCTATTCATTGCACCTACTACCACGTTGGCTGTTGTTCCCCCTCCAATAGTAGAATCTTCTCCCCTTGAGAGTAGAATACCAGTTACTACAACATTGGCAGTTTCCTCTGATACACCACAATGGCTACTCGAGCAAACTCCGAGGAAGAGGAAAGTGATTGTACCCCTACCAGCCTTTGATTTCAGCTCACTCAAGGCTTCTACTGCGAGATCAGCCAAGAAACCCAAAACAGTTTCAAGGGTTTTGGTGGATGCTTCAGGAGATAAGTTCGCAGAGATTGCCACTCCCTCAGCTGACAAAACTAGAGATGATGTAACAGCTGCTGATTACCAGGTAACCAGGGTGGCTCTAGGGAAAGTGACAGCAAAAGGGGCGCAGCAAGATGCAAAGGATTCCATAGACGTCCTGTGCCAAAAGTTGAAAGAAACAAAGGACAGCAGAAATGAGCTTAAGGAAAAAGTGGAGCAGTTGACAGAGGTTTTGATTAAACTCTCAACACCCCTGGAATCCATACCATCTTCTTCTGTATCTGCCGGATTCGATTTCTCATCGGTGCCTACGATTGAGAAGATTGCTAAAAAAGGAAGGGTGGTTGATGAATGGATCCAAAAGTTGCTCCAACAAGGGAAGGAAGTAATTCAAGACGTGGTGAAAGTTCATCAGTCTTTGGGGGAGATTCAGAAGGAAGGAGAGAAGATGGATGAGGAATTCACTGAAGAAATTGGACAGCTTGATTTGACTTGTGAAGCTCTCCAAGTGCTAAAGCAAATACCAGCACATCTCTTGGTAGAAGAAGGCGTTCTTCCACATACAGATAAACACTTTCAGCTGATCAAGGCCATCAAGTTCAGAGTAAAGATTCTCAACGAAGCCTGCAGCAAGTTGAGAGAATCAAGGGATAAATTGATCGATGGGAAAAGTGATCTGGAAGAAGAATTGCTAAAGATTTGTCCAAAGGTGTCAGTTGGGAACGCAGGTATCCTATCAGCAGATGATCTCTTCAAACAAGTTCAGGAATCTATTCAGCATGAACCTGTACACGGATTTGACCTTGAAGTCATTGGTCAGTTTGTAAGGATTGAGCACACTTTAGAGGCCTTAAGAAAGCTCAGCAAAGGATTGAAGAAACTTCCCGGCACTGCCAGTGATGTTCATGAAACCTGCGAAATGTGGAATGATCACTCCACTGCGCCTGATGAGAATGAAATGCAAGGCATTATTCGGAAGTTCCAGGAGTTTCGTAACAAACAGTCTCAGCTGGAGGAGGAGAAAGAAGAAGAAGCAAAAGATGATGATTCGGATTAATTCCCAACGTCCCATGTCATTTCTATTTTTAGATTGACATGTCTTTGTTATTTCCGTTTTATCATATTTTTAATTCATGTTTTGACTTGATCTCCTGCGTGAGAGTCATGCAAAACTGAAACTCCAGTTAACATGCTACTCTTTAGGATCTGTCCTGTTTTATCTCTAGCTTCTTTTGTTATAAATAAGGGATGCCTGTGCATTCAAAAGGGTCGAGAATTTTTGAAGCATTAAGAGGCTATTGGAAAGGAGAAAAACTTTGTGTTTTCTTTCAATCATTTTGAAGAATAGAAGTTGATATTGTTTTGCAGACTTTGTGTTGTGAAATATATCTTATTTAAGACAGTGTTCTTATGTTCATGATCTTAAAGCTATTCTTTGCATAGAATCTCAGTGTTTCTAATTATCTCGGACACTATATCTGTGATCTAAAACTCGTATGATTATTTCGTGCTCTGTGTTTACTCGAAAGAAAATACGTTTCTCCCATTTCTTTTCTACCGTGCTTCTTTCACTGTAACAGTTTCTAACCTATTTCACTTACGAAAGCAATATCCTTGAATCGTGTGAATGTGGATTTCAGGATTTCATCCCAACCCCCAATGGTTAGATTAGTGTGAATATTGTATATATTATTTACTGTGTTTTAGATTAGCAATAAATAGGCAGCCTCACCTGTCTTTGAGGAGGGATTTAATCCCATGTACTGTGGTTGAACCTCATATTTTGGTTTGACAAAATATCCAACCAACAGTTTTTGGCGACTCCGCTGGGGAAATACGGATCAATAGTATAAAGCTTATCCTCTCGGTGTCTGGCGACTCCATATTTGCCTTATTTTTAATAAGATCTCCTTTCAGTTCAAGCTGGCCAGGAGGATCTTCACTCGGTCCCGCCGAGCTCAAGGTGAAATTGATCCACTCTTCGAGTTACTGCAACAGCATAATTTCAGCCTTTCTCCCAACAGCGTTGTCTCTAACCGAGCCAGAAGTTCTTCGCCTGTTCGGAGAAACCGGATCCCTGAAGAACGGGAAGCATCTGCAACTTGTCGTGCACTACTCTTGTCTGATACCCGGATCCCTGTACGCACTCTTTTCAGAAGGATGGCGGTTCAACCTGTGCCTTGGGGTGCAGTTATTGGTCCTCTTTCCTTGACTCCTCCATTGAATGAGTTACCACGTGGATCTCGTAAAAATATTCCCAAGTTCAATGGAGATGGGAAGCAGCATCCTGATGAGCACATTGCATCTTTCTTTGTTGCATGCGGTGTCCTCGGAGTGGCCCACGAAGATGTCTCCGTTCGACTCTTCGTTGAAACATTGCAGGGAGTAGCAGCTGAATGGTTTTATCACCTTCCAAATGCATGCATCCCAAACTGGGCTACCATGCGGACTAAGTTTGAAGCACGTTTCAAACCAGCTGAAGATTCTCATGCTTTGTTAGCTCAGCTCACGCATATGAAGAAGGAATCGCATGAACCTATGCGGGAATTCGTGGCTAAGTTCAACAAGCTGATCCGGAAAATTCCAGTAATAGCTGTACCAACTCTGGAAAACCAAAAATGCTTTTTCATCAATGCTCAACCCCCTGATATAAGCTTTTTATTACGAAGGTCGGTTATCCCAGATTTGGCTACTGCTCAGTCAACGGCTACTGAAATAGAGGATGATCTCATCTTAGCCGGAAGGATCAAGAAAGATATACCCAAAATCAAAAATCAAGGTTCTTCTCAAGGTAATACTGACCCTATGTTTCAAAAAATGGCTAATGATTTGATTGCTTTAAAGAAGCAAGTGTCTCAGCAGGTGAACAATGTTCCATATCGGGATATCCCTAGGTGGAATTTTAATAACAATGGTGCACCTGTCAGAGATAGGCCACGGTTAGCTCCTGCTCAACCGAGACTAGCAATTGAAGCTCCGCCTGTTAATGCAGCAGTGGAAATAATTGAAGAAGAAGATGAACCAGAAGAACAAGATTCCCGTGAGGATTTCGAAGCTTCAGGATATGCTGATGAGTCTTATGATGAGTCAGCTGGCGACTCCAGCATTGGTTATTTGGAATATGATGAAGATGAATGTGAGCCAGATGGTCAATCATTTGCTGTTTTCACTCGGTCCCAATCTCAGGTTCCCAGAAAGCCTCTGGAAAATACTAAGGAGAAGAATAAGGAACCTCCTGTATCCATAGTCAAGAGGGGTACCCCTATTTCGGCGCAAACTGAAAGAGAGGTTACTAAAAAGACAGCTGCTCCTTATTCTCCTTCTCCTAAGGTCAGTGCCCCAGCACAAGCTCATATAATTAGAACTGAGCCTACTATCATTCCTTCTTACACTGCTTTCGATATTATTGATCATGCAAAGAGAACCAAAATTCAAATGTCAGAAGCAGAATACCTTCAGTCGAATCCCGAACAATTTGAAAAGCTGGCCAAGTTCATCAGAAGTAAAGCGGCCGTTCCATCACCTTCTAAAGGTCTCCTTTCAAATCCTACTCAACCCACACCTCAGAATAATCTGACCTCTGCTTCTTCCTCAGGAAAGATTGAACCATTTTATTTGTCTCTACTTATAAATGGGTTTAAACTCAGCAATTGCATCATTGATTCAGGGGCCTCTGATAATGTTATGCCCGCAAAAGTGGCCCAAGCCCTCGGGCTTACTTTGACTAAGTCGTATGGACGGTGCTATTCCATGGAAACTAAACAAGTCCCTCTGATTGGTCAAATTAAGGACGCACAGTTTGCATTTGTTGCCTTCCCTGAGAAGAGAGTAAAAATGACTATTCTGGTTGCTGATATCCCTGCGGCTTATGGTATTCTCTTGGGTAGAGGATTTTGTAAAGATGTCGGAGGAGAGATTAGTATGGATTGGACCAAAGCCAAGATCCCAGTCAAAGGGGTTCAACAGGTTCTTCATCCTGAACCGCAGGCAAAGTATTTGGTGACTAAATCAGATGATCCTAAGGCTCAGATTCTTTTCGAAGATGCTAGCTTCGGGAATTATTTCATGGCTTCAGAGATACCCATTGTAGATGTGGAAGAGGAAGATCCCAATGCAATTTGGACGCTCGAATTTGATGGTAGCTGCTCAGCCTCTGGATCAGGCGCTGGTGTTGTTCTCATATCTCCTAGCTCCGAGATTTTCCCATCAGCTTATAAGTTGCAATTTGATAATACTAACAACACGGCCGAATATGAAGCCCTGTTATTAGGATTAGAATTGGCCAGACAGAAGGGAATCAGGAATCTCAAGGTTCAGGGGGATGCGGAGCTGATTGTTAATCAGGTCAGGGGTATATATCAGGTGAAAAATGATCGGTTGAGGCATTACAGGAACAAAGTTTGGGATAGTATAGAATGCTTTGATGCATTTTCTATTAAGGCAGTTTTAAGAGATTATAATGACAAGGCTGATTCTTTGGCCGTATCTGCATCTCTTCTTCTTCCTCATCCTCAGTTCAAGCAAGACACATACTCTATCGAGATTGTGTACCGCCCTAGCGTCCCAGATAATGCAACTCACTGGCAGGTATTCAATGATGATCAACAGGTGTTGGCTTTTCTAGAAAAGGCTGACAATTTCAGTGAGCTATATTTTGAAGGTTCGGAATCAGCCTTTCGTGAAACTATTTCAGAGCCATATCAAGAGGTTGATGGTGAATTTATCCAGCTGAAAGGCAACAAGATACCAAAAGGTCTGGTTTCCCTGGAGGGTCTGTTTGACAAACATGATCGCTTTATCCAAAACAAAAGGCAAGTTGAAGGAGCTTCTTCCTCTGAAGTAGATCAAATCAATCTAGGTTCATCTGATCAACCTCGGATGGTGAATATCGGTAAATGTTGTTCTCCTGAAGAGAAGGTAAGATTCATTTCGCTTTTGAAGAAATACATCGATGTGTTGGCCTGGTCTTATGCAGATTTGAAATCCTTCAAGCCTAAAGATGTACAGCACAGTATCCCTTTGAAGCCTGATGTCAAGCCGTATAGACAGAAGCAAAGACATTATAATCCGAAGATTTCAGGGACAATCCTGGCAGAAATTCAGAAGATGTTAGATGCTAGAATTATTTTCCCAATCCATCACTCCACTTGGATTGCAAACATTGTCCCTGTCAGGAAGAAGAATGGTGAGATCCGGATTTGTGTTGACTTCCGTAACTTAAATCAGTCCTCACTGAAGGATAACTATCCCTTGCCTATCATGGATCAGGTATTACAAACTGTAACTGGATCGGAAATGTTATCCATGCTCGACGGGTTTTCAGGATATAATCAAGTCGAAGTAACCACAGAGGATCAACACAAGACAGCTTTCACGACCCCATGGGGTACCTTTGCTTACAGGAGGATGCCATTCGGCCTGATCAACGCCGGAGCTACTTTTCAGAGGGCTATGGATCTAGCATTCAGAGATCTGATGGGCAAGGTCATAGTCGTGTATTTGGATGACTTGACCGTTTTTTCTAAAAAGCGGAGTGATCATTATGGTCATTTAGAACAGGTACTTTTAAGATGCAGACGTCACGGGATTTCGTTGAATCCTAAGAAGTCCATGTTCGGGGTTACAGAAGGAAAGCTGCTGGGTCATATTGTGACCAGAGAAGGAACTAAAATTGACCCAGAAAGGGTAAAGGCTATTCAGAGCCTTACCTTGCCCACAAGTAAAACAGGAGTTCATTCTTTCTTCGGAAAGGTTAATTTCTTGAGAAGATTTGTACCCGATTTCGCTGACAAAACCAAGGATATCCTTGGAATGATGAAAGGTAAAATTCCATTTCGATGGAGTACAGAAGGGAAGCTGGCATTTGAAGAAATCAAAAAGGCAGTTGCTTGTGCTCCTGTCTTAGTATGTCCAGACTTCAAGAAAGATTTCATCATGTATAGCTATGCTTCTGCCCACACAGTGTCAGCGATCCTGATGCAGGAAAATGGAGAAGGCATTGAAGCTCCTATCGCATTCATGAGCTGTCCGTTGAAAGAGCATGAATTGAAGATGTCGCAGATTGAAAAACATGCTTATGCGGTGGTGCGAGCGGTGAAGCATTTCAGGTACTATGTGCTGAATTCTCATACTCGTGTTCTCGTTCCTGATACTGCTGTTAAATCCATTCTAACTCAACAAGAGCTGGGAAGCCAACGAGGTACTTGGATTGCTAAGGTTCAGGAGTATGACTTGGACATCAAACCTACCAAGTTGGTACGAGGAAGAGGCCTGTGTCAATTGATTGCAGAGAATCATGCTGAAGCAGAGTGTGAGAAGAATCAAGATACTTCTTCCGAGCTGCCTATGGTGCTTTTTGTGAGTACGACCGATGAATGGTACACGGACATTGCTTTCTTCCTAACTTATGGTGAATGCCCTCCACATTTAAATCAAAAGGAGAAGAGGACCGTCAAGCTGAGAGCTGCGAAATACCTTTTGTGGAATAATGCAATATACAAGAAAGGTATTGATGGTGTCTTCTTGCGTTGTGTCGATAAATCACAACAGGAAAAGTTATTAGAATCCTTTCATAGCCTAGCATGCGGAGGACATTTTTCGTCCTCTGTAACAGCATATAAGATCTTACGGGCTAGGTATTATTGGCCTACTCTTTTCCGGGATTCAGCAGAATGGGTGTCTAAATGTGAAGCTTGTCAACATTTCGTTGGTCGTCCCAAGCTAGCAGCTCTTCCTCTGAAGCCTGTGGTGATTGAAGAACCTTTTCGCCAATGGGGGATTGATTTTATCGGAACATTGAATCCTGCTTCCAGTGCTGGACACAACTATGTGCTGACTGCTACAGATTATTTTACCAAGTGGGTAGAGGCTGTACCAATCAAGCAAGCGACTTCTGAAGCTGTTTGCAAGTTCCTGAAAGAAAACATAATCGTCAGATTTGGTGTGCCTCATAAGATCGTAGCGGATAATGCCTCTAACTTCTCGTCACATGAATTAACAGAATTCTGCTATGGATTCGGCATTACTCTGGCTCATTCATCTGACTATTATCCCCAGGGCAATGGGCAAGCTGAGTCCAGCAATAAGAATCTGGTTACTATAATCAGGAAACTAGTAGAAGAAAATCAGAGGACATGGCACAAAGCATTGTATGATGCGTTGTGGGCTGATCGGATCACTCCAAAGCGAGCCATAGGGATGTCCCCTTTTCAGTTGCTATACGGGATTGATGCTGAAATTCCTATCTCAGTAGAATTGCCGGCCTTGCAGTTGGCGAAAGCGGTTGAAGATGTAGCTTTTCAGAATTCTATCGAAAAGAGGGTTATGTACCTAACCAGGCTAGAAGAAGAGCGAATTAAGGTGGTTGATCGTATAGCAGATCATCAGAGCAGGGTGAAGAAGATTTTCGATAAAAAGTCAAAGCAGCGCAACTTCCAGATTGGAGACCTGGTGTTGCTTTGGGATAAAAGGAGAGAACAGAAAGGAATGCATGGAAAATTTGATTCTTTATGGAAAGGACCTTTCAAGATCCACGAGTTGAATGGTGAAAATAGTTTCCTTCTATCATATCTGGATGGAGGGTTACTCCCTTTGCCTTTCAGTGGACAACATCTAAAGCTGTTCTACCATTAATGCAAGATGCTCTCTTGCATTGTACATATTTTGCTTTTTGTTGTGTGTTTGCTTTTGGTTTTCTTTCTTTCTTTCTTCGTTTTGTTTTGTTTTGGTTTTCTCCTTGACCCCGTAGCCTAATAAATAAGACCAGAGATTCTGAGTTCTCTTCCTTTGGTATTGCAAAGAAAGTCCCCAACTGGAGCCAGCTGTTATCCCCGTTTTGAGTTCACGACAAAACGATCGGATAACCCCTACAAAATTTTCGAAGTGATTTTGCATTTTGGCCTCTTTTAGAGAAAAATCAGGTTTTCGGGTGTTACTAACAGCTTGACATAAGTTTTAACATGCTTTATGTCTTATGTCCTCCGAAACCCGAAACCCGCCTTGTATTAAGAAAATCCTTTGTAATCGGGTTTTCGGAAATTCAACGCATCGGAACATACTTGAGTTAAAACATGCTTTGTGTCATCTGACTTCCGAAATCCGAAACCCGCCTTGTATTGAGAAGACCCTTTGTATTCGGGTTTTCGGAACCCCAAAGCATCGGAACATCCATGATCCAAAACATGTTTTATGCGCCATGTTCTCCGATTCCCGAAGTCCGCTAAATCCTTTGTTTTCGGGTTTTCGGGGCTATGTAGCACCTAAGCACTTCATGTTTTGTGCTCTATGTTTTCCGAAACCCGAAACCCGGAATGCACTAAATCTCTTCGTGTCGGGTTTTCGGACCCCTCCAACATGCTGACATGGCATTCATGCCGAATGGTTGGTGAGTTGGCACGTGCCGAGCTGAAGTGTATTTATTACTAATTTTCTTATAAATACGCGGATTTCCACGTCATTCTTACCATTCATATTTTTAATTCGTGGATTTTTCGCATGCTCTTCCGCTTTCAAAACCCGCAAACTCGCATTGCCCGATTGGATCGTTTGTTTTTGATCTTACCTGTCTCGAATCGAAGGTATTCTTCTTTCCTTCTTTATTCTTGATTTTTATGAATCGATTGCGCGTATTTTCTTCCCAATTTCTTGCCAGTTGTTGAAGGTTTTCTTCCCTTCTTCTTTCTGTGTTGTTTTGGAAAGGGTTTTGGGTTTTTAGGGTTTATTCTCTTTTTGGGATTATCAATTGGTGTTGTTCCTTCCAAATCTTAATTATATGCATGATGTATGGAATATGAATAACAAAAAAGAAAGGAAGTTGTATATGTGAAAATTCAGAAAGACTCTGTTTTTGTTTCTCGGATTTTGAAGACTGTTTTGCAGATTCAAAGGCCCAGAGTATAAAGGAAGCTTGAAGTATCGGGGTTTCTCAACATTCCGACCTCAACAGTAAGTGTCGGGAATCTCCGAAGTTCCGTCATCAAAAGTGGGCGCCGGATTTCCTCCCATTTCCGCCATTGACAGTGAGTGCCGGGTTTCCGCCAGTTTCCGTCATTGAAAAGCAAGTGTCGGGCTTTGCCAAAGTTCCGACAGATCAAACTTGTCGGGTTCTCAGGGTTTTCCGACATCCTCTTCAGCGTGTCGGGTTCTTCTCTTCTTCCAGCGCATTCAGTCAATCGGGATTTCCAGTTTGAACAGCATCACCTGAGTTCCGAGTCTTTCTCCCTCCACATTCTTCATGTCGGACCCTGGTCCATCTCAGGAGAAGGCCGAGAAGTCTAGCAGGATGAAGTACAAATTTAAGAAACCAGAATCCCCATCATATATTGATTGTAATTATGATATCAGGGATACTGAACTTGGCAACATAGATATGGACGACTTTTGGAATAGGGTGAAGAGTTCTTCTCAAACCCCATGGATGATGGCTTTAGCTAACAGTGGCTTGCCCCTTGCAGCAGGCTTTCCCATGTCTGCCCAATGTCCAGAGTTTGTTTTGGCTTGTGCGTCCAGTTACGACTCGGCTTCTCGTTCAGTAAGGAATCAGGCTGGTGAGGTAGTTATCAAACTAGATGGAGCTTATTTTGATGATCTCCTGAAACTACCTAATTTCGAGGAGTATGGGGACCTAGACATCAAGTCGGCTCAGAAGGCCTGGGACAGTAACCAGGAAAATTGCATTAAGGATGTCAATAAGAAGTTCTTGGTCAAGGCAAAACCAGTAATATCTAGATTTCCAAGAACTATTCCTAGATGTGATTTCATACAAGAAATCAATGACATTATCACCCTGCTGAGCCGGGTTTTTGGCTTGCCGGAATCAAATTTATTTCATGGATGGATGTATCAGTTTATGGTCACCATCAAGAAGAACCAGCAAGGGATTGACTGGGGAACCCTTATCAGTAATGAGATTGACTCTCAGATGACGACGGTCTTATCGACCGGAAAGTTTTATATGTTCTCATATGTGGCCTATGCAGCAGCTGGAATGAGGAGCTATCCCGGACTGGATACTAAAGGGAGCAGAACGACAAACCCAGTCTATAAGTATTATCCTCAAATAACAAAGAAGGGGTCCAAGGATCATTTTAGGAGGGTAAATGACGCCTTTTTCTACGAGAACATCTGCCAGCTGAACCCAGGGCTAAGAAAGACAAGGGTATCAGACGAAGCTTGGACTGAGGTATCTAAATGGGGATGTATCTTCTTACAGTTCAAGAAGTTTACCTACCTTCGAATGGTCATGTACTCAGGAGAGCCTTTCCGTCTGCCTCGCTATCCAGGGGATAGATTGATACTAATAGAATTGGTCAGACAGCTATTGGATTTTCACAAATTCCAACAGAGCAAGCATAAGGCAGCAGTATCCTTCCCAATTTCTATTGGGAGATATACTTGCTCAACAGTGGCAAAGGCCAAAAATGTTGAATGTGAACTCCAGGAGAAATTAAAGAAGCATATGAAGTCTCGGGATGGTTTTGACATCCGAGGAGTACTTAGAACCTATGGAGCCCTACATCTGCACAGGCCCGACATTGAGGATATCTGGGTGGATCTGCGTAACGAAGTTGCAGTTCGCAGAAAAGATAATAGTAGGTTAACTATTAATGAGATTCAGACGCTAGAGCTTTCTGATTTGCCAGATGGCACAACTGACAATGAAAGTGTGTTGGATATGTCCTATGATGGGCTTAATGAAGATCGATACGTTTTCCCGCCTATTGATTGGTCGGCCAGCGAAAAAGCCTCTATCACAGATAGGTCGGCTCTCATTCTTGCTCGCACCAAAAAATGGCTCTCTTCTTGGGGCATGAATTTTAAAGATGACAAGTTTCCAAAGTTGGCTGAAACGGAGGTGGGGCCCTCCCAAAAGAAAAAGGACAAAGAATCTTCTGGGGGGTCTATAAAAATCAGGATTCCCAAGAAGAGGAAAGAAAGACAAATCTCTTCAATTGTCTCTCCAGCTCAAACGGTGGTTGTGCCAGAATCACCAACACCACCAGAAATAGGGGAGATTAATTTAGAAGAAGGAGGAAGCCAGCTCTTGACTTCACCATTTGCTGATTGCTCAACTGGAGAGACCTTATCTCTTGCATTCAAGGCTTTGGAAACTGAATCTGTGCCTCCCCCTCAACAACCACTTCAGCCTCCTCATTCCCCATCCACTTCTTCAAGCATGGCCAATATTTTCTCTGGGCTCTCACCCCTCTCTGCTGGAACCCAAGTGATCACCAACACTCCCCCACAACCTGTGCCTCTATTCATTGCACCTACTACCACGTTGGCTGTTGTTCCCCCTCCAATAGTAGAATCTTCTCCCCTTGAGAGTAGAATACCAGTTACTACAACATTGGCAGTTTCCTCTGATACACCACAATGGCTACTCGAGCAAACTCCGAGGAAGAGGAAAGTGATTGTACCCCTACCAGCCTTTGATTTCAGCTCACTCAAGGCTTCTACTGCGAGATCAGCCAAGAAACCCAAAACAGTTTCAAGGGTTTTGGTGGATGCTTCAGGAGATAAGTTCGCAGAGATTGCCACTCCCTCAGCTGACAAAACTAGAGATGATGTAACAGCTGCTGATTACCAGGTAACCAGGGTGGCTCTAGGGAAAGTGACAGCAAAAGGGGCGCAGCAAGATGCAAAGGATTCCATAGACGTCCTGTGCCAAAAGTTGAAAGAAACAAAGGACAGCAGAAATGAGCTTAAGGAAAAAGTGGAGCAGTTGACAGAGGTTTTGATTAAACTCTCAACACCCCTGGAATCCATACCATCTTCTTCTGTATCTGCCGGATTCGATTTCTCATCGGTGCCTACGATTGAGAAGATTGCTAAAAAAGGAAGGGTGGTTGATGAATGGATCCAAAAGTTGCTCCAACAAGGGAAGGAAGTAATTCAAGACGTGGTGAAAGTTCATCAGTCTTTGGGGGAGATTCAGAAGGAAGGAGAGAAGATGGATGAGGAATTCACTGAAGAAATTGGACAGCTTGATTTGACTTGTGAAGCTCTCCAAGTGCTAAAGCAAATACCAGCACATCTCTTGGTAGAAGAAGGCGTTCTTCCACATACAGATAAACACTTTCAGCTGATCAAGGCCATCAAGTTCAGAGTAAAGATTCTCAACGAAGCCTGCAGCAAGTTGAGAGAATCAAGGGATAAATTGATCGATGGGAAAAGTGATCTGGAAGAAGAATTGCTAAAGATTTGTCCAAAGGTGTCAGTTGGGAACGCAGGTATCCTATCAGCAGATGATCTCTTCAAACAAGTTCAGGAATCTATTCAGCATGAACCTGTACACGGATTTGACCTTGAAGTCATTGGTCAGTTTGTAAGGATTGAGCACACTTTAGAGGCCTTAAGAAAGCTCAGCAAAGGATTGAAGAAACTTCCCGGCACTGCCAGTGATGTTCATGAAACCTGCGAAATGTGGAATGATCACTCCACTGCGCCTGATGAGAATGAAATGCAAGGCATTATTCGGAAGTTCCAGGAGTTTCGTAACAAACAGTCTCAGCTGGAGGAGGAGAAAGAAGAAGAAGCAAAAGATGATGATTCGGATTAATTCCCAACGTCCCATGTCATTTCTATTTTTAGATTGACATGTCTTTGTTATTTCCGTTTTATCATATTTTTAATTCATGTTTTGACTTGATCTCCTGCGTGAGAGTCATGCAAAACTGAAACTCCAGTTAACATGCTACTCTTTAGGATCTGTCCTGTTTTATCTCTAGCTTCTTTTGTTATAAATAAGGGATGCCTGTGCATTCAAAAGGGTCGAGAATTTTTGAAGCATTAAGAGGCTATTGGAAAGGAGAAAAACTTTGTGTTTTCTTTCAATCATTTTGAAGAATAGAAGTTGATATTGTTTTGCAGACTTTGTGTTGTGAAATATATCTTATTTAAGACAGTGTTCTTATGTTCATGATCTTAAAGCTATTCTTTGCATAGAATCTCAGTGTTTCTAATTATCTCGGACACTATATCTGTGATCTAAAACTCGTATGATTATTTCGTGCTCTGTGTTTACTCGAAAGAAAATACGTTTCTCCCATTTCTTTTCTACCGTGCTTCTTTCACTGTAACAGTTTCTAACCTATTTCACTTACGAAAGCAATATCCTTGAATCGTGTGAATGTGGATTTCGGGATTTCATCCCAACCCCCAATGGTTAGATTAGTGTGAATATTGTATATATTATTTACTGTGTTTTAGATTAGCAATAAATAGGCAGCCTCACCTGTCTTTGAGGAGGGATTTAATCCCATGTACTGTGGTTGAACCTCATATTTTGGTTTGACAAAATATCAAGATTTGGTGTACCTGCTACAATAATCTTTGATAATGCATTGGCATTCATTGCATCTAAGGTGACTGAGTGGGCTGTCAAGAACGGTATTCACCTAAGCACTTCATTCAAATTATTACCCTCAAGGTAATGGCCAGGCCGAGTCTACAAACAAGAACTTGTTGAGGATCATTAGGAGGACTCTTGATGAGAATCAGAGGTCTTGGCATACAAGCTTTAAATCAGCCTTATGGGCTGATAGGATCACTCCCAAAAGATCCACAGGTAATTCTCCCATTCAGGCTTGTCTATGGAAAAGGAAGTAATCTTGCCCATGTCACTGGAGTTACCAAGACTGGAACTCATGAAGCAGCTGGAGTTGCTTGAATTTGAGCCCATGGAGGTGAGGTATGCAGAGTTGATGGAGCTGCAAGAGATCAGAAATCAAGGGCATCCCAAGCAATGGAAAAGGATCAAGCTTTGATCAAGAAGACCTTTGATAGAAAGGCCAAGGATAGATCTTTTCAAGTTGGAGATCTAGTGTTGAAATGGGATGTGGACAGAGCAAAACCGGGACGACATTCAAAATTTGATGCCATTTGGAAGTGGCCCATACATGGTCACAAAGTGCAAGAACATTCAATGCTTTCCAATTAGCCTCATTGGATGGTGAAGAACCTGCAGATTCCAGTCAATGGAATCTATCTCAAGCGTTGCTTCTAGAGGGAAGTTCACTACCTCTGTAAATATTAGATTAGATTTTCTTTCCTCCAAGTGCTTGTGCACATTGTTTTGCTGTAGGTTAGTTTTGGTTTTCCCTAAGTGCTTTGGCACAACTTGCTGTCCATGGAGAGTTTGGCAGTCCTTACTTTCATCAGGTGACATTCCATCTTCCTCCTTACACATTCTGAGTCAGTTGGGTTCTGAACAGAATATTTGGATAACTCCATGCCCAATGGACTACTTCTGGCTACTGATCTTTCACCTAGCAGGAGGTGACCCCGAAAAGTCACCAAATTGTATCTCCAAAGTTCACCCCCCAGGGTAAATTTTGATAACATGAATCAGAGTTTTCAGTTCCAAGAAAGTAGGTTGATTCAGGAAAAATCCACAAATTGGCTAAGTCCTACTCCAGGGTCGCCTTTGGGATAGTTGGGACATCAAGGGTTCGGATCGGCCGGAAAAGCCTCTAGGCGAAGCGGCTGAGAGGAAAAGGAAAGCCCATTTCGGGTGGTTCAGAAGAATTTGTCCCAGACAGTCTGGGACAGTTGGAAACAATGTCGTAAAGGACGCGAACTTGCCGGTTCGGCTGAAAACTTCAGCACTAGGACAGTTGGGACAAATGGACGCGTGGGACGCGGATAGCCGAGAAACTCGAGGGCCAATCAGATCATGACACGTGTCACCGGAACATGAGGGACCAAGGGAAGCCCATTTTGGGTGGTTCGGGAGTTTTTGTCCCAAACAGTTTGGGACATTCGGGACAGGAAAGATGCGAAGGGCGTGAAGAGCTGGCAGACCCGTGGACCAACCAAATCATGACACGTGTCACAAGGAGAAAAGTACAAAGGTCAGAGGGCGAGGTTTCAAGCACTGACCCGAGCCAATAAAAAGAGGACATGTGTCCAATGAGTAGGGAAGGAGGAGAGAATTGTGCGACCAATTAATGCATGCCACGTGTCATCCAGGTGGCAGAGCGCAGGAAGAAATTTAAAAAATCCGTTTTCACCTGTTTTGTGCCCTAGATCTTCAGATCGACATATCTTTCGATTCAGAGCTCAAATTTGCATGTTCTTTATATCAACGGAAATATCATGAAATTCCTCTACATGATTTCGGGGGTAATCTTGAATTTTGGTGTAGTCTAGAGAGAAAATCAAGAAATGGCTCTGACGCATGTTCATGGCTAGAAAGTGGACATTTCAGCGACCAGATTTAATGCAGAATGGGTCGCATTCTCCTGATAATCCAATCAAAATGAATAGGGTATGGTTTGTAAGGTCCCCCTACATTTTAATGCCATCTGCAGTCAAGGAGGGATGGGTTCCCATGTTTCTGTACATTTTCTGTCCCCTGGTGCTCGACCCATGCAATGTAAAAAGCCAGATATTAGCTCATTATATAGGGGGGAACATTCTCTTTGGATACAAGCTTCTTACTTTCACCTGTAACAAGTGATTTTTTGGAAGTAATCAAACCTCTTCTAAAATGTAACAGGTTTTCTACCTTTTTGATGTTGTAATACAGGGTTTTGACAGTGGAAATGACAATTACAGGCTCTGTGATTAGTTTTCAGTCCTCTGTTTGTGTTGCTTGTTTCATTTCAGACCTCTGATTACAATCTTATCCGAAGCTTGTGCATGATGTTATTATGTTGCATATTTATGATCTGATGTCCTATCTACAGTAACAATGAAGTGTTCCACCACTCCTCCTTGGTGGGATCCACCTGTAGTTTAGTCCACTTTTGCAATTTCTATATCTGTTCTTGGATTGAGAGTAGGGATGAGGGTCAAAACTCTGTAGTTATTGCAAATATAGATCGAAACTCAGAGGAGCAAGTTCTGAGGAAACCCAGGCCTCTCATCTGAGAATTTCCCTCTAGTTTCTCAAAAAGTCCCCACCTGGAGAGAGGTTACCATGTTGTGTAATACCATGGATGCTTAGAGTGAATCAAACCAGAAGCTGACTCTGCATCCACGGGTGATGTGAGGCGTACAAAAAACAGAAACCATAATATAAAGGTAACCTTATGGCGGTGTGAAAAGAAAGCCGGTAAAACATTGAAATAGTGAGTCATGTTTAAAAGATCTATATAGAAAAAACGCGTAAAGGATGCCGCTTGAGCAGGGGTGGTGTTACAGGACCGGTTTCCACCTATTCAGGGCGGACGGGTCCGAGGGAACGCACGACAGTCAGGGGTGGCGGTTTTCATCACTTTGTGAAGAGAAAAAAAGGCCAGAAAAGAGGGGGAAAGGGAAAAACAAAGCACACGGGGGCTAAGTGGGGCATGCGGGATGTTAACACACACTTGAGATCTTTTCTTGGATCCTGAAACACCTTGCGAGGAGGGACCTGTATCATCATGGGGCAGCTGTTACGTTATTTTGGCAGTACAGTACTTTACAATTTTGGGTACGTACAGTGCCCCCAAGTAAGGCCCCTATCCACTAATCTAAGGAATCAACCAAACGTGAGAATGGAATGTCTTGTAGGTGGAGATGAATGAGGACCTAATGGCAATTCCCATAAAATGTGTCTTAGAGATGGGGAATTGGGCTAGCTTCAGCTTCCGTGGGTAAGAAAGCCGAAAGTAGGTCTGTAAGATCTTGGGTAGCTAATGGAGAATGCTCACCATGAGGTAAAGGTATCTTAACTAGGTCTATGATAGGTGCTCCTCTATAGGTGGAGGATATGGTGGGAGCTTCCTCTGTGGGTGGAGGAGGCAATCAAGTACTCCTCTGTGAAACGATGAAGTATTGTGGGTGTCGGTTCCCTAGGTGGGAGAAGCCAAAGGTGAAATGGTCTCAATGTTAGCAGAAGGCTCCTCCATAGGTGAGGAAGGAGGTGAAAGGTGTTCCTCTATGGTGAAGGAACATGGGAGGTTGGTTTTGATGTGGAAGGGAGGATTTCGGGCTAGAATCTCCTCTATGGATGGAATATCGGGGGTAACTGGTAAGCAACACTTGTGTCACTAAAAATAGCGTGGGACCTCGCGGGTATGGGTATCACGAGTTGAGACCTTATTGGTTGATCAGACCAAGGTGCATGATTAAGAAATGGTTTCTTGAGATGTGTATGTTTTTGGTTAGCAGGTGCATTAGGATTATCTAAGGTTAACTCGCCTTTCTCAAGAATTTCATTAGAACAATGTTTTTGAAAAGGATTAATTACCATCAATTTGACCCTTTTACTCGATGATAGTACGGAAGTCATCTCTTATACCCCTTGTGGGTGGGTGATCAGGGTCAAAAACCAGGTGTGTTTTATGGGGGAGGGTAATAGCCCATAGATTTATAAAGCTTTCTAAGGACAAAAAGAGTAAGGATCCCAATGGGGTGTACTTCTGGTATTCTCGTTTGGAATTTAAAGGCGGATAGGTGAGAGTGTAGATGAGGGGGTCGCCTAATTGTGGATGATCCCGAACGCTTGAGTACATTGTGTAGGGTTGGGCCCCTTGGGCCCCTTGAATAATGGTTTCTATGGTTTGAAAAGAAAGAAGAAAGTATCTTCTACTTGAATGCCAATTTTTTACTACGTAATTGGATTTCCTTCTCTCGCTGCTGGAACTCTAATTTATCGCCATTGTGAAGGTTCATCAAAAATGTTAAGAAAATTCTGACCTACAGGATGTGAGAAGAGATGTCTGCACAAGCCAGTATGAAAGAGCTCGATGGTTTGTTTATGGCAGTTTAGAAGGTGAGTGGATTGATCAGGCGTACACAAGTGAGCAATAAAATTTGTTAATAGATTACTCCTGTATATTGACGCGTGGAGTATACAGTCAGTCATGGTAAACCTTCTGATGATATTGATGGAGAAATGATCCAAGAAAGGATTTGGGCTTACCTAATTAATGAAAATATAGAGTGTATTAGGTAAACAACCCAATATACAAACTAACAACAGTCAAGCAGAGTCATAGGGAAGTTCCTTAAGAGCAAAGCATCAAATCGTGCACGAATAGATAGATTCATGTTTGAATGACCGAAATTGTTATTATGGATATTCCTCGCTATGGAAGTGTTGAATTGAATTTAGGCATACTCCAAGGTAACGGGTAGGCCGAATAGGAATGATGGGTGGGAGGGGTCGTTGCAAATATAGTGTTAGGGAGAAGGTGCTGGCTGCAGGAGCAAGAAACTGAGCCTATAATGTCTTACACTCTTTCCAACATCAATTTGATTAGGATGTTGGTAGGTTACGGCTTATTGGGTGCCCTAAGAATCTGAGAGGGTGTGAAGGGTACCCCCCCACACCCCCCCACCCCCCTCTGTTTTCCCCACCCCCCCACCACCTTGGTTCGCTGCCCTCCCAGCCAATTCACTTACCCTCCCATTTCCCCCTTCCTTTTACCTCTCAGTCCTCACCCCCCTCTTCCACCCCCCCCCCCCTCCCCCTCCACAGAACAGCACACCCGCTAGCAAATCCTCATGCCTCAAACAAACACCCAAAATATCACCCTCCCACCCCCCACCCCCCACTACCCCCCCGCCCCCACCCATCCCATCAATCCCTATCCCATCCCCACCCTCCTTTCTCCCTTCCCCTATCCGCACCACAATCCCAACCCTGCCACCCACTTCCCCTTCCTTCGCCCTTCCCTCACCCTCTTCCCCCCCGCCCCCCACGTCACCCTCCCCCCCCCCCCCCACTCCCCCCCCCATCCTTTCCCCCACCACACCAGCTAATAAAAGAACCATCCTTCAAACCCCACCAACCCTTCCCCTACTTTTACACTATATGAGACCCATCCCACACTCCCCTTCATCATCCCTGCTAATCCAACCCCCACCTCACTCACCCCCCACTCTCTCCCCCCAATTTCCCACCAAAATTCTCCCCCTCCACTGCGCCCCCCACACCTCTCCGTTCCTCCCCACCTCCTCACGCCCACCCCGCCACCCCAATCATCCCTCACACCACCCCCCCCTGTTTTCCCTCCTCCCCCACTTCTCCCCCCCCCCCCTTTTCATAATAAAACGGTGGTGGGGCACTTTCAATATATGGCTTATTGCGTAGGTTGGATGAGAAGAAGTAGTGGAAATAGGGGGTGACATTTAAACGATGTGAAAACCAGATGGGAAATGGGAGGGGACTATGGCTAGTATGTATACGGGGGTGGAAGGGTCGTTCTGGTACCCTATGGCATGGGGATACTGAATATGGAATGAAGGACCACATTATGAAAAGGGGGTAGGGATAACCGAAACTGGAGGTGTAATGTAAGTTATTGTATATGCAACCATTAGGGGCCTATGAAGGTTGCATTATTGGTTTATGTTGCAGAAAGCATGGTTAAAGTGGAGAGTGCAATGGACGTAGGACAGATGTGACAGTCAAAGGGGTTATAGGGACCTAGATGTGAAAATGACAAGGGGTGTAGATGTGGCAACACTTCAAATATACCTAGGGCTGATGTAGGGAGTGAGAGAAAGAGTCGGGGGGATGGTATGGGCACAGTTGTATATCAACTGAAACAAAGGGAATCTCTGGGGAGATGAGTGGGAAAGATAAAAGTGCAAGGCGGTAGGGTTTTGTTCCAGAAGTCATGCGGAAATCCCTCACCTTCGTGTGATAAGCGATGGTTGGATGGGGATTCCAACGGCTGGGTGATAAAATAGGAAGGTCGTGAATGGAATAGGTCAGTTCAGAGCAGTTGGAAAACTGGGGCATGGGTATAGGGAGTGTATTTCTTGTCTTCAGGTTCAGCACCATGTGAACCAAATACTGATCGGGGTGGGCTGCTCTCTAACCGACCAGAAAAATAGTAGGACAGGCGAAACAGTGGTAAAAAGTGGATTTAGGTTACAAAAGTCGGCTGTTAAATTGACCATAGGTAAACCGATGCTAGTTGGTCAAAACCGATGCTATCAAAAGGGTAACTGCCGTCGGTCACTCTTTGGGAACTGACATTGAGTCAAAAAAACAAGGTGAAGGTCAAATATGAAGGCAGCCAAAATAATGAATTTTATTATAAGGTCAATGGGAATGGTTAGGGTTAATTTCACATTAGTGACAAGGACTCTGAAAAGTTGAAAAGGGTGACTAACTTTCCTTTGGGTAGGTTACCCAAAATGATAGTGAAATGAAACAAGCTAGTATAAACAACGTAGTAAGGGGTAAAGAGAAAACCAATGACAGTTTCTGGACTGACACCAGTTCCACTATGACAAATTGAAACAGTGGACTGAAAGGAAAAGGAAATGGTTCTGTGAAATTCACAATCTGAGTGGAATCAGACCCAGAATCTGGCGAATGATGGAATATTGGCAAGCAACATCATATGAAGCAAGGGGACAGATACCAACATGAGAGGGTGTGAAGGGTAAACAAGAATTAAATGAAGAGCATTGACCTCTCACTTGAAAAATGAACATCAATAGAACCACTAAGAAAAAACAAAAGATATGATTTCGATTAATTCCCACGTCCCATGTCATTTCTAATTTTTATATTGCCCATGTGTCCTTGTGATTTCCGTTTTAAAAAAAAAAATTCATATTTTTTAATTCATGTTTTGACTGAATCTCCCCTCCTGCGTGAGAGTCATGCAAAACTGAAACTCCAGTTAACATGCCACTCTTTAGGATCTGTCCTGTTTTATCTCTAGCTTCTTTTGTTATAAATAAGGGATGCCCTGTGCATTCAAAAGGGTCGAGAATTTTTGAAGCATTAAGAGGCTATTGGAAAGGAGAAAAACTTTGTGTTTTCTTTCAATCATTTTGAAGAATAGAAGTTGATATTGTTTTGCAGACTTTGTGTTGTGAAATATATCTTATTTAAGACAGTGTTCTTATGTTCATGATCTTAAAGCTATTCTTTGCATAGAATCTTAGTGTTTCTAATTATCTCGGACACTATATCTGTGATCTAAAACTCGTATGATTATTTCGTGCTCTGTGTTTACTTAGAAGAAAATACGTTTCTCCCATTTCTTTTCTACCGTGCTTCTTCACTGTAACAGTTTCTAACCTATTTCACTTACGAAAGCAATATCCTTGAATCGTGTGAATGTGGATTTCAGGATTTCATCCCAACCCCAATGGTTAGATTAGTGTGAATATTGTATATATTATTTACTGTGTTTTAGATAGCAATAAATAGGCAGCCTCACCTATCTTTGAGGAGGGATTTAATCCCATTTACTGTGGTTGAACCTCATATTTTGGTTTGACAAAATATCCAACCAACATGAACCAAGAGTGATAGCTCTAAAAATCATGAAGGTTGGTTATTATTGGCCTAAAATATTCAGTTATTGATATGCATGGATCAAGAGGGGTAAGAATTGTGCATTCTTCATAGGAAAAGAGAGACTTGCTACCCTTCCATTGCATCCAATCTCAGTTGACCAGCCATTCATGCAATGGGGTTTGGACTTCATTGGAGTCATTAATCCCAATTCAAGCCAAGGGCACAATAGATTTGACAGCCATAGACTACTTCACCAAATGGACAGAAGCAGTAGCACTCAAGAGGTGAATGAGTCTAACATCGTAGAATTTAATGAGGGGATAACAAACAAGATTTGGTGTACCTGCTACAATAATCTTTGATAATGCATTGGCATTCAATTGGCATCTAAAGGTGACTGAGTGGGCTGTCAAGAACGGGTATTCACCTAAGCACTTCATCAAAGTTATTACCCTCAAGGTAATGGCCAGGCCGAGGTCTACAAACAAGAACTTGTTGAGATCATTAGGAGGACTCTTGATGAGATCAGAGGGTCTTGGCATACCAAGCTTAAATCAGCCTTATGGGCTGATAGGATCACTCCCAAAAGATCCACAGGTAATTCTCCATTCAGGCTTGTCTATGGAAAGGAAGTAATCTTGCCCATGTCACTGGAGTTACCAAGACTGGAACTCATGAAGCAGCTGGAGTTGCTTGAATTTGAGCCCATGGAGGTGAGGTATGCAGAGTTGATGGAGCTGCAAGAGATCAGAAATCAGGCATCCCAAGCAATGGAAAAGGATCAAGCTTTGATCAAGAAGACCTTTGATAGAAAGGCCAAGGATAGATCTTTTCAAGTTGGAGATCTAGTGTTGAAATGGGATGTGGACAGAGCAAAACCGGGAAGACATTCAAATTTGATGCCATTGGAGTGGCCCATACATGGTCACAAAGTGCAAGAACATCAATGCTTTCCAATTAGCCTCATTGGATGGTGAAGAACTGCAGATTCCAGTCAATGGAATCTATCTCAAGCGTTGCTTCTAGAGGGAAGTTCACTACCTCTGTAAATATTAGATTAGATTTTCTTTCCTCCAAGTGCTTGTGCACATTGTTTTGCTGTAGGTTAGTTTTGTTTTCCCTAAGTGCTTTGGCACAACTTGCTGTCCATGGAGATGTTTGGCAGTCCTTACTTTCATCAGGTGACATTCCATCTTCCTCCTTACACATTCTGAGTCAGTTGGGTTCTGAACAGAATATTTGATAACTCCATGCCCAATGGACTACTTCTGGCTACTGATCTTTTCACCTAGCAGGTAGGTGACCCCGAAAAGTCACCAAATTGTTATCCAAAGTTCACCCCCCAGGGTAAATTTTGATAACATGAATCAGAGTTTTCAGTTCCAAGAAAGTAGGTTGATTCAGGAAAAAATCACAAAATTGGCTAAGTCCTACTCCAGGTCGCCTTTGGGATAGTTGGGACATCAAGGTGCGGATCGGCCGAAAAGCCTCTAGGCGAAGCGGCTGAGAGAAAAGGAAGCCCATTTCGGGTGGTTCAGAAGAATTTGTCCCAGACAGTCTGGGACAGTTGGAACAAATGTACGTAAAGGACGCGAACTTGCCGGTTCGGCTGAAAACTTCAGCACTAGGACAGTTGGGACAAATGGACGCGTGGGACGCGGATAGCCGAGAAACTCGAGGGCCAATCAGATCATGACACGTGTCACCGGAAGATGAGGGACAAGGAAGCCCATTTTGGGTGGTTCGGGAGTTTTTGTCCCAAACAGTTTGGGACATTCGGGACAGAAAGATGCGAAGGGCGTGAAGAGCTGGCAGACCCGTGGACCAACCAAATCATGACACGTGTCACAAGGAGAAAAGTACAAAAGGTCAGAGGGCGAGGTTTCAAGCACTGACCCGAGCCAATAAAAAGAGGACATGTGTCCAATGAAGTAGGGAAGGAGAGAGAATTGTGCGACCAATTAATGCATGCCACGTGTCATCCAGGTGGCAGAGCGCAGGAAGAAATTTAAAAATCCGTTTTCACCTGTTTTGTGCCCTAGATCTTCAGATCGACATATCTTTCGATTCAGAGCTCAAATTTGCATGTTCTTTATATCAACGGAAATATCATGAAATTCTCTACATGATTTCGGGGTAAATCTTGAATTTTGGTGTAGTCTAGAGAGAAAATCAAGAAATGGCTCTGACGCATGTTCATGGCTAGAAGTGACATTGCGACCAGATTTAATGCAGAATGGGTCGCATTCTCCTGTAATCCAATCAAAATGATAGGGTATGGGTTTGTAAGGTCCCCCATACCATTTTAATGCATCTGCAGTCAAGGAGGGATGGGTTCCCATGTTTCTGTACATTTTCTGTCCCCTGGGCTCGACCCATGCAATGTAAAAAGCCAGATTTAGCTCATTTATAGGGGGGAACATTTCTTTGGATAACAAGCTTCTTCTTTCACCTGTAACAAGTGATTTTTGGAAGTATCAAACCTCTTCTAAAATTGTAACAGGTTTTCTACCTTTTTGATGTTGTAATACAAGGGTTTTGACAGTGGAAATGACAATACAGGCTCTGTGATTAGTTTTCAGTCCTCTGTTTGTGTTGCTTGTTTCATTTCAGACCTCTGATTACATCTTATCAGCTTGTGCATGATGTTTTATGTTGCATTTTATGATCTGTGTCTATCTACAGAACAAGAAGTGTTCACCACTCCTCCTTTGGTGTATCACCTGTTAGTTTAGTTTCATTTTTGCACTTTCTATCTCTGTCTCCTTGGATTTTAGAGTAGGATTAGGTTTCAAACCTCTGTAGTTTTGCAAAATATAGATCTAAATCAGAGGAGTTTGAGGAACCAGCCTCTAATCTTGAGATTCCTCTCTTAGTTTCACAAGTCCCCACACTTGGAGAGAGGTTTCCATGTTGTGTAATCACACTGGATGCTAGAGTGATCAACCTAGAAGCCTGATCTGCATCCAGGGGTGATGTGAGTCTACAACAATAGAACCATAATCATAAATGTAAGCCTATGGCGGTGAAAGAAAGCTGGTAAAACATTGAAATTATGTGAGTCATGTTAAAAGATCTTTCTAGAAAAACGCGTAAAGGACTGCCGCCTTGAGCAGGGTGGTAGTTACAGGACCGTCACCCTATTCAGGGCGGCGGTCACGAGACCGCCGCCCAGTCAGGGTGGCGGTTTCATCACTGAAGAGAAAAAGGCCAGGAAAAGAGGGGAAAAGGGAAAAACAAAGCACACGGGGGCTAAGTGGGGCATGCGGGATGTTAACACACACTTGGAGATCTTTTCTGGATCCTGAACACCTTGCGAGAGACCTGTATCATCATTGGGGCAGCTGTTACGTTATTTTGGCAGTACAGTACTTTACAATTTTGGGTACGTACAGTGCCCCCAAAGTAAGGCCCTATCCACATAATCTAAGGAATCAACCAAACGTGAGAATGGAATGTCTGTAGGTGGAGATGATGAGGACCTAATGGCAATTCCCATAAAATGTGTCTTAGAGATGGGGAATTGGCTAGCTTCAGCTTCCGTGGGTAAGAAAGCCGAAAGTAGGTCTGTAAGATCTTGGGTAGCTAATGGAGAATGCTCACCATGAGGTAAAGGTATCTTAACTAGGTCTATGATAGGTGCTCCTCTATAGGTGGAGGATATGGTGGGAGCTCCTCTGTGGGTGGAGGAGGCAATCAAGTATCCTCTGTGAACTGATGAAGTATTGTGGGTGTCGGTTCCCTAGGTGGAGAAGCCAAAGGTGAAATGGTCTCAATGTTAGCAGAAGGCTCCTCCATAGGTGAGGAAGGAGGTGAAAGGTGTTCCTCTATGGGTGAAGGAACATGGGAGGTTGGTTTTGATGTGGAAGGAGGATTTCGGGCTAGAATCTCCTCTATGGATGGAATATGGGGTAACTGGTAAGCAACACTTGTGTCACTAAAAATAGCGTGGACCTCGCGGGTATGGGTATCACGAGTTGAGACCTTATTGGTTTGATCAGACCAAGGGGCATGATTAAGAAATGGTTTCTTGAAGATGTGTATGTTTTGGTTAGCAGGTGCATTAGGATTATCTAAGGTTAACTCGCCTTTCTCAAGAATTTCTTAGACAATGTTTTTGAAAGTGATGTAATTACCATCACTTTGACCCTTTACTCGATGATAGTTACGGAAGTCATCTTCTCTATACCATGTGGGCGTGGGGTGATCAGGGTCAAAACCAGTGTGTGGTTTTATGGGTGGAAGGGTAATAGCCCTAGCTTTTATAAGCTTTTCTAAGACAAAAGAGTAAGGCTCCCCAATTGGGGTGTATTTCTGTTATTCTCGTTTGAATTTTAAAGTCTGGATAGGTGAGAGTGTAGATGAGGGGGTAGCCTAATTTGATGGATGATCCAGACCAGCTTTGAGTACCATTGTGTTAGCGGTGCCCTTGGGCTTTGAATAATTGTTCTATGGTTTGGAAGAAGAAGAAGTATCATTCTACTTGAATGCCAATTTTTTACTACGTAATTGGATTTTCTTCTCTTCGATGGCCTGAATCTCTAACTTTCATGCCATTGTGAATGCTTCATCAAATGTTCAGAAATTCTGAACCTACAGGATTGGTGAGATATGTCTAGCACAAGCCTGTGTGAAGAGCTCGATGAGTTTTGTTTGTGGCAGTTAGAAGGTGAGTTGATTGATCAGGCTACACCAGTGAGCAATAAAATTTGTAATAGATTCATCCTCATATTGACGCGTGGAGTATAGGTCAGTCATGGTAACCTTCTTGATGATATTGATGGAGAAATGATCCAAGAAGGCTTGGGCTACCTAATTAAATGAAAATATAGAGTGTTTAGGTAACCCACTATACCAATCTAACACAGGTCCAGTCAGAGTCATAGGAAAGTTCCTTAAGAGCAAAGCATCATCGTGCACGAATAGATAGCATTCATGTTTGAATGACCGTAAATGTTATTATGGATATTCCTTGCTATTGAAGTGGTTGAATTTAGGCATCTCCCAATGTACGGGGTATGGACGAATAGGAATTGATGGGTGGATGGGATCGTTGCAAATCTAGTCGTAGGTGAGAGTGTTGCAGGAGCAAGAAACTGATGCCTCTAATGTCTACATCTTTTCCAACATCAATTTGATTAGGTTGTTGGTAGGTTACGATGATTGGGTGCCTCCTATAGCATGCGAGGGTTGGTTTTGGGCATATAACGGGGGTGACACTCTAGTATATGGCATTATTGTGTAGGTTGATTGAGAAGAAAGTAGTGAAATAGGGGGTACATACCCAGAGTGAATAATAGATGAAATGGGAGACTACTGATAGTATGTATACGGGGGTGGAAGGGTTGTGGTAACCCTAGTGGCAATGGGGGATAATGATTATGGAATTGAAAGGACCACATTCTGAAAAGGGGTAGGGCTAACCGAAACTGGAGGTGGTAATGTAGTTATGGGTATATGCAAGACATTAGGGGCATATAAGGTTGCATTTTGGGTAGTTGTAGAAAGTATGGTACATGTGGCGAGTGCAATGGAGTTAGTAGATGTGACAGTCATAACGGGTATAGGACCTAGCTGTGAAATGACTAGGGGTGTAGATGTGCGCAACTCAAATATACCTAGGGCTGATGTAGGAGTGAGAGCAAGAGTCGGGGGGATGGATATGGGCATGTTGTATATCAACTGACCCAAGGCATCTTGGGTAGATGAGTGGGAAAGATAAAATTGCAAGGCGGTAGGGTTTTGTTCCAGAAGTCATGCGAAATCCTCACCTTCGGTAGTGATAGTGATAGGTTGGATGGGATCCATGGCTGGTGATAAAATAGAAGGTCGTGAAGGACTAGGTCAGAGCAGTTGAAAACTGGCATGGTATACGAGTGTAATTTCTTGTCTTCAGGTCAGCACCATGTGAACCAATATTGATCGGGTTGGGCTGCTTCTCTATAAACGACACAGAAAAATAGTAGGGATAGGTGAAACAGGTGGTAAAAAGTGGATTAGGTACCAAATGTAGGCTAGTAAATGACATAGGCTAACCGATGCTAGTTAGGGTAAACCGATGCCTATCACAGGTAACTGCAGTCGGTCACTATGGGAAATGCACATTGAGTCAAAAACAAGGTGTAAGGTCAAATATGACAGGCATGCCAAACCTAATGAATTTTATAAGGTCAATGGGAATGGTAATAGTGACAAGGACTCTGAAAAGTTGAAAAAGGTGACTAAATTTCCTTTTGGGTAGGTTAACCAAAATGATAGTGAACTGACACCAGTTAGTATAACCAACGATAGTCAGGGAGTAACCAATGACAGTTTCTGGACTGACACCAGTCACTATGAAATTGAAACAGTGATGAAAGGAAAATGGTTGTGAATTCAAATCTGATGTGGAATCAGACCCAGAATTCTGAGAATGATGAGAATATGGTCCAAGCACCCTCATATGAAGCAAGAATATACCAACTATGATGAGGAGTGTGCAAGGGTAAACAAGAATAATGAAGAGCATGACCTCTCACTTGAAAATGAAATCCAAGTAGAAACACTAAGAAAAATACAATCCTAAGAGTGGCTTTTCTATTATGTTTGTTTAGCTTATGCTATTTAAGGACTGACTCATTAAACGTATAATAGAATTTTTTGGTGAGGATGGCTTCCTACAAATAAGAAGATCTAAAAGGTGAGGTTTTAGGTATGTTATGGTGGGGGTGGACTTCACTCTGAAGTATGACTTGACAAAGCAGCGAGTTGGGGAGTACCTGCCAATACTCATATCAGTGTGATCGTTGACAGGCATTCTTATGAAAGATGTTGTTTAAGAATGTGTATTTGTTTTGAATTTGTGCAATGTGGCAAGACTCAGAGAGAGAGATGTGCTTTCTATGATTCATTTGTCAACCATCAACTAAGAATGACTTCTAGCATATAATTTTCCCTCAATTAATGTGAGCTAATGCGATAAATCAGAATGTAATACACTTATTTTAAACCAAAATCAAAATATGAAGTTTGATGACACAAATGGATGAATAGGAAGAGGGATGCTCTTTCATTAAAATGTAGAACACAAGAAGAAATGATTCTTTTTAAGTACACCAAAAGAAAGGTTTCTTTTAGAGTAAATACAAAGAAAAAGAGGGTTACCAAGGAAGAAAATTAATGTCTATTCTTTTCATAAGGGAAACAAACACACAACTTTTCCTAGGAATGAATAAAACAAAAAGAACCCCAGATGGGTTCCACTGGGCGTGCCAAAATGTATCACCTGATTCTTAGACATTTCTTTGAATATTAATGAAATAGATAGGGTTAATGGGCATAGGAGGAATACCAATTTAAATTTTGGTTGGTTGGTTACCACGCGCATATAACTTCTGAATCCACATCTGATCGTGAGAGATTCCTTTTGGCTAGGAGTAACTACCTGTAATGAAAAGCAAGACCACCAAAAAGAGTTAAATAATATGTGCAGTGAACTACCTAGCGTGTACTAGATCCAGGAAGTGTGATACTTTCTAGATGGCTTTCAGTCCATTGTTTAAAATAATTTAATGCAGATTATAAAGTAAATATTATCATAATTGAAATGATTTGGGTATCTCATCCAAAATAAAATAAGAAATATTTAATCTAAAAGGCTAAGTTAAAATAAGATCCGAAGGTCAAATAGCTGGTTTTGGGTCTCTACAAGTCTGACAGAGGTCTCAGGAAAATCACAGATGAAAAAAGGTAACATGGGAATAGGTGGATAACTCATTGTTCTAGGTTGTATTGGTGAATATGGAGATTGATGCTGATTAAGGGTGACCGATGGCGGTTGGGTGTAACTGGTGCCAGTTATTGTGGAAAATTGGGAATGGCACAGAATGAGTTTTGGGTCTCCCTTATGATTTCACAAAGGACCCGATTTTCCGGAATGAGGTATTAGGTGGATTGGGTGGGATTTGGTGAAGTTTCAATGGGTATGTGGAGGGGTGAGTATTTATGGAGGTCAATGTGTGGCTAAGAAAATAAAGGATGACAATATAATGATGAAACCAATGAACCAAAGGAGTACAACATTCTACTTATTTGGAACCTAGTTATGGACGCCTGCGAGTGAGGAATGAAGGTACTAGTAAGAGGTTAAAGGCTGTAGAGGCTCACCAATTGTAGGAAAGCTTCTGCATGGGATGAATGTGCATTCCTTTTTTCTTGGTTGGAGAAAATCCTTGCTAAGGTAAGTACTAGATGGCTGTGTAAGAGAAAATGTTTGATCTCCTTACTTACATGTGTGTTCTCACTGAAATTCAATCTCAGAAGATGTGATATCTATCAGGAATGTGCCAATGTTTGCCAACCTCAAAAATAAGGTTGTTTTGGGGATTAAAAGGTAACCGACCATGATTCCGGCTTAACCGGCGATGGTTAGGCGTAACCGGGGTCGGTCAAGGTAGGATTTCCTAGGTTTACTAAACTAGGCATATCCCCTTATTTTTTGGGATCTTGTGTCGCTCCCCCATGGATTAGACTGGAAGCTTCTTGTAAGCATGTGGGAAGTTGGTTAGAGGGAATGTAGGCATTTATTTTTTATGGTTTCGATAAGTCTTAGTTGGTTATGCAAACTTACTAAAGATAGGTCTTAGGGTGAGTTAGTTTGATGAGGTGTCTAGGTGAGAAGTATGTTGACATTATCCCTAATTAAGATATTTAAATAATAAAAAAGGTTGAGGGTAATGAATTAATTTAATTTAATTAATTAAATTAATATTAGTGGAGTTAAGGGGGCCATGGCTAGGTTAATGTGATGAAGGTTGTTTATTTTTCAAGGGACCAAAGGGGAGTGTGACCTAATTTTAGTGTCTACACTTACTCAGAGATCAAAGAAATTGACGAGTCTACAAACCCCTTATTCAGAACTGATTTGGTTATTTCCAGACAAAGAAACTTCAACCAAAACTCTGAATAAACATCCTTAAAACTTCATGATACCACAACAAGAAGGATTTAACAAATTAAAACAAGAGGTTAAGCTATATCAAAAATGGGTATTGTAAATCAACAACATCTAGTTCAACAGAGAAGTAGACAACATGATTTACATCTAGAAATCTCAAACATAGCTACGTAAATATCCCAAGTATCGACTCAAAAAAAGCCAACTCATAAAATGTCCTCAACCAAAAAGGACTTTATCTAATTAGCCTTTAGTTCAATCCTCAAAAACTTAAACAAAGGCACAATATATAAGATCATAAGTTAATACTTCACACACAGATATTCTCAACAATATAACATCAAAATCTAAGAGTCCAAGAAACAATTATCACATAGTTTCCATAAAGAAATTAACTCAGGCAACTCAGTTTTTAACTAAAAAAATAAGAGGATTGCTAAAACATTCATTCTTGTTTCCATACAAGATGAATCCACAAAAATAGAAATTCCAAACACCCATTATCAACCCAACTTCCATCAAATACCGAATTCAAAGAAATGATAGTTTATATAGTAAGTTAAAGAAGAAGTCACTTATTTACTATTTTCTATACAAATTCGAGTTCACAAAACTCTAAATCAAAGTATTCATATTCATATAGTTCCAACAGAAGTAACAAAACTTCAACAAAACAAAGATGCGACAAAGGAGGTTATTATTTTACCTTCTAACAAGCAAAACATCAAACCCAATTCAAAACATGAAGCCACATTACGTTTTCATAAACCCCTTTTTGAATAAAAAAATGGATTCACCCATGTTCAACATTACTCATATCACAACTAGATTTAAGCTGAGATTCAACATTAAATAAATAGTAAAACAACCCATCTCCTACTTTATAAAGAAGAGATTATTCAAAAGAAATACAAAGACTTTTCAAGTAATATTTCATGGTAACCATAATAAAAATAAAAGACCCATATATTTCACGAGAGCAGAGGTCTTTTGATGAAGACATTTAGAGAAAAGTAGAGAAGCTTAATGGATAGAGCCTATCATGCCTGATAGTGCTTCTGTGGATTTAAAGAAGATTTCCAGCTGAACCTCCTCAATTCCTTATTTTCCAAATGAATTCAATAACCAAAAAATTCTTCCTCATATGCTTCTTATACCTCCACTGGATCAAAAATAGTCCAAAGGAGTTAAAAATAGAAACAAATTGAAAACAGAACTGTTGGTTCGTAGAACCAAATATGTCCATGCAGAGCAAAAATTGAAATGCATGAGTAACCAAACAAACTCAAAGAAATCCACTTGCATGGTTTCCAAGGTGATTTTCTCACCAAAACAGATGACCATAAATGCCATTAAACTCCACTTTCCTACCTATATCTCCACACCACTACCATCTAAAGTTAGTGAGTCTAATTTCAAAGATAGCATGCATTACTTAACTCTAGTGACGATTCCAACTAGGATTCCCTCTAGTTTCATGCCTCTACCAAACTGACAGTACTGCAATTCTTTAAATTCAAAATCAAATCTCATAAATGACTTAGAAACTATTGTCACTGCCTTATAATTTCCATACAATCCCTTAGGTCCCTTTCCATCCTTACACTAGTTTAGGTTAAATAAACAATAGTTTAGGATCCGAGTGTTGGTGCCCATTTTGATCCTCTACCATTTTTCCATGTTTCCCCTTTGCTCTTTGTGCTTTAAAATACTTTTTACTCATGAAATCGATGATGTGAAGTTGTAGCTCCATTCTTGTGCATTGGATTATTTGCAAACTCATTACCTTGCCCAAATTTTTCCCGTTCAAATGCCTCTGCCATTTTTCCCGTGTTTTCCCAGCCTTTAGAGCTCAAAATTCTTAATTTTATAATTATTTTCCCTCAAAAATCCCTCACGATGGTCATAAATTTCTTTAAATCACTTTCCATTTGTCCTTTTATTGAAAATTTCTTCACCCACAAAGGAAAAATCACTTTTGGGCATCCCTGGCATTTTCTATTTTTTGACGGTCAGACAGACGTCATTTTCTTGTCAAATTTATCTTCAGAATTCTAGGGCATCACTGGTAATTTTTGTGTTTTTTAACAATCATACAAAAATCCTTTTCCCATCAAATGTTTTCTCAAACATCTTTTCATTCGTGGCAGTTAGAACAGTCAAAACAGTGGAGGGGTGGAGCTACAAAGGCACGGTGGAAAAATTTCCTTTGGTGAAAAGGAGTTAAGGTAAAAAATTGGAGTGCATGCCCTCAACAAATCAGAGGTGGACATGTGTCATGTTTTCATCAAAAGCGGGATGGAAGGATGGAGGAGGACTTAGAAAGAAAATTCTTTTTGGTGAAAGGGAAAAAAATTTGTGAAAAGGGACGTGGGTCTGGTAGGCCAAGCAGAAGTGGACATGTGATAGGGTCAAGGGTAGAACTTCAGGCCTTAGGGGAAACTTGATATTTTTTCCCATTTTGGCATAAAGGGTTAAAATTATAAAATGAGGCCGTAACTCCATCAATGGTCATGATTGAGCCATGTGTATGGCTCAGATCAAAAGAAGGGATTACGGAGTGTCGGGTCTTTATGGGAAATTTAGCTTTTATCCTATAAAGGTGAGAAATCAAAAGGAGGAACACAAGCCTGTAGCCAATCAGCGACCGAAACATGTCTTGGATAGAATAAAAGGTGTGGGTCCATGGGGATGATTGTGAAAAATTTCCTTTTCTCCAAAAAAGGCGGAAATTTGTAAAATTGAGCGACGACCTTGGATCCAATCATATTGTGCCATGTGTCAGTGCCAAATCTCAAAGGCGGAGATGCAGGTATAATTTTGAAAATTTCCCTTTTTTCTAAAAAAGGTAAAAATGTGAAGAATTGAGCTGTGATTCCAATGGGGCCCACTTTGTGCCACGTGTCAAGCCCATTTTCATAGGGCAGAGGGGCAGAGAAAAATGTCAAATTTTTACTTTTTTCCAAAAGTGTTAAAATATCAAAAAGTGATCTCAAACCCATTTCCAATCGCATTGTGCCACGTGTATGGCTCAGATCAAAAGAAGGGATTTCAGAGCATCGGGTCTTTATGGGAAATTTATCTTTTGTCCTATAAAGGTAAGAAATCAAAAGGAGGAACACAAGCGCACAACCAATCAGCGACTGACACATGTCAGGGACAGAGATGGAGGTGTGGGATGGCATAGGAAATGCCAAAAATTTTCCTTCGAAGAATATGATTAAAGTATGAAATGAGAACCACTGCCCCTCAGCCAATCATATTAGGACACATGTCTTATGGGAGGGTAGAGTCCTGTTTCCAAAAAAGCTGGAAATGTGTAGAATCGAGCCATGATTCTGATGGGACCCATATTGTGCCATGTTTCAGCGTCAAATCTCAAGGGCAGCGGGGTGGAGAATAATGTCAAGCTTTTAAATTTTTCCAAAAGTGTTGAAATGTCAAAAAATGATCCCAAGCCCACTTCTAATCACATTTTCACACGTGGAGGGATCAGATTGAAGGGAGAAAGGCATATCAATGGTAACTGTGCATTTTTCAGTTTTCCCACCATTTTTTCTCCAGGAAGTGTGGAAATGCATTTTTTGTATCGATTTTGATCGAATTTTTGGAAAATTCATGTTGTTTTTGTCTGCAAGGACCAATGCAATTGGTTTTGAGGATAAATTTGAAGATCAGTGATGTTTTTGATAAGAATTTTTTCCCTAATCCGTTCAAAAATGTAAAACATTAGATCCAAAAGTTGTAGAGGAAAATTTGGAAAGTTTTAAGGTGAAATGATGGAAGAGGAAGATGATGTGGGTGCTAAAGGAAGAATACATGCTCCCATAAGAAGGAATGATGAATATTTGTAATAATTTACTTTTTTGCATGCCTAACATCTCCTCCTCACAAAATTGGTTAAGTGTCACTTTCAGAAAGTCATGAGTGTGTTTATAACAAACTAAGATGCCATCGGATATTCTTTTCTTGGGAAAGAAGGGTCAAATGTAATAAAGAGTTATATAATTCATGTTTTTTGACATCCAAAAGGTTGGGAAATTAAAAATCAAGAGAAAATTTTGAGAGAAGCTCATCTTCTAAGAAACCCTCCAAAAAACCTAGTTAATGTCTTATGTGCTAGATATTCATTCATGTTGAGTTGGTTACAAGTGTATAGCCATCACGTAGCTCTAAGATTGTTCTTGAAACTCTCTCTTACTGATGAATCTAAAAATCTTTTTAATTATTCTATGTTAGTTTGGGCAATACGATGTCTGTTATCATGTTTAAATGTCTACAAACATTTTTCCTTGTTCTTGTTGCAATCTTGCATTGAAATCTTTAGGAATCACACAAATCTCATCCTTATTGATAGTTTAGTGGAATTTGCAATTTCATTTATCAAAAGAGATTTCATCTGACATTGAAAATAAGTAGTTTAAAATCACTTCACCTTCATTTGTTGAAAGAGATTGCTTGTAAGCCTTTAGGGGTACCTTAGGCATAATTTGATCAAAGATTTTGATGTTTAATTGAGTCCTGTAATTCAATATTTTGTGTTGAGATCTCAAAGATTGTGTGAAGAGTGCAAACCTAGGCCTCCATTTGTGTATCTCTTCTAGTTGAAAGAACATCCTGACTATTTTGAAGCATTTTATCTGATAGTTGTTCAAATGTTGTAGAGGTTGTCAAAGATCTAGGATAGTCAAGTTTTTCTTGCCAATATCCCACCAAACATCACTCTAAACAACTAATCCTACCCTTTTTTTACCCTTATTTTGACCTATACACCCACAAAAGATCAAAATCCATTTGCTAAAGTATGCAGAATAGATCAGGTTTTCAAAATGTCTTTAGTAACCCTTGTCTTGAATTGAAAGTATCTACATAATTTGGAAGTGACAACTTGTGAAAGTCATATTTGGAGTGTTGATCATATTTTCCCAAGGCCCCTTCATACTATTTACAAAAATTGAGGGATATCTTCATCTCCTTCACCATTTGAGGGTTACAAAATAGGTCCTCTTATCTTGGTTGAAGGGCACAACATAAAATAGTTAGGGCAAGATCAAGTCCTATTTGATTGCTATCCGTCTCTCCACAAATCTGAGTGCAAGTTAGATCACATCCCTGGCTACAAAATGACATACATCATGATCTATCTTTCTTCAAGCCTTATGCCATATCTATGATGGTGCTCAAACTGAAAATGAAAACAATTTTGGGTACCAACACCAGTGGCATTGCTACCGAGGACTTGTTGAAAATATTTGAGATATTTAGATACATGTCAAACCCCGGTAATTTTTCTTACAAATGTTGCATGCAAGTAAAATGTTGAACCATCATTTTATAATTATATTTGTAAGGATTAAGTGAAGATATAAGTTCTACCTGTAATTTTATCAGTTTCTAGTAGTAGTTGCACTTCATTTGCATTTGTGGTTGATAAATTAAATAAAAGGAAGGTTTGATATATAAAGTCCTTAGTGGTGACTCCATGTTGATTTGATCTTGATAAATAATAGTGTCTTAGCTTTCTGTCATTTATTTGTGTGTTGCTAATCTCTGTAAACCTTGAGGGAAGAAGATCTCTCTTCAGGAGGGACCCAAATAGAAAGTTATTTCAAGAATTATGAAAGACAATTTTAGAGGAAAGAAAATTTTGGTTGGAAGGTTGTTTAAGGTCAGACATCAAGCAAAGGAATATCCATTAGTCAGAGAGATCATCCTTTAGTAGAGGATTACCACTCTTCTTCCAGTGATTCTGATTCAAGTAATCCTCTCATAAAATTGTTTACTTCAACTAGTGAAGGTCCTTCTACTGTACCTGGTGAGTTCCTTTTTCAAACTACACATGTGAGTTTCAATTCTAGAAAAACTTTCCAAGAAAATCAGCACCTAGAGAATACCAATCTTGTGAACCACATTCTTGAGCCCCAAAAACCTCTCACTCCTCATCATTCTATTTCTCCTCTAAGATCACCACCTCAAAACAATATGGCTCAGCCTAGACCTCCATTTTTTGTTAACACCTTTGGCCCAATAAATTTTAGAGGAATGGTTGGTTATCGTAATGTTATCCCACAAGATGTTAGAAGTAGATTGCCAAATTTCTAAGGGAATAATTCCATAATAGGTGATCAACATCTCAAAATTTTTGTTAACATGATGGAGGATTTTGAAATAGAGTTTGAAGATGTCTATGTCAAATTTTTCATTAATACACTAGAAGAGGATTCAAGGGATTGGTACAAGGCTCTGCATGATAATTTAATTGATTCATGGATAGAAATGCAGAATGCATTCAGATTGCAATATGGTGACAAGATTGATCCTCAATTTCTCTTGTTTGAATTTGAGAATATGAAGAAGAACCCCAATGAATCAGTTCATGACTTCAGGCACAAGGTTTAACAAAATTTTTAGAAGGTTTCTTGTTAATATGAGGCCTTGTGATTAATATTTTTTAATCAAATATGCAGATGAATATTATAAGAAGGCATCCTATTACCTAAGAGACAATAAACCTACCAATTTAAGACATGCCTTCACAATGGCACTACAGATTGAGAACAATATCAAATCAATTGGGAAACATCTAAAGAGAGATGGTGTAAAGTTGATAAAACCTGGCAAGCCTCAAGCAACCAAGAGTGTAGACTTGGAGGAAGTGGTGAAAACTTTGGCAGAGGCTGTCAAAGAGATTTCCTACAAGTTGGCAAGAGCTGAGAAGGGAATTGTGTAACATTCCCATTTTAAGACTTTAGAAACAAGGGAATTTTTTTTTACTTAATGTTCACTGTTCTACATAAAAATTAATTTAGAACACACATTCAATGCCAGTCAATCTCATAACAGATAACCATATATAGTTGTTAATGACTTGGTGATACACTGATCTATTCATTCAATGACTCGGTTACCTACTAATCTATTCATGTTTTACTTTAAGTATTGAATACTTATAGTATAATTTGTATACTTGGTTTTCTCCCTAATCTGGGTACTGAGTGATCTTGTCTAAAGAACATACCTAAATATTTGTTACCAATATTCATCTGGTATCATGTGGCTTTAAACTAGGTGACATAGGACAATACAACCAGTAACTTATGATACTTTGGCCAAAGATTTACAACATACTATGTCTGTCTCTATTCCTAGACGTCATACTCATCATTTTGGAATATATCCTTCACCTCACTCCTCTATTATCTAGAATGGTCTTTACTGACTACCGTCATTCCACTTGTTTAAGGTTTAACCCTAGCCCAGGTTAGGAACATAGTCTATTATAGGAAGACACTCTCAATGAATTAGGGTAAAAAGAGCATACCCAGTTGACCTAAGTCTACAAGATGTGCCAAAGTACCCTGAGTTATTGAAAGTTACTCCCTATCCTAAATATGTTACTAACTTGACCTAGATAAAAACTAATTTCAAGTCCTTATTGTGTGTAGATATAGATGATCAATGCAGAAGGGTTTTGCCACATGTCAAATTCAATGTTATATCCTCGAGAAGTCCCAAGTCTTGTCGAAGGTACAGCCCTACATTCGGCATATGTCGGCATCCTATAGAAAATGATTCATCATGATGTACATACCCTAAGGAGGTTACTAATGTTAAATTAATTTAGATTATAAAACAGATTACAGGGTCTATGCTAAACCCTAATCCAAAACTCCTAAAGTCCTTATTCTATGCTTGGTTCGATTAAGCATTTAAGAACTTCCTCTAACTCATGATTGCTTTTAATGTTCATTTATTTAGTTTAACAATAGTTAACCAAAATAAGACAGCAATATCATAAGTTCCATTACACACATCTTTATCATTCCAAGAAGGTGTTGCAACCAAATAGGGTCAGCCAAGGTAGACTTTATAAGAATGAATTCTACGTTTAAAGATCATGTCACCCTTCCTTCGGTTATGTTTCATTTAGTGAGGAAGAAACTTCCTCTATTTGATTAAGTGTTAGGGTTTGTCAACCTTTCTTATCTTTCACAAACTCTAACATTCCATCACATATTCATTACACATTTAAATACTATATTGGAATTGTTTAGATAAGATTGATAACTTATGCAACTTAACAAGATGCATCTTATTAATGGAGATTAAAATAATTCCCTTTTTATCTAACTTATCCAGTTTATCCAAATTATACAAATAATAGATATGAATAATGTCATCAAGATAGAAAGTTCATCTTCTTCATAAATATAAGATAGATTATACAACCAATACAAGTAAATCTCCAACATTCAAATTCTTCATTTAAACTTATTCATTAACAATACTATGTATTTCAACCATGTTGTATAACAAACATCTTTTGTTTCAAAAGAATACAACTTTTATTTTTCAATACAATTCAAGAATGAATCAAAACTCTTTACATAAGGTTCAAAATAATATAACTCAATACAACATGAAAGTTCCTGTCTTCTTTCATCACTTACGATGTCCATCTACAAAATTGCTAGCACGGGTCAGTTCAATGAAAAGCATGATAAGCACTAAGCATTAAAGTAAAGTGCATTCCACTAATTCTTCATTAAACAACTTTGCTTTCATGAATTAATTGTAAAACATCATGCAAGTAAACATAAGTAATAACATCAAGTAATAAATACAATTAAGAAATATGGATTTACTGTTAAGAAAGGAACATTTTATAATCTGTAACTTCAAAATATACCACAAGATTTAATAGATCCTATCAATTTGCTTTTGGATCGGTCATGAAGTCTTAACAATAATTTATTTCATAAATTCGTAGAGATAGAAGAACACGTTTAACTTTTCCCAATCTGCAAGGGTTAGTTACAACATAAATAATATTAGTAAGTTTCATCCCTCCATATAGACAAGAAGAGAATCGAATAACAAGAAGTTCAATAAATATATTTATCATTCAACAAAAAAATGATCTCAAACTAACAAGGACCCCAATCCTTATTTCATTTCATTTATAATATGAAATGAACTACATCATCTATTATAAACTTAGATATTTTTATGCTATTTTCCAAAAGAGAACTAAAAACCGAAGGCACAGTCAAGTATGCATACTTCCAATTTCCATGCAACCTTCCCAGGAATACCTATCCTCATCACCTAGCTCAAATTCAATTCAAAGAGGAAAACATAGTACATTCTCAAACTAAAGGCTGACCCCTCCCAAGAGAGTATAATTCTCTCTCCTAATACATGGTGGTTCAACAAGAGTATAATAGTGGAGTAAAATTCCTCCAATCAAAAAAATATTTGGAAATCATAATAACTGAATACTGAATCACCATTACAAACATTAAAAACAAACTTATAATGAGAAGGCAGTTTGAATTTTCCCAATTAAAACCAATTTTCCCACTTATCTTTCCATGCCACTTCCATTCATAGTTCGCAAGATATAATTACAATTCATAGTTCATTTCTAAATTTAGAGATGCCTCCACGTAGATTCTTATAACTTTCACTAACCCCTGCCACACTGGTAGTACTTTCATGCATTACAAAACCAAATAAAAAAAATCCCAATTAAAGCTTTGGAACTACCGCTTGGTTCCCATTGCCAATGGCCCCTAGGTCCCCTTTCATATCCCATTAGTTTAGGATAGATAGAATTTGCTTAGGTTAGATATTAGGTTAGTTTAAATAAATAACCTTAGGATATAACCCCCGAAAATAGTTTGCCACCCTAGGATAGGATGTAGTTTTAACCAAAAAAAAACTATAGGTTTAGAAATAACTTAGGAACCCCCTAGGTCACTTCCTTACAAGCTAACAAATTAGGTTTGAATGTCGTCCCTCGTAAATAAGTATAATAATAGTAGTCAGGTAACTTACCTAGGTCCTGTATTTATTAGGGTACACAACAATCTACTTTTCTCAAGAATCTGAAAGCAGGGTTCTTATTTCTCTTGATGCCATAAGTGCCCTGTAAGGGTTGACCAAGAAGAGTTGAGCTCAACACAAAATAGAATGCAAGCATTTTTTCCAAGATGATAAATAATTTTCCATAACACAAGTTCAGTCCGTTAAGCCTCACAATTGATGAATGTTAGTTTTTCATTTAGTTTTGATAAGAAGATTTAAAACATACCTTAGATTAATGGAATTGATATGAGGAAGAGTCCAATAGCGAAAGGTAAGTTACAACTCTTAAAACCAGATTGTAACTTTTCTAAAGAGAGTGAAATAGATTATTGCAAGAAATAGCATACCATCCCTCCAATCAAAGAGCATAATTGATTTATCCATTTTTAGCATGATCTTCAGTAGTCAAAAGAACACACCTTTATCAATAAAATCACATGTCAACACTTGAAATGAAAAGGAGGAATATAACCATTGCCAAGGGTGTTATATGCTTCCCCCCTAAAAATAATCATCTTCCCAATGATTACCTCATTTTAATCATTACATTTAGGATAATCAATTTTTATTCACTTTATAAGCATATGTTTGCAACAGTATCAGAATTTTAAGTTCCAGCAATTAACATTAATTAGCTGTTTATTCAAACAAATAAATATCTACCCAAACTGGCATATTTATTGTATTATAAAGATAAAATCACATTTTTTTATCCATCAACAGAATTAATTATGTTAAAAAAGATATGGAAAATTAGTTTTCATATCATCCAAGTTTTCCCAGGTTGTTCTTTCTTCATTAAACTAGTCCCATTGGACCTTGCATTGACTTATCTCACGATTTCTCAAATGTAACTGGTGAGTTTCCAGTACTCGTATGGGTTTAACCACAATTATTCTTGGCTCTTGGACCTATAAGGAATTCCAATTTAACACATGTGATAAATTTGAAACGTATTTCTTAAGCAAAGAAATATGAAAAATATCATGCATGCGTGATAAAGCAGGAGGTAGTTCTAAGCGGTAAGCTACAGGGTTGATTACTTCAAGTATCTCAAAAGGTCCCACATAACGAGGTGATAACTTAACAGCCTTGCCAAAAGTTATAGAGCTATTTTTCAATTTGACTTGAAGAAAGAATTTATCACCAAGTTCAAACTTCTTATCTACCTGCTTCAAATCAACATAACTCTTTTTTCTATCTACTGCTTCTTTCAAGCGTTCACGAATCAATTTAACTTGTTGTTCCATTTCAGTAAGGATTTCAGGTCCAATTACCTCTCTATCTTCCATGTTGTCCTAACCAATAGGGGTTATGTATTTTCTTTCGTATAACGCTTCAAAAGGTGCCATCTTAAGAGGCATGAAATGTATTATTATATGCAAACTCAACTAGTGGAAGGCACTCTTCCCATTTGTACTACTGATCCATATAATATATTCATAACATATCTTCTAAAACTTGATTAACTCTTTCAGTCTATCCATCTATTTCTAGATGATACGTAGAATTGAAATTCAACTTAGTTCCTAAAGATGAATTAAGTGTTTGCCAAAATCTTGACATCATTCTAGGATCTCTATCTGAAATGATTAATTCAGGTACTCCATGTAATCTGAAAATTTTGTATACAAATATTTTAGCTAACACAGGAGAATCATTCTTCAGATTTCTAGTGATAAAATGTGTTACCTTCGTTAGTTTATCCACAACTATTAAAATAACATCATGTTTATTTCTTGACATAGGCAACTGCTATCCAAAATAAGCCCCTTGCTTATTTTTGGCTAACTCCCTTTCATTTATTCTTCCTTGTGCCTCAGTTAAAATTTTCCACTTTTCAGGCACTCAAAATTTTTTGGAACTAGGTTCATCAGATAGATTATTTCCTCACCTTTCCAGAAAGGTAAAATTTTCCTTCTAACTCCTTGTATTTTGCAAGTTATGGCTCGGCAGAGTTTTTGAGGGAAATTTTCCCTAGGGAGGTCCGTAGACCAATCAAAACATGCCACGTCAGTGGCGAAATGGAGGGTTGGCAAAGGTTATTTTGAAAAATTTCTAAAGGGCCAATAGGGGGCGCAAAGAAATTTTTTTGGTCTGAAGCCTCGCAAACCAATGAAAATGTGTCGTGTGTTGAAAGGCTGGTGGGGTCGGGGGCACGGGGGGAATTTTACAATTTCACCAAAGTGTTGCAAATTTCACAATAAAACTCCACCCCCCGAAGGTCCGCACCAATGAGAAGGTGCCATGTGTCATGTTTGGGGTAGTTTTCAGCAACACAAAGGGAGAATTTGGAGCACAGGCCCGCGTCCAATTGGAGAGTGACACGTGGCAGTGGAGTGGCGGGGCGTGGAGCGATAATGGAAAATTTTCCAAAAAACTCAAAGGCGTAAAAAGGCCATTTAAACCTGTGGACTAATAAAAAAGTGCCATGTGGCATCGGAGTAGCAGGGGGTGGAAATTTTTGGGGAAATTTTCCCAAATACAAAAAAGAGGGAAAATTTTTGGGTTTCGGCCCGCCGAACTGATTTTTGCCCTATTTTGCCCTAAATCTTTAGAGGGGCATATATTTTGATCCAGAGCTTGATTTTAATCAATTTTGGTGTCAAAGGAAAGCTATTAAAGTCCTCTACATGATGGAATCTTTAATTTTGTATTTTGATGGAGTTTAGTGAGAGAAAATGAGAAAAATACCTTTGGCATGGGGAAAAGAGCAGAACTGACATTCAACCACCATTTTTAATGCAAATGGCTTCCATTCTTCTCTAGCATGGTCGAAAATCTTGGGGAATGAAAATTTAAGGGTACCCATGCCTTTTTTATGGATCTATTTGGTGGTTGAATGATTCTTTTCATTTTTCTTGCGTTTCTCCTTCCTGAGCTTGAGTTTTCATTATTAAAAGCAAAATTTGGTTCATTTGTAAAGGGTTGGACATTTTTTATGAACTACAGGCTCCATTCTTCACCCTTGTAAGTAAATTTGTGGAATATCAGACCTTTTTTAGGACTGCAACATGTTTTCTACCTTCTTGCTATTGTAATGAACTGTATTTAAAAAATGGAAATGAAAATGCAAGCTCTTTAAATGAATTTCAATCCTTTCTTGTGTTGTTTGCTCTATAATGATCTCTCATTACAATTTTAGCAATTTGTGCATGATTTGTGTTGCATTTTCATAATCTGTGTCAATTTGCAGAAATAGATGTTCACCACTCCTTTGGTGTATCACCACTTTTACTTAGTTTTATTTCTTTTGCATCCTTTATCTCTATCTCCTTGGAATTTAGAGTAGCATCTAGTATTAAACCTCTACAAATTTCATGCATACATCTGATCAGAGGAGTGAAGGAACCATCCTTTAATCTGGAGGGTATTTTCCCATTTTTGCAAGTCCCACACTTGGGGAAAAGATTCAATGTTGTGAAATCACACTAAATGACCCATTTCTCACTTACAGACCTAAAGGTCATTTAGGGGGTATTGTTGATTTGCGCTAACAACAACTCTTTTACAAAGTCCATGCTTATCACTTGCCATTTATACTATGGTATGCTATGAGGATACAACAAATCGGTTGGGTGCATATGTTCCACTTTAGCACATTGACATTTAAGGCAATGTGTCATAAAGTCTATTACATCCTTTTTCATTCCCTTCCAGAAATATTGTGTTTTTATATCAGCAAGCATTTTTGTAATACCAGGGTGTCCAGAAAAAGGTGAATTGTGAAATTTTGATAACAATTTCTTTTACAAATAATTTAGCAAAGGTACATAACCTATGTTTTCAAAGCGTAAGTTTCTTTCATTATCGAAGTGAAAACCATTATATCTCGAATCACTAGAATCTACAACAAGTGTTACCTTTCCTTGCTGAAAATAAGAATCAGATTCCATAGCAATTTTTACTTCATTCTTAAATTGAGTTCTCAATGTTATAAGGGTAGAAATGTGCTTCCTCTGACTTAGAGCATCAGCCACTCTATTTTCTTTACCCTTGATATAATCGATTTCAAAATTATATTGAGACAAAAAATCTCACAACCTTTGTTGTCTTGCATTAAGATTTGGGTGAGTGAAGATATATTTCAGCCCAATATGATTAGTTTTTAATTCAAAAGGTCTACCAAGCAGGTAATGCCTCCAAACCCTTAATGCATGAACAATGGCATAAATCTCTAAATAATGTGGATCATAATTTAACTCATGTAACTTAAGTTTTTTACTTTCGTAAGATATGACATGACCATTTTGTAACAAAATCCCTTCCAAACCTTCACCAGATGTATCAGTTACCACCAGAAAATCTCCATTAGGATCTGACACTGCAATAATAGGTGCTAAATTTCACTATTCCTTAAACGTTTTGAATGCAATTTCATATTTCCAATTCCAAACAATTTTTTTATCCTTCTTCTGTAAAGAAGTTATTGGTGGAGACACCTTAGAGAAGCCTTTTACAAATTTTCTATAGTAGCCAACAAGTCCCATGAAGCTTCTAACTTCATGTACATTCTTTGGTGTAGGCCACTTAGTTATAGGTATAATTTTTGAAGGATCTACAGCTATTCCATTCTTACTTATTACATGTCCCAAATAGTGTACTTCTGTGTCGTAGAAAGAACATTTAGAAAGCTTACTAAATAACCATCTCTTTCTTAATGTTTCCAAAACTATCTTCAAATACTCATGGTGTTCCTTAAAACTTCTGAAATATATGAGAATGTCATCTAAGAATATGAGAAAAAATTTGTCCAAGTATTCTTGAAAGATATTATTCATTAAATTCATAAATGTTGCAGGTGCATTTGTTAATCCAAAAGGTAAAACCGTGAACTCATAATGTCCATACCTTATCCTGAAAGTTGTTTTATGGATATCCTCATCCTTAATCTACAATTGATAATATCCAGATAGAAGATCTATCTTAGAATATATCGATGCTCCATGTATCTAATCAAATAAATCATCAATCCTAGGGAGTGAGTATCTATTTTTTATTGTTTCCTTGTATAACATTCTGTAATCAATGCACAATCTAAGTGTTCCATCTTTCTTTTTCACAAAAATTACAGGTGCTCCAAAAGGTGAAACACTTGGTTTGATCAAACATTTAGATAAAATTCCTTGTAATTGAGCATTAAGCTCTACTAATTATGTAGGAGTCATTCAATATGGTGCCTTAGAAAAAGTTTCAGTTCTAGGTTTGATCTCAATCGTGAAATCAAACTCCCTTTTGGGTGGAAGACCTAGAAATCAAATTCCCTTTTGGGTGGAAGACATGGAAGTCTCGTAACAGTGGATATCATTCTATAACATCACTATTCTCTTCAGTTGTTTCAGCAATTTTTACTACATATAAGGTACAACCCTTATTTTTGGCCTTCTTAAGTTGCATAGCTAACAGTTTCCTAACAAAAATTTCATGTTTCACACCTTGAATCCCTGTTGTTTTCTACAGGTCATCTACACAACTAATGTGTTTTTCAAAACAATCCACTTTAGCCTTATGTTAAGATAACCAATTAACACCTATGATTGCATCATAAGACCTCAAAGGTGCAACATAAAGATCAACTTCAGTGGAAAATCTAGGTAAATCAAGGACTACACCAAAAAGACACATATTAATTGTATGAACAACATTATTTCCATACTATACACTCCATGTTTTATCCATGTTTCCACCTTTTATTTTTAATTTTACTGCTAATTTATTAGAAATAAAGCATTTAGTAGCTCCGGTATTGAAAATAATAGTTATAGGTAAACCAAATAACTTACCCAGAACTTCTATAGGATTGGCATGTTTCTCAGCTTGCTTGTCAGCTACTGTAGCATGTATCTTGTGCTGCTGATTATGATCATCCTTTTTTAAAGGGCACTAATTTGCATAATGATCTTTTCCACAGTTATAGCAACCTCCTACAGGAATTTTTCTAGGCTTAGGTTTATTTCCAGCCTTAGAGTTATCATTCTGACTCCCATGGGACTTCTGTCCATTATTATTATTTTTAGCAAAGTTGTTCCATGCATTACCATTAGACTTGTTTGTTGCTTATTTTTTATTAGTATCAGATGAAAAATTACTTTTCATTCTGAATTTCATCCATGGTCCTTTCTTAGGTACAAAATATGATGAAGAGGAGTTAGGATTTTTCTTCCTTACTTCCTCCTTGTGAGTAGAAATTACCTTTAATTTTTGTTCCTACCTTATGGCCTTTTCAACAACCCCTTCCATCATGGTTGGGCTATGAACATCCACCTCTGCTCCTATAACAGGATTCAATCCCATGATGAATTTTTGTATCCTGAACTTCTTATTTGTTTGATACTGATGTATGTACATAAGGAGTTTTGTAAATCATTCCAAATAATCAGTTATCATTAGCTTTCCCTATGCTAAGTTCTGAAATTCAGTAATTTTCTGATCATAGTAAAGTTGTGGCAGCCAACGTTACCTAAAGTAAACCTTTAAATTTATCCCAGGTGATATTAGTTTCATCAATTTTTAACATATCCTTTTGACTATCCCACCATGAAGATGCTTCATGTGAAAGCTGATATGCTCCCCATATTGCCTTTGTTTCTTCTGAGAAATTCCCTATTACAAAGTATTTCTCCATTTCGATGAGCTAGTTATTATCTCCATCTCCTAATGTGGTGCCATCAAACTTAGGTGTACTTATCTTTTTTATATCATTAGTGAGTTCAAGTGCTAGCCTATCCTTTTTTCTTTTTCAGGTTGATCAGGTATGTTCACATTGTTATCATCAACACCTACACTGGCATTATCACTAAGAGATGGCTGATTCTTGTTGTCAGCATCTTCTTCCTCCTCATTTAACCATTAATTTTTGTTCAATTATAGACCAAATGATCTCTTGTGTCTAACAGGGAAGCAAGGATCTCATCTAGTTTCTGGGAAGTTGCTACTCTTTCCTTAGGCAGAAGGTTTTTTGTAGCATTTCCTCTTTGTTCTAACCATTTTCTATTACAATAAAAATTAAGTTTCATTAGATAATGAACACAATAGGTCCAAGAACTACAACCTCCAGCTTTAATACCAAGATATAACTTTCCCATTTTAAGAATTTAGGGACATTTTTTTTTTATATTTTTTTACTCATAACGTTCACTGTTATGAATAACACATTATTTTAGACCACATATTCCATACCAGTCAATCTCATAATAGATAACCCTATGTAGCTGTAAATGACATCGGTTATACACAGATCTATTCATACCATGACTGGGTTACCTACCGATCTATTCATGTTTAACTTTAAGTATTGAATACTTATCATATACTTTATATACTTGGGTTTTCCTACCCTAATTCAGGTACTAAGTGATTTTTTTTAAAGAACATATCTAAATATTTGTTACTAATATTCATCTGATGTCATATTGCTTTAAACTATTGTGACATAGGATAATGTAACCAGTAGCTTGCGATACTTTGGCTAAAGATTTACAACATGTTGTGTATGTATCTATTCCTAGATGAGATACTTGTCATTTTGGAATACATTCTTCACCTCACTCCTATGTTATCTATGAATGGTCCTTACTAACTACTGTTAGTCTACTTGCCCAAAATTTAACCCTAGTCCTGGGTTATAAACATAAATCTATTATAGGAAGATGCTCACAATGATTTAGGGTATAAAATGGTATACTCGGTTGACCTAAGTCAATAGGGTGTTCCATGGTACCTTGAGCCATTGAGATTTACTATCTATCCTAAACATGCCACAAACTTGACCAAGAGAGAAACTAAGTTCAAGTAATTTTTGTGTGTAGATCTAGATGATCAACGCAAAAGGGTGTTACCATATGTCAGCTACAATGTTGTATCCTAGAGAAAACCCCAAGTATTCTCAAAGTTACAACACTACAGTTTGGCATGTGCCATCATCCTACAGAAAATTCCTTATCTATGATGTACATACCCCAAAGAGTTTATTGATGTTTAATGAATTTAGATTATAAAATAGATTACAACATCTATGCTAAACCCAAATCCAACACTTCTTTACTTCTTGTTCTATACTTGAATCAATTAAACATTAAAGAACTTCCTCTCAACTCATGATTTATTTTAATGTATGATTGTTTAGTTAGTTTAACAATAGTTAACCAAAATAGGATAGCAATATCATAAGTTCCATTAAATATAACTCAATCATTCCACAGAAGGTATAACAACCAATTAGATTCAACTAAGAGTAGACTTTCTAGGTAAATGAAGTCTAATGACTTACAACGATCATATCACCATTCTTTAGATTACATTCCTTTTAGCAAGGAAGAAAATTCCTCTACTTGATTGAGTGTTAGGGTTTGTCACAACCCTTCTTGTCCTTCACAAGCTCTATACGTTTTATCACATATTCGGTACAAATTCCAATACTATATTGGAGATTTTTTAGATAAGATTGATAACTTATGCAACTTAACTAGCCACATCTTATTAAGGGAGATTGAACTAGTTCCCTTTTTACCTAACTTATCAAGTTTTTGTAAATTATAGCATATTATATATATGAATAATATCATCCAAGATATAGAATTCCATATTCTTCATAAATATAATATAGTTTACCCAACCAATACAAGTAAATCACCAAAATTCAAATTCCTCATTAAAAACTTATTCATTTACAAGACTATGTATTTCAGGTATGCTATATAACAAACACCTTTCATTCCAAAAAGAATACAACTTTTCATTTTCAATACAATTCAAGAATGAATCAAAAGTCTTAACATGAGGTTCAAAATTAAATAACCCAATACAAAATTAAAGTTCCTATCTTCTTTTAATCACATTACAATGTCCATCTACAAAATTGCTAGCATGGGTTAGTTCAATGAACTGAGCATAATAAGACACTAAGCATTAAAGTAAAGTGCATCCCACTAATTGCTTCATGAATTAACTTTTATTTCATGAAACAATTGAAAAACATCATACAATTAATCATTAGTAATAACATCATAGTAAGAGAAGACGATTAAAAAATCTGGATTTACTTTTAAGAAAGGAACATTTTATAATTTGCAACATCAAAATTATACCACAATACTTAATTGATCCTAACAATTTGCTTTTAAATCTGTCAACGAGTCTTATCATTAAATTATTTCATATATTCGTAGAGGTTAGAAGGAAACCTTAAAATTTTCATAATATACAAGAAGTTAGTTACAACATAACTGATATTAGTCACATGTTTCATCCCTCCATAAAGACAAAGAAGAGAAATGAATAAGGAGAAGTTCAATCAATAGACTTATCAGTCAACATAAAAAGGATATCAAACCAACAACGACCCCAAACCATATTTCATTTCATTTATACTAAGAAATGAAGTCCATCATTTATTATCAAACTTATAGATATTCGTAAGCTAGTTTCTAAAAGAGAACTCAAAAATGAATGTACTGTCAAGCCCACATACTTCCAATTTCCATACAACCTTCCCAGGAAGACCTATTCTCATTCACCTAGCTCAAATTCAATATCAAATCTCATAATAGGAATACATAGTACAATCTCTAAACAGTAGAATTCCCACTCCCAAGAGAGTATAATTCTCTCACTTTAATTTATGGTGGTTCAACAAGATTATAATAAAGGAGTAAAATTCCTCCAATCAAAAAAGGATTGGAAAGTCACAAAAACTCTCAATTCGAAGATTAAATTCACCATTACAAACAGTAACAACAAACTATTATTGATAAGGTAGCTCAAAATCCCTAGCAAGAGACACATTTTCAATATCCACACAAGTGATACTGTAAATTTTTCAGACCACATACAAAATAACATGTTTGAATTTAGCATTCTAGAAAACCCACATGACTCGGATAGAAGTAAATAGTTAAGTAATTTGATAAGATAAGCCCTGTCGTACCTTCTTCCAACTCATCTAAACAAAATAACCACAAACCTCTCTAGTTCGTTTTAAAATCATACGAATATGTAGGGTTTTTTTAACATCAAATATAGAAAGGAAGTAAGTAGTTCATTCCATGAACCTTCTATAACTAGATATGACTATACCGTAATGGAACACAGTTCTATTTCCAATCATTTATAAGAACAAACCAGTCAATTTTTCCCACAAGACATGGGATATCGGTCAGAGGAGAGTCAGGGAATATATTTTTCTTTGATATTCTCATGCTACTCTATCGGGTTCAAGTTCAAAACTAAAGTGCAGTTCAAGAGGCATAAGCCATACAACCATTCATTCACAACATCAAAAAAATGGAGTGACACAAGGGAATTTTGTGAGGAGATTACCATTTCGGCATCCAACCAAAGAAAAATACTCAAGCTACCCTCGAGAAGATAGTTCAAAAAGGAGACTGAGGTCTCCAAAACTAGACAGAACATACTCATAATTGTACTAGCTCATTGATTTCCCCCATAGAGAATCAAATATTACCAAAAATAAATACCTGTACTTGTCTTAGATTTGTGCACAGATCACGAGCATCAAACAACTCAAATTCTAAGAATAATTTAAAACAGAATTGCATTACCGGTTCTAGATAAAAGCTCATAATAGCAATCCAACACCCTATTAAAGAGTCTCAAGCCTTTCGTTTTCATAAGGAAGAATAAAACCCCAGTCAAGAACTTAAGTACAAAGTACAAAACAATAACTCAACAACTCAACTACGATGTCATTCATAAGAACCATGTGTAGGTACAAGTATCGAATACAAAGGTTTATCCTAAAGTCCAGATCTTACCAAGTTATGCATTAAGTGCAAACACATTCACAAGGCTCCAAAAAAATCTCAAACTAGATGCATGTCCTTAATACAAGCTTAGTACATTCGTGGAGTTCTATTACAACTTCCCGAACAAAAACTTAAACAAAAATACAAAGCCATCCAAACAACACTGTCAGTTCAAAATGGCCAAGGAGCTTCTAATTCAAACTCAACAAGCTTAAGAACAGGTTGAAACATGCAACAACTCAATAATGAACCCAACAAAATTCATAACCCAAAAATAATTCAAAACCCAACAAGTAATAATCTAGCTCTTTCCACATTCTTTTCAAATGCAAGAAACCAAAGTTTCAAATACAAGACTACAAGCTTCACATACAATTAACAGAACTACTATTTCAAGTTATAGAGTTCAAAAGAGCTTCAAGTATAGGTTACAAAGTTCCAAAACAATCACATGTAAACCGCTAACAACTAGTACAGAGAATTTTCCCAAAAACTATCAATAACAGCCAAGTATTCACGTTCTAAAACCCACACAATTTTAAAGAATACATGCAAGTGAATAGCCACATACCTCATGCAAATATAAAATTTCCATTGAGAATAAATTTTTTAATGAATCATTTAGAAGAAAGCGTGAAATCTTAACGGGTTGAACCTCTCATGTCTGACAGTTCCTCTTCTAATTCAAAGAAGACTCCCAACTGAGTTTCCAAGACCTCTTCTTGTCCATGCAAGATCAAACTACGATAATATTTTTCCACAGTGCCATCTTATACATTTCTCGAACCGAAAAATAGCTCAAAGAATTCAAAAATAGCCACTAAGTAGAAATCAAACTGCTTGGTTTGAAAAACCAGCTAGCTCTATGTAGCGAGTGAAAATCATGAAGCATGCAAAGCAAAACAACCCCCAACAAATATGCATTAGAATGCCTTCCAATACAGCTTGCTTGCCAAACTTGAGGCACATTAATGCCATTGAAATCTAATTTTCCCATTTATCTTTCCTTACCACTGCGTCATTCATAATTGGCAAGACCTAATAGCACTTCATAATGCATATCCAAACTACAGAGATGCCTCCACGTAGATTCCTCTAAACCTTCACTAACCCCTACCATACTAGCAGTACGTACTTGCATTTAAATCCAAATTAAAATCAAATCCCAATAAAAAGCTTTGGAACCGCTGCTTAGTTTCCAAACTTACAAATGGCCCATAGGTTCCCTTTCATATGCCATTAGTTTAGGATATATATAATTTATCTTTTGTTATATCTTAGGTTAGTTTAAATAAATAACCTTAGGATATAACCCCCAACAATAAATTTCCACCTTAGGTTAGGATGTAGATTTAACCTAAAACAATAGATTTAGAAATAACTCAGCATCCTCTAGGTCATTTCCTTTCAAGCTAACAACTTTGGTTACAATGCCATCCCACATAAAGTGGTGAAGCAATAGTTAGGTAAATTACTTGAGTCCCATATCTATTAGGGTAGACCGTATAGGTAAAAGGGTACATAATAATTTATTTTTCCCAAGAATCTAGAAGCAGAATTCTTGTTTCCCTTAACACTATTAAGCATGCTGCAAGGGTCGATCAAGAGGATCCGAGAACAACACAGAATAGAATGCAAGCACCTTTTTTCAAGATGATAAAGAATTTGCAATAAACTTCAATTTCAGTCCGTTAAATCTCTTAATTGACGAATGTTAGTTTTTCATTTAGTTTTGATAAGAAGATTTAAAACGTATCTTGGATCAATGGAATTGATCCTAGTATGAGTCCAATAGTTAAAGGATAAGTTTTCAACTCATTCAAACTAGATTACAACTTATACTCATAAGAGAGTGAAATAGATTATTGCACCCAAAAACAAATCAGCCCTACAATCAAAGAGTATAATATGATTTATCCATTTCAAGCATGATCTTCAATAGTCAAAAGAACACACCTTTATCAATAAAATCACATGTCAACACTTGAAATGCGAAGGTGGAATATAACCATTGCCGAGGGTGTTACAAATTGGGTAGACTTCACAAGTTCAGCAAAAAGCACAAAACCATGACAAATTTTCCAATCATCCTCGTGGTGATTAGAGATCTAATGATAGAGGGAAAGGACCCATGGGGTCTACAAATAGACATCCTCAAGCACATGAAGGAAGAGTGTTACCTAATCCCCTAACCGCTAGGGTTGGTGATGTTGAGGAAGTTGCTGATATTAATTGGTGTGATAGGTTTCTTTTGCCCCATCCTACGTGTGAAATGGACCAACAAGATGGTGAAGCTAATAATGATGATGATACTAATAATGATATTTACATGGTTAAGCTCATAAGGAGTAACATCAACTAAGGTAATAAGTACAAGGATAACTACAACCTTTTGTGATTTTATCAAACAGGTACATGTATTTCTTTCCCCTCATACTTTTGAAGTTGATGTACTGCAATATTTTGAAATTCCTAACAATGAATTTCAATACTTAAGAGCTTTGATGAATAAGAAGTATGATGGTGGTATCCCTTCGGAGGAAGATAGATAATTGTTAATGAATATTATTGTGGCTCAAGAGAAAGAGTATAACACTAGGAGCAAAGTTTTTAAGGGAGTTGGGCCTCAAGCCAAACCTAAAACACCATTGCTTACAAGTATTCCCAAAGAAGCTCCCGTAAGAGAAGCACCTACCAAAAGCTCTATTGTCCCAAGAAAAAATTATAGTCCTCCTCATGCCCAAGCTGCCAAGAATTCCATGCCATCTAATGAATCTATTTGTCTCCCTTCCAATGTTGCCTTGCCTAATAATGTTCCCTATGACATAGCCCAAGTATTGAGCCAAATCAAAGTGATAGTTCCAATCATTGAGTTGCTTAGGATTCTTGAGCACAAGAAAAGAGCATTTGAGTAGTTGGGATTGAAAGAGGAGAAGAGTACCCCAAGTAGAAATGCAAACGTTGTTGAAACTCCTCCTCAAATAATTACAGATCTTGAAACACCACCATCATTAGAGGATCTTGGAGAAACACCTGAGGTATACTTGGGGACATCCTTGGTTGATTCCCAATTGAATTTTGATCCATTATTTATAGCTTTTATCATAAAGGATAGACTACTTCACAATTATATCTTTGATTCCAGTTGTAGACACCAAATTTTTGTCTTACGACACCCTGTGCCCCACATCTCATTTCGCAACCTAACCTCACCACTTAAACCTTACACAAGTATTTATTAATTACGTTATAATTAATAAATCCACATCTCCAAACCCGCCACCTCATTTTGCCACCTCATCGTGACCTAGCCCTAACCCTAAACTAACTTAATTAAGACCTATAACTTGGTCTAAATCCACACCCATGACTAATTAATTCTTACCCGCACCAAAACGAACCTAATCATGACTTGAAAAAGTCCACAACTAACCCCTCAGAGAGAAAAGGAGGGAAAGCTGGCTATTTTACTAAAAATAGCCCACTTTGACTTAACCGACATCGGTTCCTACTCGACCTGCCGTCGGTTACGAAACCACCATCGGTTCCCTGTAAATGACCTCCTGCAACCAAAAAGAAAGGATCGGAATTCATTTAAAAGATCCAAAATTCACTTGGCTGAGCAGAGACAAGTGAAGAAAAGAGAATAGTTTGCAGAGAAGGACATCGAGCCCAAAACTGTAACTGAGGAACTAGAGCACAACGACACTCATCCAAGCATTGGGAGAGAAGATAGCTCATTTTTTATTGTGAAATCATCCCACCTGAGCTCTGCCTTCATCATCACATTCCTTGGACCTGTATCTTCATCAGGAACTAGGAAGTAGTGTCTTGTACGTTTTTAAATAACATCTCTTGAACTTCTGAATCATAGTAATTATAATTTCAATCCTAGATCTACTACGCGGGCAGCACCCTACATCTAACTATCATTCCTCTACCCTTACATTTCCCCAAGAACAACCCCCACACTCTCTGAGTCTTCTCCATCACCCTATTGCCTATCCCTAATCATTTACCAACCTTATAAACACCATAACCGCCTTATAGATTTCCTTCATTGAAAGCCCCTAAATCACTGCTCCTACCGGTATTGGTTATCAGCAACCGGTACTGGTGTAAAACCGCAGTCGGTTGTACAGTGACCGGCATTGATCACTATGACTCAAACCAAAACCAACCTTTCCTCTATTGCTTTTTAACGAGGTAATTAAATTGTAATTTTGCAATAACTTCTTTGTTAGAATTTGTGTTAATTGGTATTAAGAGGGGAACTGACCACCTTTGAAAGGAAGTCCAATATTTCCTGGGCCTAAGGCAGTTCCCTCATTTATTGTCTAACTAAAATCTGGTGGTCTTGTATTCTTACTTGCAGGTAGTCCTTCCTAGACAAAAAGGAGTTCTTCGCAATCGATCTGATCTCTCTCTACGGTACGCCGCGCACCCTCCCAACATTCAACAGGTATTCCTCCTAGCCCTAACCCTTATCTGTTTCTCAAGAGAATGAAAGGATAGAAGCACCTCTATTCTAAGAATGGAAACATTATGTGTGAAACATTTTGGCACGCCCGGTGGGACCCTTTCTTGGGTTTCTTTCTTTCTTGCTTGCTTTCATATAGGGAACACACTTGCTATTTTCTTCTTCTAAAATATTCACAAGATATTTTGTTATTTTGGTAAAATAATTTGTCTTTCTTCCTCATCTTTGCATTAGTGAAAGTCATCTTCTTTGCTTCATCGAATATCATTTTCGATTTGGGTTTAAAACACGTGCATCACATTCTTGCTTGCTGTTTTCAATTCTAGTGAACGTAGATTAAGTAACAGGTCGTACACGTGGGGGTGATATCCACTGTATTGACAAGAAATTAATCTTACTTTCACTGCACAACACATCCCAAATCACATCATAATCAACACAACAGCTCAAACATCCCCCCTTTTCCGCGGTATTCCTCCGCCCGATTGAGGTAACCTTATAAGCCAAAACAAACTTGACATCTCCCTTAGGTCTTTTGTTTAGGATTGACATCATCTTGCGTCTAAGGCATAAGCCCACAATAATTAAAATTAATCCTAGGGTTAGTCTCTTGATTTGCTTGTGCATCTTGCTTGTTTTTAGTTCTGTTTCTCTTTCATACACTGTTTCAGTGATCACTTCAGAACAGTTTGGTAGGTATACTAAGCATCGTTAACCCCAAATCAGAAACTTCTTACAACTTCTTACACCGGTCCTATTCTACCGACATCAGTTAACTGACCGACGTCGGCTACAGTCTGACCGACATCGGTTACCTGACCAATATCATTTACTTTCTTTCACAGTTCCCCGAAAAACCAACAACCTACCAATTCCAACATCTTGTGGCTGTTTCTGTTCCTGATAGATTGAATCCCTGCTGTGTACTCTTGTCCATGGTTGTTATCACTCGGAAACAAGCCGTAGCCATGGTTTCACATGCCTGTTCCGTGCCTTTTCCTGAATCACCCCCTTCACATCCTATGGGGAATCCTACGGACACCAGTGAGGTTCCCAAAATCCCTGTAGGAGATAAGGAATTTGTGAAATTTTTGGATGCTAATCCTAGCGCTGTATAGTACTATTTGTCTCATACCCCTGACCATACACCCGACGGTCAACTCCTTGTTGGTATGCCTATTAGTATAGCTGCTCACTTAGCTCCTTCCCCACCTAATAACTCCGCCTTACCTTCTTCATCCTTAGCCCCGTCTCCCAACTTAGTGGCTTTGGAGGTTCATACGGCAAAGATTGGCTTTCCTTTGGTTAATCTGGGGCCCCACATATCATTACCACTGACTCCTCCTACCTCGTCTCTCTCGCAGACTGCCCCTTTCATAACTTGCTCTCTACCACCTATCCACACGAGCTTTCCTTCTCAAGCTTCGCCCACCTTTTCATTTCCACACACTTATCCGGTGGCTTCAACATCTTATATAGGACATCCCTATTCGGTTGCCTCAACATATTCATCCTCAATACCTTATCAACATTTAACCCCACCATTGTCTAGTGGTGGCTCTTGGCCCAATCCTCCTCCATTTACAACAACCGCACCATCATCTCATACAACCACTGATTTAATCAAACAAATGATGGACAAGATGCAAAATCTGGAGGCTTCTGTTTCAGGAAGCCGTAGCACCCTGACATACGAGAAAGTTTGTCCGGGAGCCTATTCATCCTTCTGTCCCCCTTCATTCATATCCTCCTCAATGGGAATTACCAAAATTTACTCGTTTTAATAGTAAGGAGGATCCTCAACAACACTTGCGATCATTTAGACATGCCTGCTATCTGATTGCTCATGACGATGCCTTACTACTCCGCACCTTTCCTATGTCCTTATCAGGACCTGCCTTGGAGTGGTACAGTGCTTTAACCCAGCACTCAATCTTCTCTTTTAACCAATTAGCCCAATCTTTCTTGGATCATTTCTCCATTAATATTGCCAAGAAAGTATCTATCACCGACCTCTATGCCATCCGACAATTTGAAGATGAATCTATCGCAGATTTCGTTGGACGATGGCGGGGCCTTATCAACCAACTTACTTATTGCTTGCCTCAGGCTGAACTTATCAAACTCTTTACGCGGGCCTGCGCTAAGCACATTTCTCCTACCCTCCAAATTCAAACTTTCCGCACCTTTGATGAGGCCTTTACTATGGCTCGGAAACTAGAGATTCAAGCCTTAGAGGAAGAGAAATTGCGGTTGCGCAACAAAAACCCTAATTTCTGAACCTAAGACTCCACCAACAAACCCAACACCACCAATTCTCACGCATCGACTTGCTTCGAAATCAAAAGGACCTGTACACGTGGTGATGGTCAAATCCCAAGCACCGTCTAATACCCCCGCCAAAAACCACCTATAAGTATAAAGCTGAGCCCATCAATTACACTCCCTTGGGAGAAACTTATGGTGTCATCTTGGAAAAATTGCTCAAAGCGGGAGCTATCACCTTACCTCCTGTTAAACCTCACTCCGGGTTTGATTCCACCCGCGCTATACCTTCTTGGTACAAAGAAAATGACTTCTGTAACTTCCACCACGTCGCATGAAGGGACACAGTCACGAAAACTGTAAGATGTTGAAAAACATAGTGCAGGAAATGGTTGATGCAGGGGATATAACCCTCGATAATCCTAATGCCCCTGCTAACCGAAATTTGAAAATCTTCAACAAACCATTCCCAAACCACTCTTCTAACAGTAACATAAACCAAGATATCTTAGCCGAGGAGAGTGTTCATGAAATCCATGCAGTTTTCGACTCCCAACCAAAAGCTTCTATCGAGGAAATTCTGAATCAAGCCTCTTTACTAACGCAGGGATCCGAACCCCCTTCACCCCCATCAAGACAAAATGATAATCTTACCATTCCTTTACCCATAAAGGAATTAACCACCCAGAGTTCTCTTCTCACGAATGAGTCTTCTTACACCACATCCTTGCAAGATTGTGAGCGGATGTTATCTAACTTATCTATTTCCCAAACATCTCCTTCCGTCACTCTTGCTATAAAAGAAGAAGGCTCACCACTTTTTCTGTCATCCTTAGAAGAGAAGCCCCTCGAACCAACATCACCAAATTATTTAATCATGATGGATCCCCTCAAACATGCCCTCCTACCTATTAGTTCTTCATCGCCTAAATCTTTTCAGCGACCGGTTGACCTCTTAACGCCCATTGATACAGTGCCTCATTTACCCCCTGTATCACACCCACAGTGGACCGGAATCACAACCCACCTCTCTTCCATACAAAATTTCCTATTCACATGTGAAGATTGTCATCCCTCAGAAGATAGACGAGTCCTATGGGAGTGTTTGAGTACACCATGCTCTACTCAAATGCAGATAACCGATCCAGACACCTCTACCATATACCCGAGGTATTTACAAAAGCTCAAAATGCCTATGTCCTCATCTTCACCCCCCTCATCTCTACCGAATACCTCATCCACCTCTATTAACTTAACCACACCTTCCCCTACGCTTGGGACTTCACCAATACCCAGCCTAACACACCCACCTAAATGGTTAGATTTATCCAAAAATAAAGCCGTCCATCCACCTAGGAGACAAACCCAATCCCCTCAAGTCCAATCTATGCCTCTGTCACAACTAAAACCCTCGCCATCACACCTACCTTCTATATTGGGACCTCACCCCTCCACCTTGCCTCAATACATCATACCTCCTGCGTTTTCTTTAAAATGACCTACACCTTCTACACCCATACAGAGATCCATGGGTGTATCAACACCATCACCCCAAGTATCCTGTCCACCTATCAACCTTAAACAAACTCCATCATCAAAGGATTTGTTTGTTGTCACTCCTCTTTCTCCGTGGTTGTTTCCTGCCACCACGTCATCTGTGGCCTCATCATCTAACCAGCTAAACATAACTTCTACACCGAAGAAGCCACGTTTAGTTAAATCCAATTATCAAAACCCCTTGTCTAAACCACCACCCGTACGAACCAACCATACCCAAACATTACCAAAACCCACCCAATCAATAGCCTCATCTTCCTCTGACTTTGACCCACTCAAAGGATCTTACGCCAAGATCCTTGATATGTTGGTGGAGAATGCGACCATTTCCCTACCCCCACTTAGACCCTATGATCCATCTAAACCTCAACCTATAGGTTATGATGAGTCTAAAATCTATGCTTACCACCGCACACCAGGACATGATGTAGAGGGATGCAAAACTTTGAAAGCCATCCTTCGTCAGTCACCTCTCTCGGATAGACAGGTTAAGAAAGACAACTTACGAAGGGAGAAACCTTTAGCTTCAATCCCCTCTCCCATACCGCCTGTCCCCACCTCACCAAGAAATATCATTATTGCAACCCCACCTCTCGAAGACAATGACTTATCCCTACCATCTTCCTCCTCTCGTGTTCACGAGATCAACATGATTAGCATTGCTACTCGAGGGCAGAAAACCAATGGGAAAGCTAAAGAAAGCACACCTGCGGCCTCTCTTTCTCCGTCCGCCATCCCGATCACACCACCACCTAAAGTGGTTATTCGTGGACCTGTCTACCCCATCTCTGATGGAGTTGCCCACCGTACCATGATCAAACAGCTTCACCAATCACCTGTAAAAATGACACTGTATGATCTCATTCAAACCTCTGAATCTCATCGACAAGCTCTCATTGAAATCCTCCAAGGGATAGAGGTCCTACCTAATGAAACCTTGCCCATTGCCTCCATTTTAACACCCAATCACGTTGCTTCTCTCACCAAACAACCTATCTCCCCAACCACTTCTGTCTCTGTACAGCAAGCCGCTGCTGTCAGTTTCTCTGAAGACGAAATTGTCGAACTTTGGTGCAGAAGATCCTGACCCCGCTCTTTTCATCTCGGCTTACGTCTGAGACATCTGAGTACGTCGTGTTATGATTGATGGGGGTACTAGCCTAAACATCATCTCTTCCAAAGCCTTCCAACAAATGAATATCCCTTCTAGCTGCATGTGTGCTAACCCCACCATGTTGCGTTCATTCAATGATGCTATTACTTCTACCTTAGGCACCGTGATCCTTAACATTCGTGTAGGGCCACGTACCTTACCTGAACTCTTCTATGTCCTTGAGGGATAATTCCAATACAACATGTTGTTAGGCCGCCCTTGGATCTGGGCTATGGGATGCGTTCCCTCCACCTTACATAGATGCATAAAATTTGAGTATGAGGGGAAGTCCTACACCATAAAAGCTGACGCTCCCCCCTTCAAAACCTGCAATATGTTATATCACCCTAATGATGTGCTTGTACTAGTCAAGACACCCATTCATCCAACCCAACCATCTACTTCAACCACACCTCAACCATCCATCTCAACCGCACCTACACCTTCAACCAATGAAACCACCGCCGCAAATACCACTTCCTTCCCCGTGGACAACATCTCGACCTCAGATCCCTTGGTAGATGTTTTTCAACACCTTACGCTGGGGGAGTATCACCTATATAATGTTAGCACTTTCCATACCCCACAGGAGTATGGACAGTTACATGTGCATCCTACCTATGACCATCGTGTGGGGGAAGTAATCTCCTACGGACCACCTAATTGCCCGCACCAACCTAACGTATGGGGGTGTCGATACATCCTCTGTCACCCCTGAACCTCCCCTTGGTGTGGTTCCCTTCCAATCTGATTTTCAATATCTAACTAATCATCGTTTCGCCCTCACCTTCCTGACGCGCTGTGCTTGGAAGGGCTTCGGTTTTGGTCTTTATGAACAAGGCCGACATATGATCATTCCTGTAACTACACGCAAACACAAAGATCGTCGTGGTCTTGGATTCTCTGAACCACCTACACCGAAGACACCACCTATCCATTGTATCCAGGAAGATGACGAAGTCACCCCTTCTGAACCATCATCACCCATTTTGTCATTGTCACCCACAGAGTCGATAGACCCTGAATCTATCCCTCCTAACTTTTTTTTTCATAAACGCTATCTTCCTGGGTCCTCTCACTTATCAACGCGATAATGAAGACCCATCTTCTCTTCCCCTTCTGTATCTAGACATGATCAAAGAGGACTCACCTTCAATTAATGTTGTTGAGTGCCAGGATGACAACTCCATCCTCACTTACCTTGGTGCGGATGACTCTTATATTCAACGCTGCCTTACCATCTAACACTCAAACCATGTTGAATGAGTCGACTATAGAAATCAACATCCACACAGAGGACGATCCTCACATTGTGAAGATCGGACAATCTCTTAACGCATCAGAACAAACTGCCTTCACTACCTTCCTCCGTTCCCGCAACCAAGCTTTTGCTTGGTCCTACACTGACATGCCAGGAATTGATCCTGACATTGCTGTCCATAACATTACCCTGAAACCCGATTCCAAACCAGTTAAACAGAAACTGAGAAAAATGCATCCACGCATTGCCCTCTTGGTCAAAGAAGAGCTTCAACGACTCCTTTCTGTTTCCTTCATCTTACCTATTGATTATCCTCAATGGATTTCTAACATCGTACCTGTTACTAAAGCAACGGGGGGACTTTAGATATGTACGGATTTTTGGGACCTTAACCTCGCTTGCCCAAAGGATGACTTCCCCCTACCAAGTATTGATCAACTTGTTGATCTCACTGCGGGCCATGAGATGCTTTCCCTCATGGATGGCTTCTCGGGATACAATCAAATTTTGGTAGCCCCGGCCGATCAACATAAAACCACCTTCATAACTCCTTGGGGAACCTTCTGCTATCGTGTCATGTCCGTTTGGCCTTAAGAATGCTGGTGCAACCTATCAGCGGGACTATGACTTACATTTTTCATGACATTATGCACACTATCCTTGAGGATTATGTCAATGATCTTCTTGGCAAATCTAAACATCGCAGTGAAAATCTCGATGTTTTAACCATTATTTTCGATCTGCCTGTTACAATACTGTGTTCATCTTCAACCAAAGAAATGTGTCTTTGGTGTCCTTTTGGGAAAAATCCTTGGTTTTATTGTCTCTTTGCGTGGCATCGAGGTTAATCCAGCTAAAGTCAAAGCTATCCTAGAAATTCCCCCACCCACTAACCTCAAACAATTACATAGTTTGCAGGGCAAACTCCAATCTATCCGGCATTTCATCTCACAACTCTCAGATCGATGTCAACCTTTCCATCATCTCCTTAAAAAGGACATTGTCTTTCAATGGAGCGAAGAGTGCCACCAAGCCTTTGAGGCTCTTAAAGCCTATCTCTTGCAGCCACCCATGCTTATCCCACCTCAGGACGATCTCCCTTTCTACCTTTACCTTTCCGCCACCGACCATGTTGTAGGAGCCATGCTCGCACATCGTGACTCCGAGCATCGAGAACAAGCCGTTTATTACATAAGTCGTACTCTGGTGGATTACGAGACTAGGTATACACATGTAGAAAAGTTGTGCCTAGCCCTATCATTCGTGGCCACCAAACTCCGACACTACCTCCTGAATCACAAAACTTTTGTCATCACCAACGCGGACCCCATCCATTATATGTACGCCAAACCTCATCTAAACCAACGCATCGCCTGATGGCTTATGCTCCTCGCCAACCTTGACCTTGAGTTTGTACACCAGAAATCAATCAAAGGACAAACTATCGCAGACCAACTCGCGGAAGCCCCTTTACCTGGGGAACAATTTACCAATTTTACTTTCCCTGACGAACTCATTACCACTCTTTCACTCAGTAAGGAGTCATATCCAATGACCCTCTTCTTCGATGGATCCAAATGCCAGTGCGGCGGAGGGGCCGGCGTTGTTCTCATTCCTCTGGACGCTGAACCTATGCCTCTTTCATTCCTGGCTCGATTTCCCATGCACTAATAATACAGCGGAATACGAGGCCCTTGTTTTGGGTCTCCAGGTTGCGTTACACTTAGGTGTAAAATCTATTAACATTTTTGGCGAACTCTCAACTAGACGTCAATCAAGTTATAGGGCGTCTACCAATGTAAAAATGAGGAACTTCAAAAGTATAAACATTACGTGGATTCACTTTTGACCTTATTTACTCATTATTCTATCCAAACCATTTCCCTGCTCAACTAACAAATTTGTGGATACTATGGCTTGCTTAGCCTCACAAATTCCTACCTCACCAACTGACTCTGACATATTTGTTTTTGGTCTAACAACTCTTTGCCCCATCTTACTCAGCCCCGGATGTTGGTACGATAAATAATATATCCGCTGATTCATAGGATACTTGGTATCACCAATTTCACGAGTACCTTACAACCTTTGTTCTCCCATCTGACCTTACGAGTAACAGAAAATGTGTTTTTATTAAAAGTGTTTCTCGTTACCTCATCATGGGGGGACTCCTCTATAAACATGGCTTTGATGGCATCCTCCTTCGATGTCTAACCGGCACGGAGGTCACCTATATCATCCAACAAGTCCATGACGGCATTTGTGGTGGACATTTTAGTGGCCTTGCCATGGCCAAACGGATCCTTCACCTAGGCTATTATTGGCCTACTCTTAATAATGACTGCTATGAATATGTTAAGCGTTGTATTATGTGTCAACAACATGTCAACCTTCAACATACTCCTAGCCATCCGCTATAGGTCGCGCGAGATCTTTGGCCTTTCTCATAATGGGGTTTAGACCTTATTGGTGAGATTCACCCGCCCTCTTCACAACGTCACCGTTGGATAATCACAGCGACCGAATATTACACTAAATGGGTGGAGGCCATTCCACTCATTTCAAGCAAAAAAGAAAAAATTGTAGAGTTCATCAACCATCACATTATCTGTCGTTTTGGTGTTCCTCATCGCCTGATAACAGATAATGGGAAATATTTTAAAAATAAGTTGTTACAAGACCTTTGTGACAACTTTAGTATCAAACTTAGTTTCTCATCACCTTACTATCCACAAGAAAATGGTCAAGCTGAATCTTCTAACAAAACCCTGACCAAAAGTCTCATGAAAGTCGTTAACGATTCTGGAAAAAATTTGCTTGATCACATCCCCTTTGCCCTTTGGGCTTATCGGACTAGCATTCGTACCTCCACTAATGTCACCCCATTTTCTTTGGTATATGGTACCGAGGTTGTCTTGCCTCTCGAAATACAAATAACCTCCCTAAGAATATCTCTTCAAGATATTCTCACCAATGATGATTTCCGCCAAGAGCGGTTAGCCCAATTGGAGCTCCTTGACGAGTGTCGTCTTATAGATCTTGACCACCTTCAAATCTATCAAAAGCGCATCAAGCGTGCTTATGATAAGTGACTTCATGAGCGTACCTTTAAGGTTGGTGATCTTGTCTTCAAAGAGAATCAACATGTAGCCAAACTAGAAAAGAGCAAACATGGAAAATTTTCTCCTAATTGGATTGGGCCTTACATTATCACTCACACTTACGGATTAGGAACTTACTGTTTAGCTTCACTTAATGGTAAATCTAAGCCAACCCCTTAATGCCTTGCATCTTCGGCCATTCTATTGTTGAATTTAGTGTTATATCACTTCTTATCTACCTTGCGCTCATCCCTTGAGCTCATTTACCACCTCATACACTTTGTTTCATGCATCTCAAAATAGAATCAAGCTCACGGGGTTTGGTCATCACCTCCTCTTAAATATTCCTTCCCCTTTTTTAGTCTGGTCCATGACTTAAACGTATCAAAATAACATGTTCTCAATTATACACTTATGGGATATTCTTGAGTCAAACTTCCTACAAAACTAGATGATTCATGCCAAACGGACATCTAGACCTCTAAGTTATACATAGACTTCTCCCTCGAAGGACAACTATGTGAAAAGCCACATCTGCTATTATAAATAGACTGCTCCCCCAAAGGACAGCTATACACAAAAGCCGCATCTGCTACTATAAATAGACTGCTCCCTTGAAGGAAAACTATACAAAGTCAGCCTCTATCAGAAGCTTCTCGCATTTCTCAGCTTCATGAAGACCTCAAGAACAACAAAATACATATCCCATGTAGACTTCCCACATTGATCAGTCTATATCCAGAAAAATAAAATCAGTATTCAAAAGCACTTTTGAGTCATGGACTTGTCTATTTAGGTTTGGTTCTCTTTTGTCAGCATAATCACCCTATAACAAATTCTCTGTGCCCTAGCTCTACCAGCCACCACCTCACCTCACCAGAGGGTATGAAGCAGATTAAAGGAGAGGGAGGTGCTTGGTGGGGGTAGGTTGGGGGAGTGTGATTGGGGGGGGCAGGGGTAGGGAGTATGTTGCAGTCCAACGTGGGGGTGGGGTTGAAAAGAGTGTCGCGCTTGTGGGTTGGATGGGGGGGATTTGGGCTTGTGGGTTCTGTGTAGGTGGGATTTGGGTTTGGTTGGGGATGAAAGAAAAAAGAGGGAGGGTGGGAATGAGGGTAGGATTTTTGTTGTGAACTGGGGTTTGGACGGGTGGCGGGTGGGGGGAGGAGGTTGTTGGAGTTAGGGGGGAGTTGTGGGGGGGACGGGGTATGTGTTGGCTGTAATATGTAGGGTTGGGGTGTTTGGATGGTGGGTGTAGGGGGAAAGGAGTAGAATGAGGTGGGATGGGTGGGCTGGGAGTGATGAATGTGGAGGGCGATGGAGTGGTGGTGGGTTGTGTTGAGGTTCGTGTAGGGGGGGTGGGGTGCGGTTAGGTATAGAAGAAAGAGGAAAGCGGTTTGCTATGTGGGTGGGTGGGGACGGAGGGGTTGTTTATAAGGAAGGAAGGAAGAGCGTGGACGGGCATGGTCAGGTGAAGGTTAGGTTGTGGGATGTAGGGGGGGGGGTATGTTGAGGGGTTGATGAGGGAGTTATAATGTATCGATGTGGTGAGGGTGTAAGTGGTTGGGGTGCGGGGGAAGCAGGGTGTAATGTTGCGGATGTTGGGAGGTGGTTGGTAGAAAGGTTTGAAGTAGGTACGGGAGGGATGCCAGAGGCTAGAGAAAGTGAGGGAAGGTGGTGTTAGCGGTAGGTGGGGGGGAGAGGTACCAGAAAGGGGGGGTAGGGGGGGCACTTTCTGGGGAGTCGCAGGGGTGGAGGAGTCATGGTGAGCTAGGGTGAAGGTATGACCAGAGGTTGTATGAGTGAGATGGGAGTAGTGGGTGGGGTGAGGGTTGATGGGATTGGGAACGTGAGGGTTAAAAAAACTCAAGGGACTTGACGTATATCCAATATATTGTGATTATACAACTCTTTTCACCTATCGAATTCTCGCTTATGCAAGGTACCTAGGGATTTAAGCTCATCCTACGTTAATATGTGGTTTGTTTAGATATTTTCAACTATGGGACACTTTTGCCTCTTTTACTCAAATCTAGGATTATGTGTTGACCTTAATCAGGACACAATTCCCTACTACTTGGGTAAGCTAACTTTCATTTCACCTATACCTACACCAACATTGTCAATACCTTACCAACACCAACAACATTACCCTACCAATATCAATATTTTTACCAACCAAAAAATTTCCTAACCACAACCAAATTGCCCGAATTCACCTCTCCCTGGTCCTAAGGGAGAACTACATCAGTCTGAGGCCCCTCCTTGCTTTGTGCAATGGGCTATGTAGGTAGCACTTAGGAGACATGGGGTCTCCCAAGGTTAGCTCGACCATCCCCTACCATAACCTATCATGTGTTGTAAATATAAATGATTTCACATATTTATATTGATAACACTCACCTTGGTCCTTTATCAATTCAAAACATTCAAAACACAAACATTCTTATTATTATCATAACTCAAATCAACATACATATTCAGTTTTATTTAGATGTTAAACAAATACATCTTCTCTATCATCGACACACAGGTCGACATCCTTATTTATTCTTCTACCCTTATGAAATTCACTTAGACCCTTGCGCCTCATCCCGAACCAGGTGATGATCGTGATCATCGACGCAACTCACCTGGCCTCTCCATCCTCAAAGGTGCCACTGCTATTATTTCCTCCCACTGATATGCCAATCTCTCCTGTAACATATGAATACACCCTCTCGCATGGAGGAATCTCGCCTCTAGTCTCTCCACTCGTGACTCCGCAACTGCTAAAAATCTCGTTGTCTCATTCACCCGCGTTTGAAGCTGGTGCACTAAACCCTGTAGGTGATCTCTTTCCGCTGTAATCACAGCTATGTAAGGATGATCGGCCCTCTCATGTGAACCTCGCAGCTCTACTACCCACCATAATCTATAAGCCTCTGTCGCTCCTGCATCCATTACCCTGCGATCGATCACTGTCAAATTCTGGAGCCGAACCCAAAACGGCCCCCAAAACCCCTTTTTACCTATTTCTACCCATTTACCCACAAGAAAGACTGAAAAAATTACCCACCCTACCGTTTTGGCCTACCTAACATACCTACCCACTCCATTTTACAATTTACCTTCATTTCTTCATTATTTTATTAAATTTTGGATTCTTACCCCAAAACCCACATCCTAGTTAAATTCATTAACTTCACATAAGTAGGGGTTCAAAGCCTACCGGTACGACTACACGTCATCATGGTGGGATATGTGGTAGTGGTCCAGCTCCTTCAGTACCCCCTGCTCCTCCGGGCTGTGCCATGGCTCCAAATCTCCTCTGTAGGGTCCTCCACCAATCAAACTCTGCCTCCTGATCGTTGGGGCCTACCAATAACTCACTTCTCCACTCCACTAGTGCCAACTCAGCCCACAAAATTAACACAATCACTTCACACCTCAGACAAGATAAAATTGGGTGCTCAAATTCACAAAGTAATAATGACATGCCGTATTTTTCTTTTTATAGGTTTTGACCTATAACCAATACCGGTTATTTCGCGCCCTAGAATACTGGTATCGGTCTTGTAATCGATATCGGTCACACATAACTGATATCAGTTACCTACTTCCTTAACCTAACTCCCACCCTTATCCACCAATCTCCACTTTTCCAACATCACCTACCCCCGGCTTTGCTGACTAGCCTTATTTTAACTTCAATCGGCCCGACCCAAGGCCGCAACCAACCAATTGGCCCGACCCAAGGCCATAATCAACCATTTGGCCTGACCCAAGGCCGCCACCAACCAATTAGGCTTGACCCAAGGCTGCCACCAACCAATTAGGCCCGACCAAAGGCCGTAACCAATCATTTGGCCCGACCAACGGCCGCAACCAACCAATCAGGCTCAACCCAAGGCCGCAACCAACCAACTAGGCCCGACCCAAGCCTGCAACCAACCAACCAATTAGGCCCCACCCAAGGCCACAACCAACCAATCAGGCCCGACCAACGGCTGCAACCAACCAACCAGGCCCGACCCAAGTCCGCAACCAACCAACTAGGCCCGACCCAAGCCCGCCATAACTAATCAATCGTCCCGACTCAAGGCCACACCAAACTAATCAGGCCTGACCCAAGGCCCTCACCACTCAATCGGCCTGACCCAAGGCCGCACCAATTAAGTACCTCGACCAAGACCCGCAAATTATGATTTTATCCACACAACATGTAGCTTTTTGTTCAATCGTGCTCACCTGTTCGTGTTTTTAGCATGATAGGTTACTTGATTTGCTCAGCCGACCAACTTTGCCTAGACCGAGACCGTGACGTTTATCTCAACCAAACCAACCATTTGGTACTGCCGAACATGCCTAAATGTTCCTGTACCTTACCTATTATATTCCCTGGAGCTACTTCCTATGCCTTGGATACCAGGATTATATCACCCTTGTTTGGATAAACTATCAATCTTTTCCTATGAATTTCTTGTTTTCTCTTCAAATCATGTACCCTGGTCGCACTACTATATTTCAACATGCGTATACTTCCTTGAACTTACCCCACCATCTTACCATCATCCCAACACCATTTATCCTTTATCAACCCTATCCCTGATTTCACGTCGCCTCAATCTGTGATAGATTTGAGGGGGATTACCTATACCCTTAACTGGGGCAATCACATCTTATTAATTGTCAGTGCAACTTTACAAGACAAGCTACACAACAACAAGGGGCTAATGTAGACACCAAATTTGGGTCTTACGACACCTTGTGCCCTGCATCTCATTTCGTAACCTAACCTCACCACTTAAACCTTACACAATTATTTATTAATTACCTTATAATTAATAAATCCACATCTCCAAACCTGCCACCTCATTTTGCCACCTCATCATGACCTAGCCCTAACCCTAAACTAACCTAATTAAGACCTATAACTTGGTCTACATCCACACCCATGACTAATTACTTCTCACCCGTGCCAAAACCAACCTAATCATGACTTGACCAAGCCCATAACTAATCCCTCGAGAGAAAAGTAGGGAAAATTGGCTATTTTACTAAAAATACCCCACTTTGACTGAACCGACATTGGTTCCTAATCAACTGCCATCGGTTACGTAACCACCATCAGTTCCCTGTAAATGACCTCCCCCAACCAAAAACAAAGGATCAGAATTCATTTGAAAGATCTGGAATTCACTTGGCAGAGCAGAGACAAGTGAAGAAAAGAGAAGAGTTTGCAGGGAAGGACATTGAGCCCAAGACTGCAACTAAGGAACTAGAACACAACGACACTCATCCAAGCATTGGGAGAGAAGATAGCTCATTTTTTATTGTCAGATCATCCCACCTGAGCCCTGCCTTCATCATCACAATCCTTAGACCTGTATCTTCATCAGGAACTAGTAAGTAGTGTCTTGTACATTTTTAAATAACATTTCTTGAACTTCTGAATCATAGTAATTATAAGTTCACTCCTAGATCTACTACCCGACAACACCCTACATCTAACTATCATTCCTCTACCCTTACATTGCCCCAAGAACAACCCCCACACTCTCTGAGTATTCTCCATCACCCTATTGCCTATCCCTAATCATTTACCAGCCTTATAAACACCATAACCAACTTATAGCTTTCCTTCATTGAAAGCCCCTAAATCACTGCCCCTACCGGCATCCGTTATTAGCAACCGGTACCAGTGTAAAACCACAGTCAGTTGTACAGTGACCGGCATCGGTTACTGTGACTCAAACCAAAACCATCCTTTATTTTATTGCTTTTTTAACAAGGTAATTAAAGTGTAATTTTGTAATAGCCTCTTTGCTATCATTTGTGTTAATTCATATTAAAAGGGGAACTGACCACCTTCGAAAGGAAGTCTAATATTTCCTGGGCCCAAGGCAGTTCCCTCATTTATTATCTAACTAAAATTTGGTGGTCTTGTATTCTTACTTGCAGGTAGTCCTTCCTAGACAAAAAGGAGTTCTTCGCAATCAATCTGATCTCTCTCTACGGTATGCGCACACCCTCCCAAAAATCAACAGGTATTCCTCCTAGCCCTAACCCTTATCTGTTTCTCAAGAGAATGAAAGGATAGAAGCACCTCTATTCTAAGAACGAAAACATTCTGTGTGAAACACTAGTGTATTATGTAATGTCATGCCTCTAGAAGTCATGAATGAGTTGGATATCAAAGTGAGAACAACCTATGGAAGGTGTACTACCATAGACTCAAGAGAAGTTTCAGTAATTGGTTATGTGAAGGGTCTGGTGGTGCAGCCTGCATCTTATCCTTTGAGGAATTTAAAATTAGATGTTGTGATTGTTGATTGCCCTGCCAAATGGGGTATGCTTTTGCAAAGAAAGTGGGCTGCAAGTGTTGGTAAGACTGTTTAAATGGATATTTATTTTTCCACCATTCCCATTGAAGTCATCCTTGTCAAGCTCTATGGAGAGATTAAGATGTTGCATCTAATTGAGGATCCAAACAATGCTTCTTATGAAGTATTATTTACTGATGTTGATGTTGATAATTTTATTGGGTTTGCTGATGGTAAGGAGCATAAGATGGATCAGTCTAAGTTCCTTCAATAGGTATGTTCTCCTTAGACCTTTCTATTTTATGGAGCTTGCTCCAAATTTCAAAATGGTGCTGGTATAATTATGATTTCTCCTAGCTTGGAAGAGTTTTTTTTCTTTCAAGCTTAATTTTGAATGTACTAACAACATTGCTAAGTATGAAGCCTTGTTGTTGGGTATGAGAATTGCGTGGAAGTATGGTGTCAAGGACATCATTGCAAAGGGAGATTTAGAGTTGGTTGCCAAAAAAATAAGAAAACTTGGGCACTAATGATAAACTAAGAAAATTTTGGTTGGGTAGCAATCTAAACAAAGAGAAAAATAGTCCTATGTCCAATATTGAAGAAATATCAGGATTGTGTTGCTTGGTCTTATTCAAAGCTGAAAGCATATAGAGAGGACTTGCTTCAGCATGAAATTCCTCTTAAAACAAATGCCAAGCCCTTCAGATAAATGGAAAGGCCAATTAATCCACTCCTCTCCATGAAAATGCAAGATGAATTGAAGAAACTGAAGGAGGGAGGGATCATTCAGCCCATAAGGTATTCATCTTGGGTTGCAAACCTTGTGCCAGTCAAAAATAAAAATGGATATATTAGAATTTGTGTAGAGTTTAGAAATCTGAATAGAGCTTCATTGAAGGACAATTATCCTTTTCCAAACATGGAAAACATGCTGCAGTTAGTGACTGGATCTGAATTGTTGTCCACCTTGGATGGTTTCTCTGGCTAAAACAAAGTTGTTGTCAAGGAGTCAGAAAGATTTAAAACTACCTTTACTACTCCTTGGGGAATATATGTTTATGTAAGAATGCATTTTGGTCTCATGAATACTAGAGCTACCTTCCAAAGAGCAATGGATGTTGCTTTTGCTGGTTACATAAATGACTTTATTATAGTTTATCAAGATGATGTGACTATGTTTTAAAGGAGCACAAAAGATAACTTCCATCACTTGGAAAGAATGTTAATATAATGTAGAGAATATGAAATTTCTCTCAATACAAAGAAGTGTCATTTTGGAGTGCAAAATGCCAAGCTTCTTGGTCATATTGTTTCAAAATCTGGTGTCATGATTGACCTTGAGAGTGTAGAAGCAATCAACAAGGTTCCAATTCCAAGAAAAAAGAAGGGCATCGAATGCTTCTTTGGGTAGATCAATTTCATTAGAAGGTTTTTTTTCTAATTTCACTGAATTGACTCTTCCTATTACATGCATGTTAAAGAAACACTAAGTTATCAAGTGGTAGGAGGCTACTATTCAGGATTTTAAAGGAATCAAAAAAGCATTTAAACATGCACCTATCTTAGCAGCTCTGAATTACAAGAAACCTTTCTAAATCTTCTCCTTTTCTTCTAAAAATACCATTGCATCTATTCTACTACAAAAGGATGAAGATGGGGTTGAGCGGACTATTTCCTTCTTTAGAAAGGCTTTACAAGCTACTGAGTTAAAGTATACAATCATGGAAAAACAAGTATTTTCCTTGGTGAAAGCAACAAAGGTTTTCAGGCCTTATATCTTAACTTCAAAAGTTGTTACTTATGTTCCCCACACCATGGTAAAAGACATCTTATCAAAGATGGATATCTCAAGAAAAAGATGTAGATAGGTGAAAAAACTGTAGGAATAAGACATGGACATCCAAACCACAAAATTGGTAAGAGTTTTGGGCTTGGCTAAGCTTATGGCTGAGAGCAACCTACAAACAAGTGAAGTGAATGAAGTAGAGGAAGAAAGGGTAGATGTTCTTGAGAAATTGGTAATTTCTGAGTGGTACAAGGATGTAATCTTTTACCTCAGACAAGAGCCCTCAGTTTAGCTTCTCAAAAATACATCATTACTGACTCTCGAATGGCTTGGAAGAACCTTGAAGGTGTCCTCATGAAATGTATAACTGAAGATGAAGCTCCCAAAATAGTTACTAATTTCCATGGGGGAGTTTGTGGATGACACTTTGCTGGAAGGGTTACAACACACAAAATTTTCATAGTTGGTTATTGGTGGCCTACTCTCTTCAAATATTTAACCTTACTAGTTAGAAAGTGTGAAAGTTGTCAACATTTCTCTGGAATAATGAAAGCTTTAAGCTCCCTTCCTTTACATCCTGTATCAATTGAAGCTCCTTTCAAATAATGGGGAATGGAATTCATTGGTGAGATCTAAAACCCTTCTGGTACTGGACATAAGTGAATTCTTGTAGCCACAAATTACTTCACCAAGTGGGTAGAAGCAATCCACACCAAGAAAGAAACACACCAACTTGTTATGGACTTCTTGTTGAATCACATCATATGCAGGTTTGGTGTGCTAGTAAAGATTTCTACTAATAATGCCATGTGTTTCAGAGCTAAGCCCTTGATGGAAATGTGCAAGGAGTATGGAACCAATCTAACTTATGCTTCAAACTATAACCCTCAAGGAAATGGACAAGCTGAGTCTAACAATAAGAACTTGTTGAAGATCATTAAGAGAAGCTTGGAGTTGAACAAGAGAAAATGGGGTGAACAACTGAAATTTGTAGTTTAGACTGATAGAATCACTACTAAAAGAGTTATTGGTAAAAGCACATTTGAGTTGGTGTATGGAACTTGAGCTCTGCTTCCCTTACATTTGTAATTATCTTCATTTTAGTTTTTTCAACAACTTGAATATCAAGAGCTTAGTCCATATGAAGAAAGGATTAATCAGATTGTTGAGTTGGATGAAGAAAGAAGAGCATCACACCAAAGGCATTCCAGATTTAGAGAGAAGTTCAAGAGGTTGTTTGACAAGAATGTCACTCCTAGGGATTTCAATGTTGGAGATCTGGTTTTATTGTGGGATAGCAAAAATGAAGATAAGGGAAAACATGGTTAATTTGATGCATTGTGGATGGGACCTTACTCCATTGATATCAAAATTGGTGAAAATACCTTTTTTCTCAAGGATTTAGATGGGTAATTGATTGAATTACATATTAATGGCAAGCATTTGAAGCATTTCTTGGATCAATCACCCAAATTTAAGGTATGCATCACTTGTACAGTGTATAGTGTTTCACTTTTACTCTATTTTTGGTGTTTTTTTAGTTCATGGTTTTCCTTGGTGTGTGGCAACCATTTTTTTTGGTTTCTCAGCTGGCTTTTTGGTGGCTTTGGCTCATGTCTCCATTTTCCCAATGGATTATTTTGGTACTTGGTATAATTTTGTTCTTGTGGCACTCACTGGGAGTGCCCATCCCCGAGAAGGAGCCAATGTTGGTGCCCATTTTGATCCTCTTTCATTTTTCCATCTTTCCCCTTTTCTCTTTATGCTCTGAAACATTTTTTCCTCATGAAATCGATGATGTGAATTTTTAGCACCATTCTTGTGCATTAGATTGTTTGCAAACTCATTACCTTGCCCTAATTTTTCCTATTCAAACACCTTTTCTATTTTTCCCATGTTTTCCTGGCATTTGGAGCTCAAAATTGTTCGTTTTATACTTATTTTCCCTCAAACATCCCTTGCCATGGTCATAAATTGCTTTAAATCACTTTCCATTTTTCCTTTGATTGAAAATTTCTTCACTCACAAAGGAAAAATTGGTTTTAGGCATCCCTCACATTTTCTGTGTTTTTACGATCAGACGGGCATCATTTTTCCGTCAAATTTATCTTCAGCATTCTAGGGCATCGTTGGTAATTTCTACATTTTTTTATGGTCACACAGACGTCCTTTTCCTATCAAATGTTAGTTCAAACATTTTCTCATACATGGTAGTTAGAAAAGTTAACAGTGGAGGGGCAGAGTTGTAGAGGCATGGTGGAAAATTTTCCTTTAGTGAAAAGGAGTTAAGGTAAAAAATTTGGAGTGTAGGCCCTCAGTGAATCAGAGGTGGACACGTGTCATGTTTTCATCAAAAGCAGGATGGAAGGCTAGTGGAGGACTTAGAAAATTTTTGCCTTTTGGTGGAAGGGAACAAAAGTTGTGAAACAGGCCGTGGGTCCGCCAAGCCAAGCAAGAGTGGACATGTGGTAGGGTCAGAGGCAGAACTTTGGGCCTTGGGGGAAACTTGATATTTTTTCCCATTTTGGCATAAAGGGTTAAAATTAAAAAATGGGGTTCTAGCACCATCAATGGTCACAATTGAGCCATGTGTATGGCTCTGATCAAAAGAAGGGATTCCGGAGCATTGGGTCTTTGTGGGAAATTTAGCTTCTATCATATAAAGGTGAGAAATCAAAAGGAGGAACACAAGCCCACATCCAATCAGAGACCGACATGTGTCTAGGACAGAATCGAAGGTGTAGGTCTGTGGGGATGATTGTGAAATTTTTTTTTTCTCCAGAAAAGGTGGAAATGTGTAAAATTGAGCCGCGACCCCGAATCCAATCATATTGTGCCACGTGTCAGTGCCAAATCTCAAGGTCAGAGATGCGGGGATCATTTTGAAAAATTTCCTTTTTTCCAAAAAGTTAGAAATGTGAAGAATCGAGCTGCGATTTCAATGCAGCCCATTTTATGCCACGTGTCAGGCCCATTTTCATAGGGTGGAGGGGCAGAGAAAAATGTCAAATTTTTACTATTTCCCACAAGTGTTAAAATATCAAAAAGTTATCCCAAACAAATTTCCAATTTCATTGTGCCATGTGTATGGCTCAGATCAAAAGAAGGGATTCCAGAGCGTCGGGTCTTTGTGGGAAACATATCTTTTGTCTTATAAAGGTAAGAAATCAAAAGGAGGAACACAAGCCCATAGTCAATCAATGACTGACACATGTCAGGGACAGAGGTGGAGGTGTGGGATGGCAGAGGAAATGTCAAAATTTTTCCTTCATAGAATATGATTAAAATATGAAATGAGAAGCACTGCCCCTTAGCCAATCATATGAGGACACATGTCTTGCAGGAGGATGGAGCCACGGAGGAAAATTGAGAAAATTTCCTTTTTCTAAAAAAGCTAGAAATGTGTAGAATCGAACCACGATTCTAATGGGACCCACATTGTGCCACATGTCAATGCCAACTCTCAAGGGTGGAGGGGCGGAGAAAAATGTCAAATTTTTACATTTTACCAAAAGTATTGAAATGTCAAAAAATGATCCCAAGCCCATTTCTAATCACATTGTGACACGTGGATGGATCATATTGAAGGGAGAAAGGAAGATCAATGGTAACTGTGCATTTTCACATTTGGCAACCATTTTTGCTCCAGGAAGTGTGGAAATACATTTTTTGCATCTATTTTGATCGAATTTTTGACAAATCTTTGTCGTTTGTTCCTGCAAGGACTAATGCAATTGGTTTTGAGGATCAATTTGAAGATCAGAGATGTTTTTGAAATGAATTTTTGCCCTAACCTGTCCAAAAACGTAAAACATTAGATCCAAAAGTTGCAGAGGAAAATTTGGAAAGTGTAAAGGTGAAATGAAGGAAGAGGAAGATGCTGCAGGTGCCAAATGAAAAATACATGCTCCCATGACAAGGAATGATGAAGATTTGTAATAATTTTCTTTTTTGCATGCCTGACATTTCCTCCTCGCAAAATTGGTAAAGTATCACTTTCAAAAATTTACGAGTGAATTTGTAACAAACTAAGATTCCATCGGATATTCTTTTCTTGGGAAAGAAGGATCAAATGTAATAGAGAGTTATATAATGCATGTTTTTTGACATGTAAAAGTTCAGGAAATTGAAAATCACAAGAAAATTTTGAGAGAAGCTCATCTTCTGAGAAACCCTCCAAAAAAACCTGATTAATGTCTTGTGTGTTAGATCTTCATTCATGTTGAGTTAGTTACAAGTGTATAGCCATCACACAACTTTGAGATTGTTCCTGAAACTCTCCCCTGCTAATGAATTTAAGAAAGCTTTTGAATTAATCTTGGTTATTTTGGGCAATATGATGTTTGTTATCATGTTTAAATGTCTACAAATAGTTTTCCTTGTTCTTGTTCCAATCTTGCATTGAAATTTTTAGGAATCACACAGGTCTCATCCTTATTGATAGTTTAGTGGCATTTATAATTTCATTTGTCAAAAGAGCTTTCATCTGGCATTGATAATAAGTAGTTTAAAATCACTTCACCTTTATTTGTATATAGAGATTACTTGTAAGCCTTTGGGGGTACCTTAGGCATGATTTGATCAAATATTTTGATGTTTAATTGAGTCATGTAAGTCAAGCTTTTGTGTTGAGGACTCAAATATTCTATGAAGAGTGAAAACCTGGGCCTCCATTTGTGTATCTCTTCTAGTTGAAAGAACATCCTAACTATTTTGAAGCATTTTATCTTATAGTTGTTCAAATGTTGTAGAGGTATTCAAAAATATGGCATAGTCAAGTTTGTCTTGTCAATATCCCACCAGAAATCACTCTAAACAACTAATCCTACCCTTGTTTTACCCATTTTATGACCTGTATACCCACAAAAGATCAAAATTCATTTGCTAAAGTACGTAGAATAGAGCAGGTTTTCAAAATGTCTTCAGTAACCCTTGACTTGAATTTAAAGTATCTCCATAATCTAAAAGTGACAACTTGTGAAAGTCATATTTGGAGTGTTGATCATATTTTCCCAAGGCCCCTTCATACTATTTACACAAATTGAGGGATATATTCATCTCCTTCATACTATTTACACAAAATAGGTCCTCTTACCTTAGTTGAAAGGTACAACCTAAAACAGTTAGTACAAGATTAAGTCCTATTTGAGTTCTATCCATCTCTCCACAAATCTGAGTGCTAGTTAGATCATATCCCCTTTTATAAAATGACATATATCATGATCTATCTGTCTTCAAGCTTCGTGCCATATCTCTTATGCTGCTTAGACTTAAAAGGAGAACAAATTTGGGTACCAACACCGACCATAGGTTAGATAGAAAGTATTCACCTAGGTCATTTTAATATTGCCATAGGTTACAAGCCATCATAAATTATGCTATCTCCCATACTAGTTCAATATTAGGTAATAGGTTGGATATAGATCTCTCTTTACCTTAGACGATCTTCACATCCCACAATTGTAGAGTATACAACTTAGATAAGGGTGCAACATGCATAGTTAGGAATAGATCTAAGGTAGGTCTAGCTTAACTTAGATTAGAATTTTAGTTAGGTAGATCTTAAATATCTAGGACTTAGGTTTTACCTTTTATAGTCCTGAAGAAGACCTCTTTCCTTCTTACACCATCAAGGTGTTAGTGCAAAATCACAGTACCCCTGGATGTAAATTAAGGTTCTAAATGATGTCTTAGGCATCCAGTGTGATTGCACAACATGGAAACCTCTCTCCAAGTGTGGGACTTGCAAGAATGAGAAAGGAATCTCTAGAGAAGGCTGGTTCCTGCTCCTAAACTACCTGCCACAAGCTATTCCAGTGTAGGCAAGCTAATCTAAACCTAATCTAACCATGCCAAGGAGACAGAGAGAGAGAGAGAAAAGGGAAAAACAGCAAAAGCCTACACTAAAACGGTGATACACCAGAGAAGGAGAATGTTGAACGTCTATCAAAACTGCCATGGAACAAAGAGAGGTGAGCAATGGGAAGGATGGACAGATGCATCACAAACCCAAGGATAGATTTCACACAGAAAACGTCCCAAAAACTCCATGAACACAGCTCCAGACCTGTAATGAACATTAGAACATGCACAAATACCTGTAATGAATAGAGGCAAGAAGAGAACAAGCAAAAGAACAAGAAGGGATGGACAGATGCATCACGAAACATGTTTTTTGTTGCTCCAGAAGTTTGCACAGACCATCATTTCAATAGTAAAAGAAAAAATGCCATTACAAAGTAAGGGAGGAGGTTCGAACTCCATTTTCAACCCTGGAGAAGAAAAGAAGGGAGGGCAGAGTTGAAAAGATGAACTACTTGTAATCATAGAAATGATCCAAATCTGGCCTTTTACAATGCATGGGTCGAGCCTAGGAGAGAGAAAATGTAGGAGAACGTGCAAGCAGCCCAACCATTGACCAAAACACATTCTTCATTAAAATTAGTGGTTGAAACATCACTTCTGGCCATGCTGAAGAAGAATGCGACCCATTTGCATTAAATCAGTTGTTGAAACGTCGCTTCTGGCCATGAACACATGTCAGAGTCGTTTCTTGATTTTCTCCCTCCAAACTAAGCCAAAATGCAAGATTGACCCTGGAATCTTGTAGATAATTTCATAAGCTTTCCGTTGATATAAAGAATGTGCAAATATGAGCTCTGGATCAAAAGTTATGGTGATCTGAAGATTTAGGGCACAAAACAGGCAAAAATGGGTTTTGAAATTTTCTCCCATGCTCTGCCACCTGGACGACATGTGTCGGGCGCTGATTGAATGAGAAATTCTCTCTCCTTCCCTTACTCGTGGGTTTTCCTTGAAAGTTTTGACTTTTTGTAATTTTTGGGAAATTTTCCATTTTTTCTCCACGCCCCCGCCACTTGGGACACGTGGCGTGATCTGGTTAGAGGACAGGGCGCGGGGTCATCCTTTACCTTTTAGTTTTTGGGGCCTAAGACTTTTGCTAAATTCTCCAAATCCTCCCTGAGCTCCATGCTCCCTGATCCATAGGGCACGTGTCCTATTTTTATTGGCTCGGGCCAACGCTCCAACTCGTTCCCTTTAAAAATTACATCGGACACTTAGCCAAAATTTTGTTTCGCTCCCTGCACCGCAAACTCCCAGGCCCTTAGGACACGTGTCCTGTTCTGATTCATCTGCTGGCCTACCGGCTTTTCACGTCCCTCGCGCCCCCATGGCCTGGCTGTCCCAAACTACCTGGGACAAATTCCTCCGAACCGCATGATTCAGGTTTCCCTGTCCCTCTTTGTGGCGAAGACACGTGGCATGCTTTCATTGGCTCTCGGCTCTTCCGGCTTTCCACGTCCCACCCGTCCCTTTGTCCCAACTGTCCCAGACTGTCTGGGACAAATTCTTTTGAACAACCTGAAATGGGATTCCTTGTCCCTCTTTGCGGTGACTTTGCCCTTTTCACGTCCTTCGCGTCCTCACGGCCCAGATGTCCCAGCCTTATCTGCATAACAGTTAGTCGATTTTTTCACCTTCGGCTAGTTCGCCCTTTTGCATCGCTTGCGTCCTCATGGCCCAGATGTCCCTTTGCTGTGCGGACCGCCTGAAGGCTTTTTAGCCGGTTTGCGCCCCGATGTCCCAACTATCTTAAGGGCCGCCCGGACCAGGACTTAGCCAATTTTCATGATTTTTCTTGCCCCGAACTTGTTTTATACAACTTTTTCACCCCTTTTTAGAACTTGCTCTTTTCTTCTTGGACAGGAGAGTTAGAGAGAAGCAAAGGGGACCCAAAAAACATGATTTTTTTCCTTGAATCAATCTATTTGCCTGGGACTTGAGTATTCTGGTGCATGTTATCAAAATTACCCTGGGGGGTGAATTTTGGATAACACAAGGTTCCTAAGAGATTAACAAGAATATCCTAGCACACTATTTACAATAGAATGTTGAGGAAGGACCTCAAAGAAAGATCAATAAAATTGCATATATTTAAGGACTTAGTCCCTTACTTCCTTTAATTTCTAAATTTTGGTTTGTTAAGGATCAGATAAGAATAATTAAATCATACCTTGGATCAATGCAATTGATCCAGGGTTTTGATATTAAAAAGATATAAATTCTCAAACAACATTACCAGTTTACAACCTTACCTATCTCAAGAAAAATGAATTCCTTGTAAGCAACAACAATTCAGAAAAATGAATCCAAGAACAGAATAATTTATCCATTGCAATCATGATTTCCAACGGTTAAAAGAATACACCTTCTTAGGAAAAATCACATATCAACACTTACAGTGCAAAGAGGAAAAATTAATAGTTTCTCAAAGATGTTACAAGGCTACATGTTTCACTTGATTCTAGATCATTTTTTTGAAGTATTGACAAAATAGATAGGGTAATGGGCGTAGCAGGAATACCTGTTTTAATGCTGGTTGATGGTTTGTTGCACGCATATGAATTTTGAATTCACAGCTGATTGTGAGAGCTTCCTATTGGCTAGTTGGAACTACTTGGATTTTGGTCCTAGATGCCTATGAGTGAGGGACAGAGATGTTGATGAGAGGTTTGAAGGCTGCAGGTGGTCACCAACTAAAGGAAAGCTTCTACATGGGATGCATATACATTCCTCTTTGCTTAGTTAGATCATATCATTGTTGGGATGGCTGTGTAGAAAATATGCTTGATCTCCTTCCTTGCATGCATGTTCTCGCTCGAATGTGCTAATGTTCACAAAATTTTCCAATCTTTTCCAACCTTCTACAAACCTTGAGAATAAGGCTATTTTGAGGTTAAAAGGGTAACCAACAACGGTTCCATCTTAATCGGTGATAGTTAGGGGTAACCGGCGTCAGTTAAGGTGAGATTTCCTAGGTTTACTAAAGTAGGGAGATCCTCTTGATTTCCTCAGATCTCATGTCGGTAACCCACAGATTAGACTGGAAGCTTCTTGTAAGCATGTGGGAATGTGGTTAGAGAAAATGTAGGAATTGATTTTCAGGGTTTGGGTAAGTCTTAGTTAGTTATGGCAACTTACTAAGAATAGGTCTTAGGGTGAGTTGGCTTGGTGAGGTGTATGTGTGGCTATTATTTAAATTAAGATATTTAAATAATAAATATAGTGAGGAAAATGAATTAATTTAATTTAATCTATTAAATTAATATTAGTGAGGTGAAAGGGGCCATGGCTAGGTGAATATGATGAAGGGTGCTTGTTTGTCGAGGGACCAAAGGGGAGTGTGACTTAATTTTAGTGTCTACATTTTTCCCCTTTTTGTTATTTAGCTTGTATTAGTAAGTGATGCTAATAAAAATAAGATGTGGTTGCCCCATGTGTGGGTGAAGGTGATCCCCCTCAAACCAAGAACTGATGAGGTAGAAGGAAGAATTGATGAGTGGTTTGATAAAAGGTAAATGTGATGAAAAGGAAGGTGGGTAATAGGGGGAAAAAGGAGCAAGGTCTACTCGGGTAAGCTAGGTAATGGGTCAGGGTCAAAGGTAGTAATAGTCAAATGCACGCACATGTATAAACTATAGACTGCTACCAGGTTGAAGAGCAGGAAAACTCTACATCATCTAAGGTCGATACGTTCATCCAAACAAGGTTTAAGTGATTATGGTATCCAAGGTATAAGATATGGTAAGGAAACACAATGTAGGTTAGGTGCAGGAATGTTTAGGTATGTTTTAGTACACCAAAGGTAGGGTTAGGACAAATGGTCACAGAAATAGGCTAGGCAAGGTCATTGGGTCAACAACACAGGTAACAATGCCATAAGGTATAAAAAACACATGAGGTCAAAGGTCACAAGAAATGGTCCAAGTCCAAATATCTAGGTCATAGAACGGGGAAGGAAAAGGTAGGGGTAAACTAATGAGTCCTCAAAGGAGGAAAAAGGGAGGTAGTAAATGGTGAAGTCGGGAAAGGTGAGGTAAATGGGTAGGGTAAAGGTGGGGTGAAGGTTGGGTGAGGTAAAAAAAGGAAGTAGGGGAAGGGTAAAAGGGTAAAAATTAGGGCAATGTGCAGGTGATGGTGACCGATGCTGGTCATGGATAACTGACATTGGTTGAGGTAAATTGATGATGGCTAAGTAGGGCACGCGATCGATGCCGATGAAGGGTAACCGACGTCGGTTAGGCCGGGTTTGCTATAAAAACAAAAATTCCACGTTTTTTGTGATTCATTTGTTATTTTGTGAAGTGAGAAAAGGACGAAAAAGAGAGAAAAGGGAGAAAAGTGTCCAAACAAAACAGAATAGTGAGCTGCAATGTGATTGATGAGTGATTAGTTGGTGAGAAGTGGGTCCACATGATCATTATGAGGGATTCGATTGGTGAGAGGTTGCGGGTCACTATTTGGTGATGGTGGAGGCCAGAGAGGGATCAGGTGGGCCACCAGTATAGCAGCCAAACGTGCCACCGAGACAACGGCAACATGACGAGGTAAGCACCCTATGCTACGTTGTTGATTTGATAGAGTAGAGGATTATTTTAGTGGTGGTTTAGGTTTTGTTTGTTTTTCGGTTTGGTGGGTGGGCACAAATTAAATTTGGGAATGGGGGGAAATATTTGGTAAAACAAGGAATGAGGAGGGTAATAAATGGGATAGGGGTGGTGGGTGGAGATCCAAGGGTAGTTTAGGTCATTGTAGGTGGGTAAAAGGAGCAGGGGGAGGTTTTTTAGAGAGAGGGTTTTGGGAAATCATGGGATTTTCTATGACAGTGACTGGTGTCAGTCAAGGTTGGCCGAAGTCAATTAGGTGGAATTGGTATCAGTCACCAAACAAGTGACTGATGTCGGTTAAGGGCTAACCAAGGTCGGTAAGGGTGAACCAGTATCAGTCACCAAACAGGTGACTGATGCCGGTTAAAGGGTGACTGAGGGCAGTTAGGATGAACCAGTACTGGTCAGATTATTGGGCACAAGGGTCTAAAAGTGATGTGGGATAGGTAGTTGACATGGGTAGAGTGAAAATAAGGTATAGGGAAATGATAATGGTTGAATATGGATTGATATATGTAAATTAATGTCGTGCTTGTATTAGATGAAGGGGAGATCGCAGCTACATATGCAAGATAGGGTTCTGCCTCTACTGGTGACAGTGCACAGCGCAGCGACCCTAGAGGAGCTGTAGCATGTGGAGGAAGTGGGCTTTAGTGGGGTTCATCATTATAGACATGTAGTCTAGTAGCCCATTTTGATGGTCATGCTCATTGATAGATGGGACTCTGTGACTAATACATTCCACCCACCGACGGGTGAGATGACTATCACCCTAGAGGACATGTTTCAGATTCTTCAGTTACCCATGTTGGGTTCCCAAGTTTATTCTATCTCTTCCAAGGCCTCAGAGGAGTTGATTGTGTCTATTTTTTGAGAGGGGATGGTCGAGCTAAGATTCCATAACACCAATTTGAGCTATGGAGAGATGTACCTAGCCCATCCGGAGGAGACGAGGCTAGTGGTTTTTTTGATGGAGGTAGTGTGTTGTTATGCACTACTAGATGCAGAGGGTGGAAACTTTCCCCGATTACTGATGGGGGTACTCCATGACATGATGGTGCATGATACCCACTTTTCCTAGGCACCAACATTCTTGGTGCAACTGTACCGAGATTTATGGGCATATGGGTAGCTACGCAAGTTCAGCCTGTGATGTATATTTTTACTGCACTGTTGGGCGTATGAGCACATAGTTTGTGTGTGTCCTTTAGGGATGCCCCAAGCAGATGCATTCCCAGTAGGATTTGTGTTGGTGGGGTACTAGAGATGGGTGCTGGTGATAGGAGAGTGGAGATCTGAGAGGCCGACACATGATGTGGCCCATTTTTGGTAGTTACTGGAGGGGTTATTTAGAGTGGACATTATCTGGAGGCCATAAGTGGGATTGCACTCATATAGGCATATGCCTGAGGAGGTAGCTAAACTCTAGCTAGAGAGATGGATAGAGGGTCACCGTGTTGGGAGGATGCGATGATCCTGGTAAATAGAGTCCAATGGTAGTTCGGGCTAGTACAGGACATACCTCTGCCCTTCCCATAGTACCAGAGAGATGACTTAGAGAGGCCCTTACCTCTACCATAGCATACAATGCCCAAAGGGTAGGAGGAGCAGCTAGTGGACCAGCAGATATATGATTTCAGATATAGAAACAGGTACAGGCAGTGGTTGGTGGGTTAGTTATGAGCCATACCACCTAGACTAGGGCAGCCAGTGCAGAGAGATACCCTATAGAGGCAAGTAGCTACACTCATTACCCAATTGGGTATAATGCAGACACAGCTGGAGGGCTCCGAGGCAAAGGTAGCAAAGCTACACGTACATGTGACTAGTCTACAGTCCCAGATGGCTGGTGGAGGAGATGGAGATGGAGAGGAGGGAGATGGTCAGGTAGCAGCCTTACAAGCTTATGTGGCAAGTTTATAGGGCTAGTTGGCCAAAAATGATGCACATATTGGGGTCTTATAGGCCCAGGTATAGGTACAGGGGCAGGGGGTACCACTGTAGGCACCGAGACCGGGTCCCAGTTCACAAGCATGAGTGGGGTAGGGTCCTTTAGGACAGGTACAGGGGCTGAGACCTATGGGACCACCATAGACCATGCCTATATCTAGGTTACGAGATGCCCTAGGTGAGGTAAGGTACTATCAGGACCAGCTAATGGAATCCACGATAGACTTTCTATCCTATGTCGATTACAGGGCACAACAAGCATCCTGTGAGAGGATGATATCCCACACTCATACTGTGGAGAGCATAGGGGTTTAGCGAGCTCTGAGGATTGATCAAGTAGAGGCTACCAATGCATGGAGACCAGCTCTAGTTGAGGCGGAAGCAGGGACCCAGGAGGCCGAGGGTATAAGTCATATAGAGATGGAGGACATCCGCCGAGATGCTTGATATGCAGTCACCTAGTTTTAAATGTATGATAGTTATTTTGTGATTATATACCGGCCTACGTGTTGAGAAATATTTATAGTTTTAATCACATAATGGCCTGTGTGTCGAGAGATATTTATAGTTTTGATCACATACTGACCTGCATGCTAAACATAGTGAGGACGTATGAGTTATTTTTTATATTTCGCACATATACCGGCCTATGTACCGAAGATATTTTGTATTAATTCATTATTGTGTTGTATATATGAGACTGGCCTGCATGCCGATGACATTTTTTACTATATATTGGCCTATGTGCTGACAATTTTGAGATGATGTACATGATGAGATAGCCATGTATATGTGAGATACATATTGAGTTATATGATGAGATACATGTTATGATTTTATTTGTTGATGTGTTTATGAGATATAAATTTGTTGTGTTGATATAGATGGAAATTAGGTGAGTTAGGCATGATGGAGTTAGGTTGGTATAGGCATGAATCGAGTCAGGTTGGTTTAGGCATGGATCAATTCGGGTTGATTTAGGCATGGTGGAGTCAGGTTGGTTTAGGCATGGATCAAGTCAGGTTGGTTTAGGCATGGATCGAGTCAAGTTTGTTAGGCATGGTTGAGTTAGGTTTGTTAGGCATGGTTGAGTTAGGTTTTTTACGCATGGTTGAGTTAGTTTTGTTAGGAATGGTTGAGTTAGGTTGTTTTATGCATGGATCAAGTCAGGTTTGTTAGGAATGGATCGAGTCAGGCTGGTTTAGACATGGTTGAGTTAGGTTTGTTAAGGTATGGTTGAGTCAAAAGTAGGTGAAGTGGTGATTCATTATTTTATGCAATGAATGATACTATGGGTCATATGTGAGATGTGGTATAATATATGCATAGTGATGATAGAGAAATGGTAGATGTAATAAATGTATGCTGTGATAATGTTTAAAATATGAAACAACTTGTTATGTATGTGGTTTACTTTCCAATTTTGGGTATAAAAGGGAAATGAAGTTAGGTGTGATGTAATATGAGGCACATGGATGATGATTTTTTTTAGGGTAGATGATGGCTGAGTTAGCCTCCAAGGGCCCCATACCTATGGAGTACTACCTACATAGTCCCATTGAAAAGGGACCTCAAGCCGATGTAGTTCTCCCATAAGCTAGGAAAGAATATGAGGAGGTATGTAAATGAGTTAGTAGGTTTTTAGGATTTTTGTGGGTTTATGTTTGTTAGACGTCACTAGATTATAGGTAAAATGATGTAGGTGAGGGTGATTATGGTGAAAGAAGAAGACTACCTCAAAATTAAGCGTTGAGGACCAAGTCTTGTATAAGGTAATTGAAATGCAAACAAATATCCTTAAAAGACAAGAGGGGGCAATAAATCCACTTGGCTGCTTAGGATCATAACAATTAGATCATACGTTGGCAGAGATGATGAACGTAAGACCATAAAGACATTGCATGATGAACTTTCCTATGGTGAAAAGTAGTCACATGATCACCAAATGTTTAAATTTCAAGAAGTCCCTTGAGGCAGTAGGAAGTGTGAGTGGGCATGGTTTGAAGGGTGAAAAGTGGGTAATTTTTATATGGTATAGGTAGCGTGTGCTTCAGGTAAGAGAACCTAGATCACAATGGGCAATTCCATGACAAAAAGGTTGAGTGTTGTGACTTATAGGTGAGATAGACTAATCGATGTGGGAAGTCTATATTGGATAAATAAAATTTAACTCTTTGAGGTCTTTGTGGAGCTGATCAAACTGGAAGCTTTGGTTTCTCTCATTTTTTTAAGAGCTTTACATACCTTTCCTTCAAGGGAGCAGTCTATTTATAGCAGCATTTGTCAAGAGGAAGATGTCCTTTTAAGGGATTCATATTTGTATTAGAAGTTTGACTCAAGGAGTTTGGTCCCATGTGAGTTTTTTGAAGTCATGGACAAGACCAAGGTGGAGAATAGGACTCTTGTTCAAAAATCAAGGTGAAACAACCATGGGATCTCATCTAAAGGTAGACGAAAAGTATCCATGAGAATCATGCTCTGTGCAGTGCCATGGTACACATATTCAAGAGAAGATGAAATGTGACGTGTACTCACATGATTCTTCTTTAATCATTGCTGAGGTGCATGAAGTGGATATCACTTAAGGGACGAGCATGGAAAGAGACAAAAGGTAAGGTAATACTTTAATTCAACAATAGAATGGTCAAAGATACAAGTCATTAAGGGGCTCAAGTTCAGGTTTACCATTAAGTGAAGATAAATGATAAGCACCTGATTCATAAGTATGAGTCATAATGTATGGTCAAAGCCAATTAGGAGCAAATTTTCCCTGTTTACTATTTTCTAATTTGGTTACATGTTGATTTTCTTTCACGAAAAGGTCACCGAATTGGAAGGTTCGTGCATACACACATTTTTCATAGGCACGTTTGATACATTTTTGGTAAACTTGAAGGTGATCTAGAGCATTAAAACGATGTTCATCAAATAACTATAGTTGTGCTAAATAGTCCTGACGAAAGTCATCATCATTAAGCATGTCATGGAGATAAATGTGGAGTGAGGGGATTTGGACTTCGAAGGTAGGACTTCCTCTATATCGTAAACCAGAGAAAAAGGTGTGGCCACAGTGGAAGTTTGAATACTAGTGTGGTATGCCCACAAGGCAAAAGGAATGTGCGTATGCCAATCCTTCCCAGTATCATCAACCACTTTCATAAGAATTTTGTTTAAGGTTTTGTTAGTGGATTCATCTTGGCCATTGGTTTGTGGGTAATAAGGTGATGAGAAACTAAGATGAATACTGAAGGCATCTCAATGTTTTTGCAGGGTTTTGTTTTTGGATTATTTTCCATTGTCAGTGATGAGGTGATGAGGAACACCAAAGTGACAAATGATGTGGTGGTTAATGAACTCACATATTTTCTTAGCTTTCATGGAAATGAGTGGTATGGATTCCACCCATTTTTTATAGTATTTGGTAGTAGTGATGATCCATTGATGATGCTGGGAAGAATGATGATTAATTTCTCTAACAAGATCCAAACCCCATTGAGAGAAGGGCCAAACGTATCGTGTGACCTGTAAGGCATGACTAGGTATATGATGAAGATTGGAATGTTGTTAGAATTTTACATAACATTTGATGTAGTCAAAACAATCATGGTTAAGGGTTGGCTAGTAATAGCCTAGGCAAAGAATATGCTTAGAAACATCAAGGCCACTGAAGCGACCTCCGCATATGCCATCATGAACTTCCTTAATGGTATAAGGAGTTTTAGAACTTGTGAGGCATCGTAAGAAAATACCTTCAAAGCCATGCTTATAGAGGAGTCACCCTAAAATGACATAATGAGAGACCTTTTTAAGGAAGGCACGTTGTCCGTTACGGGTGAGATCAGTAGGTAAGATGGAGAGAGAAACGTAGTCAGAGTATTGTTTATACCAAAGGTCACTCAAGTCAGGGGTAGTGATTCCAATTGAGTAAACATCATGAGGTAAATAAGAAGTTCATTAGAGTCATTATATGGTGACAAAGATTGTAGAATCAGAGGGTGAAGTGGGTATTTGGGAAGCTAAGCAGGCCATGGTATCTACAAACTTGTTGGTTAAATGTGGGATGGTTTGAAGGGTGTAACAATTAAAGGTGGTAAAAATTATATGTACATGATGTTTATACTTTTGAATTATCTCATTATGACATGGGAACATACCACTAACTTGGTTTACAAACAATTGAGAATAACCAAAGATGTTGATTGATTTGACATCTAAGGCATAGGTGGCTCGAAGACCGAGTACAAGCACTTCATATTTGGCAATATTGTTGGTACATTCAAAATATAATTTGAAATAAAAAGGCATGGGTTCACCCTCAAGAGGAATGAGGATAATACCAGCCCCACCCCAACGCTGACACTTGGAACCATCGAAGAATAGTGTCATTTGGTAAGGGGGTTCATCCAGGGAAAGGGTAACAATCAAATCATCTGGAAAGTCAAAATTAGAGGGTTGATCCTCAGAAATAGGTGCGGCGACCAATTTTTCAGCAATAGCTTGGCCCTTGATGGACTTCTGATGAATGAATTTGAGGTCAAGATAAGCTAAAAGAATATTCCATCATGCGGCACACTGATTTTGATAAGGTTTGGCAAACATGACGTGTAAGGGGTCAGTGTTGGTCACAAAAATGGTTTTGTGGTTGAATAGGTAATGACAGATTTTGGTGGCAATAAAAACTAAGGCTCAACAATTTTTTTAGGGTGGGTGTATCGAGTTTCATAGTCCAAAAGATTATGGCTTATGTCATAAAATGGCCTGCTCCCTATGTTGTTCATTGTGACGAGTGAGCATGGCTCCCAAGGATTGATTAGTAGCGGATATGTATAGGTAAAAAGGTTGATCGTATTTAGGTGGAATGAGTATGGGTCGTTGGAGAAGGTTTTGTTTTAGGGCCTCAAAAGCTTTGAGAAAGTCATCATCCCATTTAAAGGAGACATACTTCTTAAGAAGATGATGAAATGGTTGACATCGATTAGACAATTGTGAAATGAAATGACGAATAGACTGCAACTTAAATTACAGGCTTCAGAGTTTTCTAAGGTTGGTGGGCAAAGGCATTTCTAGAATGGCCTTGACTTTAGCAGGGTCAACCTCTATACCATGGAGGAAAATGATAAATCCCAAGAGATTTCCTAAGAGAACTTCAAAGATGCACTTCTTAGGCTGAAGGTAGACGTAATATTTAATGAGACGGTCAAATATGTTTTTGAGGATGGTTAGGTGCTCAGAGCGGCATTAAGATTTGGCCAAGAGATCATCCACGTAATCTTATAATATGTGATGCATGATGTCATGGAAGATGTAAGTCATAGCCTACTAATATTGGCACCAGTGTTTTTAAGGCCAAAAGGCATGACTCGATAGCAAAATTTCCCTTAAAGGGTAATGAATGATGTCTTGTGTTGATCTTCTCGGGCAAGTAGTATTTTTTATAACCTGAGAAGCCATCCATTAGTTATAGCATCTCATGGCCAAAGGTAAGGTTAGCCAGCTGGTCAATACCAAGTAAAGGAAAATCATCTTTTAGACATGCTAGGTTGAGGTCTTGGAATTCCATGTAAATACGGAGTCCCCTTGTTTCCTTAGTGACAGGGACAATGTTAGAAATCCAATGAGGATAATCAATGGATAAGATGAAGGAAATGGAAAGAAGGCACTAAAGTTCCTCTTTGACAAGAAGGGCAACGTGAGGGTGTATTTTCCTCAGCTTTTGTTTAATGGGTTTGGCATCGGGAATGGTTACAATATTATGGACCACTATAGTGGGATCAATACTAGGCATGTCTGTGTAAGACCAAGTGAAAGTGTGCTTATGATCCTTGAGAAAAGAAGTGATGGCTTCTTGTTCAATAGGATCTAAAGATTGACCGATCTTTAGGATGTGCGGGTCGTTCTAAGTATGAATGTTGATCTTGATAGTTGATTCATTCAACATGGTTTACATCTCAGAAGGTAACGAGTGATGAATTTATGAGTCTTTTACACCAAGGTAGGTGAGTATGGATTCATCATTCTGACATTAAACAATGTTAATTAAAGGTGTATCATCATCGATCATTTCGGGATATATTAAGGGAAGAGTGGAAGGAGCCTTTCCCTCACATTGATAAGTAAGAGGCCCTAAGGAAATGGTGTTTATGAAAAAAAAAAGTTAGGAGGGATAGATTCAGGATCCATTGACTCCGTCGGTGAGGGTGGTGATGAAGGTGGTGTGGGTGAGGAAGGTGGAGAAGAGCTAGTGTCCTTAATGAGTTCAATGTGAGCTTGTTTAGTAGGTGGTTCAGCAAAGCTGATACCACTACAGTCATTATGTTTGCAGGTGGTACATGGAATAATGGTATGGCAGCATTACTCATAAAAGCCAAAACCAAAACCCTTCAACACACATCAATGTAGGAAGGTGTGGGTGAAATGTTGATTGGTAAGTGATTGGAAGTCAGTAGAAAAGGGGTGAGTTTGTGACAGTGGTTCGGGTGTGTAAGTGGTAGTATCATGGCCCCCATATGTGAGACTAGTACGAAGGTAAGGAGGACCATAAAGGAGGCATTCTCCTATGTGGTGATCATAGTGAGGGTGTTGGTGAAGACTTCCATACTCTTATGGAGTAAGGAATGTGTTGACACTATATAGGCGGTGCTCCCCCAGAGTGAGGCATATAAAAACACCTTCTAAGGGATCAATGGTTGGAATGTAGGTAGATGGAATGGATGATGTGTCAGAGGTCGATGTGGAGGTGGAGTTAACGGATTGGGAAGTTAATGGGTCATACGTGGAGGTTATGGAAGTGGTAGGAATGGAAGAGGTATGTGTGGTGGAAGCAACGGCTGTACTAGTAACTGGAAGTGTAGATGAAGAAGTAGTGGTTGTGGAGGTAGATGTCTTAATAGGTATGAGCACATCTTTGGGTCGGTAGAGCATGTTGCATTTTTTAACAGGTGATAGATTAGATGGAATGGTATAGCTATGTCCTTTGTGTTTGAACTTTATACAATGATGTAAAGTTGTAGGAACGCAACCCATGAAACAAATCTAGGGTCTATCAAGCAAGAAGTTATATTGAAATTCCCCCTCCAAGATGTAAAATAATTCTGGAATAGTGCGGGGGCCAACACGAATGTGGAGGATGATGGTGCCTCATGTAGAGGTAATAGCATCATTGAATGAATGCAACATAACCAGATGTTTATGCATGTAATTATCAGGTATGCACATTTGAGCGAATGCATGTGATGAAATGATGTTAATGTTAGTGACCCCATAAATCATCACATGACATACTTGTATGTCATCGATGTTGATAGAGATGAAGAGGGCTGGGTCTAGGTCATCATTTTGGTGTGGTGCAATCTCTTCCTCTGAGAAGCTAAGGGAGGCCACTTGGTGAATAGGGTAGGGTGACGATGAAGGTGGTAATTTGGTGAGAGAGGCTACATGATGGGGTGTGATAATGGAGGCTACAAGTGTAGGGTCATTGGGTAAAACCTTAATAGATTGAAGAACCTCCATGATCGTTGGATGATGGGATTCCAAGGTTTAGATGAGGTCATATAGGGACATTTTGAGTGGAGATTGGTGTAATTGTTTGAGCATGGTGAGATGTGTGATTCCATTAGAAATGGGGTACATGGGGACACAGATAGTGATTTTAGGTATGGGCGCAGATGGTATGTTGGTTATAGGATTGGTTGGTTTTAGTCAGTTGCCTTTTCTTTACCTTTATCCTTCTAAGCATGTGTAGTGACATGAATCATGTTGATCTGAGGGGACTTGGAAAATGGAGAAGGTGAAGGGTGAGTGGTATAATGACATGACGAGCAAAAACATACCAAAGGAGAAAAACCCTGTGAGGTGAGTTGGGTGCAACAACATTTGGGTGGTGGCGTGGAAAGTTATCTTATGCGAACCATATTAATTTCAAATCTTGGGGTGGCTCTAGGATTTTTGAGGGTGGAGGTTGTGGTTGTTGAGTGGGAAGTGTGAGAATGGGTGCTAGTGAAGCAGGATCCTCGTCGAGAAGGTCGTCATCGTCAAAGTTGGCTTTTGGGGGACACAATTGGATAATGATGGTTTTCAAGGCCTTACATTTTTCCACATCTTTCCCTGGCACATGATGGTAGGTGCAAATTTTAGTATCATCAAACACTTTTGGCTTAGGTTTGAGGGGATCATAAGGCCTGAGTGGCGGTAATGTGATGAATGAAGTCTCAAGGAGGTTAGTTAAAATATTGGTATAAGACCCTGCTAGTGGTTCCCAATGGGAAGTGAGCATGGGTTTGGGTGTAGGTGTGGTTGACTATTGAGGAACAAATTTCAGAAGAGGAGTGGGTCAAGCTATGGGTTTGGGTGCTGGCATGGTTTTGGGTGTTGGTCATGTTGGTTTAGGTATGGGTATAGTAGGTGAATGGGTAGGAGGGTGTGTGGTTGTTTTGACTACATTATTGTGGAGTAGTGGAATTTTTCTTTTGAATTGCACCTTCTTGGGTAAAGGTGATGTAGGTGTATGAGGTCTAGAAGGAAAAACAAATGGGGGAAGAGGGCAAGCTACCCACAAGGATAACGAGGGTGTTGTGAAGGTAAATGACGCAGATCATGCTTGGGTGTGAGAGACAGCAACTGAAGTGTAGTGGGTAGTGAAGAAATAACTGAGGGTATTAGAGGTATGGGTGGTAAAGATGGTACATGTGCTAGTGTAAGTCATGTTAGGCATTTGGGGAGATTAGAGGTTTGTGAGGAAGGAATGGGATGATGTTTCTTTGGTTTATTAATGGGTGGAGCTTGCTTAACCATGTGGCGAAGTTGAGATCCTAAGACAGATGGGATAGGTGTAGGTGTGATTGGCACAACTAGGGTATGAGTTCTATGGGTTTGGTGCTTTTACTTGGGTGTCAGATTAGGTGTGGTGTTGATGTTGGAGGATCTAGCTAAATCTAGTTTGATAGGTAGATGAGTAAGACTGGTAGTCGGGGTGTCCCCTAAAGTGGTAAAAGGTTTAGTTAAGGAGGATGTCATAGGTGTGGGTTTGGGTGTCGATATAGATTTGGCTATGGGTACGGATGTGGTTTGAGCTATGATAGGTGTAATGGAAGGAGTTTTCATAGAGGTGGTTGCGTTTGGTTTGATTAGATGAAATATTTTTGGGTAGATAGTGGAAGTATTAGCAAGTGACCTTTGCATCTGCGTTGAGACTCGAAGAAAAAGGTGTCCCCATAATAAGGCTCTATCCACATAATATAAGTGATTGGAAAAATGTGAGAATGGCACTTTTGTAGGTGGATTTGATGAAGGACCTAATGGAAATTCCCAAAAAATGTGTCTTAGACATAGGAAATTGACTAGCATCAACTTCCGTGGGTAAGAGAGCCGAAAGTAGGTCTACAGGATTTTGTGTAGTGGATGGAGAATGCTCACCAAGAGGAAAAGGTATCTCAACTGGGTCTATGGTAGGTGTAGAAGGTGATGGAAGCTCCTCTACAAGTGGAGGAATGGGTAGGTGCTCCTCTTTGGGTGAAGGAGGTAATGGGTGCTCCTTTATGGGTGGAGAAGGTACTGTGGGTAAAAGTTCTCTAAATGTAGAAACTAAGGGTGAGATGGTGTCGATGTTAGCGAAAGACTCCTCCATAGGTGATGAAGGAGATGAAAGATGTTCTTTTGTGGGTGAAGGAACATGGGAGGTTTTTTCTATGCGGAAGGAGGATTTTGGGCTAGGATTTCCTCTATAGAAGGAATGTGAGGTAATTGGGAGGTGATAGGTACATTATTAAAGATAGCGTGAACCTCACGGGTATGGGTATCATGAGTTGAGCTCTCACCGGTGTGATCAGACGAAGGGGCATGGTTGGGAAATGGTTTCTTGAAAATGTGTAGGTTTTGGTTGGCTGGTGCACTAGGCTTATCCATGGTTAACTCACCTTTCTCAAGCATTTCTTGGACAATATTTTTGAAAGTGATGCAGTTACCATCACTATGACCCTTTACTTGATGATAGTTACAAAAATCATGTTCTTTATACCATACGAGCATGGGATGATAAGGTTTGAATCCAGTGTGTGGTTTGATGGGTGGAAGAGTGATGGATCTAGATTTGATAAGCTTTTCTAAGACCGAAGAGTAAGGTTCCCCAATTGGGGTGTGTATCCATTACTCTCGTGTAAATTGAAAATTTTGCATGGGTGAGAGATTAGATGAGGGGGTAGCTTGATTTGACAGATGGGCTGGGCCAACCTTGAGTACCACTGCATTAGTGGTGCCCTTAGCTTTTGAATAATTGGTTTGTAGTTTGGAAGAAGAAGAGGTATCATTCGACTTGAATGCTAAATTCTTATTGTGTAACTAGATTTTCTTCTCTTTGATGGCCTGGATCTCTAAATCTTGTGCCATAGTGAATGCTTCATCGAATGTTTGGAAGGTTTGGACCTGTAAGGTCAGTGAGATATGTCTAGGACAAGCCCATGTGAAGAGCTCAATGAGTTCTATTTGTGGCAGTTAGAAGGTGAGTTGGTTGATCAAGCTATGCCAATGAGTGAAAAAATCTACGATAGATTCATCCTCATACTGATGCGTGGAGTATAGGTCAGTCATGGTAACCTTCTTGACAATATTGACAGAGAAATGATCCAAGAAGGCTTGGGCTACTTGGTTGAATAATAATATGGAGTGTCTAGGTAGCCCACTATACCAGTCTAATGCAGGTCCAATCAAAGACATGGGAAAGGTTCTCAAGAGTAAGGCATCATCATGAGTGATCAAATAACACCCATTTTTGAATGACCACCAATGATGTTGCGGGTATTCTTTGCTATTAAAATGATTGAATTTAGGCATTTCCCAATGCACGGGGTATGGCTGGATAGGGATGGATGGGTGGATGGGCTTGTTACAAATCTCATCGTAGGAGAGAGTGTTGTGGGAGCCAAAAACTGATATCTCTAATGTCTTCATCTTTTCCAACATCAACTTGATTAGGTTGTTGGTAGGTTGTGATGATTGGGTGCCTCTTGTAGTGTGAGAGGGTTGGTTTTTGGCATATAATGGGGTTGGCAACCCATTGTATGGTGCTGCCATGTAGGTTGATTGGGGAGAAGGAAGTGAAACAGGGGGTACGTACCCTGAGTGAATAATGGAGGAAATGGTAGGCTATTGACAGTATGTATATGGAGGTGGAAGGGTCAATGTATCCCTAGTGGCAATGGGGGCTAATGATTGTAGAATGGAAAGGACTACATTTTGAAAAGGGGTAGGGGTCACTATCACGAGAGGTGGCAATGTAGCTATAGGTATGTGTGAGACATTAGGGGAAGATGAGGTTGTGTTTTGGGTAGTTGTTAAGGGAATGGTGGATGTGTTGGGGGTAACGGAGGTGGCAGACATGGCAGTCATAGCGGGTATAGGACCTAGCTGTGAAACGACTGGGGATAAGGTAGATGCGGGTAGCATAGAGGTAGATGGGGCTGATGTAGGAGTGGGAGCAAGATTCGGGGGGATAGATATGGGCATGTTGTATATAAACTGACCCGAGGCATCTCGAGTGGATGAGTGGGAAAGATAAAACCACAAGGTGATAAGGTTTTGATCAAGTAGTCGTGCGAACTCCTCATCTCCGGTAGAAATAGTGATAGGCTGGATGGGATCCATCACTGGTGATAAAATGAAAGGTGGTCAAGGACTAGGTGGGAGTGGGTAATAATTGGTGTGAAATACGAGTGTGTTTTCTTGTCTTTAGGTCAGCACCATGTGAACTAGTACTGATCAGGTAGGGTTGCTTCTCTGTAAATTACACAGAAAATAGCAGGAATAGGTGAATCTTGTGGTAAAAATTGGATTACATACCAAATGGTGGTTGGAAAGTGAAATAGGCTAATTGATACCAGTTAAAAATAACCAACACGAGTTAGGTGTAACCACTGTCGGTCACTATAGAAAATGGTCAGTGAGTGAAAAACCAAGTAGAAGGTCAAATATGATAGGTATGCCAAATCTGATGGTGTTTTATAATGTCAATGGGAATGATGGTAGTGACAAGGACTGTGAAAAGTGGAAGAAAATGAATAAAATGTCCTTTTGGGTAGGTTAAAAAAAGGACCTATAACCAATGTTAGTTAGGTGTAACTAACGAAGGTTAGAAGGTAACCGGCGATGGTTACTGTGAAATTGAAATAGTGATGAAAGAAAAGTGGTTGTGAATTAAAATTTGATGTAGAATCAAACCCAGAATTTTGAGAATGATGGAATATGTCATCTGTGATGAGGAGCGTGTACGGATGAACAGGAAAAATAAAGAACGTGATCTCTCACTTCAAAACGTAAGCCAAGCAGAAACACTAAGAAAAATTTGATCGTAGGAGTGCCTTTTCTATTATATTTGTTTAGCTTATGCTATTTAAGGACTGACACATGGATTTTGAAATAGAATTTTCTGGTGAGGATGGCTTCCTATGAAGAAGGATATCTAAAAGGTGAGGTTTCAAGTATGTTATGGTGGGGATGGGCCTTGCTTTGAAGTATGACTCGACAAATAAGTGAGATGGGTGCCCACTGTGTTGTGATCATGTGATCACCTACAACTTCTTCCACGTAAGATGTTGTTTAAGAATGTGTGTATTTTAAATTTTTGTGAGGTTTGGTAAGACTCAGAGAGAGAGAAAGAGAAATAAAGTGCTTTCTATGGTTCATTTGTCAACCATCAGTTGGTCATGACTTTTAGCGTATAGGTTGCCCGTAATTAATGTGAGCTAATGTGATAAATCAAAATGCAATGCACTTATTTTTAAGCCCAAATCAAAGTGTGAAATTGGATGACACAATAAGATGAAGAGGAAGAGGGATGTTATTTCACTACAATGTAGAAAACGCAAAGAAATGGTTCTTTTTAATTACACCAAAAGAAAAGTTTCCTTTAGAGCAAATAGAAAGAAAAGGTGGGTTACCAAGGAAGAAGATTAATGTGTATGCTTTTCAGAAGGGAAACAAACACACAAATTTTCTTAGGAATTAATGAAATGCAAGGAACCCCGGATGGGTCCCAAAGGGCATGTCAAAATGTTTCACCTGATTCTAGATCGTTTCTTTGAAGTATTGATGAAATAGATAGGGTAATGGGTGTAGGAGGAATACCTATTTTAATGCTGGTTGATGGGTTGTTGGGCACATATGACTTCTGAATCATAGTTGATTGTGAGAGCTTCCTTATAGCTAGGAGGAACTACTTGGATTATGGTACTGGATACCTATGAGTGAGGGACAGAGGTGCTGATGAGAGTTTTGAAGGCTGCAGATGGTCACCAACTAAAGGAAAGCTTCTACATGGGTTGTATGTAAATTCTTGTTTGCTTGGTTAGATCAGATCATTGCTGGGATGGCTTTGTAGGAAAAGATGCTTGATATCATTCCTTGCATGTGTGTTCTCACTGGAATGTGGTAATGTTCACCAACTTTTCCAACCTTCTACCAACCTTTAGAATAAGGTTTTTTTGAGGTTAAAAGGGTAATCGATGGTGGTTCCGTCTTAATTGGTGATGGTTAGGGGTAACCGGTGTCAGTCAAGGTGGGATTTCCTAGGTTTACTAAACTAGGGAGATCCTATTTATTTCCTTAGATCTCATGCTATTAACCCACAAATTATGTTGGAAGCTTCTTGTAAGCATGTGGGAATGTGGTTAAAGAAAATTTAGGCATTGATTTTTAGGGTTTAGCTAAGTCTTAGTTAGTTATGGCAACTTAATAAGAATAGGTCTTAGGGTGAGTTGGCTTGGTTAGGTGTATGTGTGGCTATTATTTAAT